>BLKR01000483.1:0-505302 GCA_011170035.1 Teleogryllus occipitalis | reverse complement strand
AACGAACCGGCGTTCCTTCCGCGCATCGCGCGCCCCTGGCGGCCTCCGCGCGCACTATTCTCCGCGCGGTCGACAAAAAACGCGCGCCGGCCGCCTCCCCAGGCTTCTATTGTTGCCCGAGAGTGGGTTTGATGCTGCGAGCGGCAGCGAATTCCGATAAACTTGTTAAGGAAGCGATTTTCTGCTCGAGACGTGTTCATTGTCTTCCGAAATGATGGCTCCAAATGTGTTGTCTCTGTAAGGAATTACAAACAAGCTTTCCAATGCTTATGGAAAGTCCTTCAGTTTATATTTCAAAGTCTACTTTATACACCTGTCGTCTGTTAATGAATACGCGTAGTCATTAACAAACTTCTGAACTTCTACTCATCCTACAATTTTACTTATTTGCCAACTATCTTTAATTGTTCTAAGACATTTTGTTTATTGAATGAATTTAAGCAATTCTTAATAAGAAACTGAAGGCTTTTGTAAAGATTTATTTTCGACTCATTGAAGTGATGAACAGTTTTGGTATTCGTTCTGTTCCTTTGCTGTGGTACAACCTTTCTACTTCTGCAGGAGTAAACATTTGTATAGGCTAAATGCAGCATTTTCTCAAAATAAGTAGAATCAGAATTCTAGTTTCATTTTAAGTAAAAATGATGTTGCTATGATGACAGTTCAGAGGTTTAACATAGTTTTTTCTTACCATCATTTGCTTTGCATTTGATCTTGCAAACTCGTCTCTTGCCCATTTTCCCACCGCATTCTTAGTTATTTCAAAAAACTCTGTCAAACGCGTTTATATTACGAACAAAGACTTCCAGTGCGCCGTCAGAGGAAAGCATCTCAGGAAATGGGATATTGGTGTGCTCGCAGGAGAGGAAAATCTGAGAATATGCGTTCACGAAACTGCCCGCTTCAAACTCTTTTAAGTGGATGAAAGTGCGAAAAGGCATACGAAAAAGGCATCAGAAGAAGAAAAAAGATTAAAAAAACGAAAAAAAGAGTGAAAGAGTCAGAGATAATTGAAATTAGAATTTCTCTAACGACGATTCTTCGTGATGGCCAGAAATGGACGACGTAAATGTACTTGAGAGCTACCCAACTTACTCAAAATGATAATCTAGAGTAATAGACATTATCATTTCACGCGGAGGAAAAGGTGTAAAAAGAGAATAATAAAATTGAAATTAAACGTCTTGTTGAGTATGTGAACACAAACACACCGGAAATGAGCAGAGTGGGGTTAGTGTTTGGGGTGAGTGTTTGAGGTTCCGATTCCGCGTTAGTCATCGGGGTGTCCGGCAAGAAATCTCGCCGAGAGAAGTCACCGCCAGCAACCGCGTGTCGCTCAGTATCATTTTAATCGCCTTTCATTTAGTGCTAATTGCCCGTGCCGCCGCCAGAGGCAGAGGCAGGGAGCGCCGAAGCCGCTGCGAAGGGCCTGCGCCAGAGGACAGGGAAGAGCCGGCGGCAGCGGAGCCAATTTCCATATCGTTAAAAAGTCCGCTACGCCCACGCTAAACTCAGCTCCCTCCTCAGTCTCTCGCCTCCCCCATTCCTTTCTCCTCGCTTGTACCTTACCTCTACTCTCTTCTCCCTTTCAGGAGTAGTTTTATTTTGCCCGGAAATAAATCGGCGCTCCAAGTTCAGCCTGACGATTGATTCCCAATTTAGTTGGCAATTAAACGTTCAAAGAGAAATCCATACATTGATAAGTAGTTTCAGCCCCCAACAAGCAAAAGAAAAATGTTTCACGGTCGCCTGGAACCTGTGTGTTCCGCATAAAAAATTAAATGAACTTGATCTGAAGACTCACATAGTTTTGAGATCTCATTCTCAATCTTCAAGAATGCCAATTTGGCTTAAAGGAGGCTGCAGGATAACAATATCTTCAAACATGCAGGCCAAACACTACCTCGATTGATTTTTTAAACAATTCTTCGAAGATTTCCTTAATGTTTATTTACAACATTAAAGGGTTTACACATGATTTTTAAAAGTCATTGGTTAGATACTTTTATCACTGAACAAACATATCGGTATCATACAAAGATTGCTTTAAAAAGGATTCAAAATACTGTCGTCGGAATCTCTCTTCTTTGAATCTGGCTTTCAGAAAGCACTGAATTTTTTATAAACTAATTTGAACAAACATCAATATTTCTAGATATAACTAAAACATTTAGTTGTATTTCAAATTTACAAAATTGAAATATTGAAATGACATTTCATACACAATTAATTTAAAGTTTAGAAATACAGGTTCTCCTTTGAGCTCACAAACTTGGAGACACAAAAAACTGCTTTTTATATTAAAGGGAACTTCAGTATCATTGAACAATGCACATTATATTATCAAATATGATTAACTGCTGTGTCATTGCTTTGAAACAACAACCAAGGTAAATTACATAAAACATTGAAAATCAACATCATTAGCTATGGTAACTGATAACCCAGCTTTCAAATTAGTATGTGTCAACATGAACTTATTATTCTTACTTCCCATAATAAAAACAAGAACTTCTTTTTCCTTCTTAGATTTAGGTAATTACTTATTAGTGTAAGACATTTACATGTACGTCTAGTGCTTTGTACTTTCTAACAAATTTATGACTAAGCACTTTTAGTTACTTCAAAAAGAGACTCGAGGTTGGGCCTTAAGCCTTAAAAAAGCGCAACACGGCTTACAGACCAGCTTGCATTCAGGGCAATAAACTTTCGAGGCGGCCCTTATAACTCAATTGAGCGGCCTCGGCTGCAGGCCGGGTGGGCTACGAAGAAACAGCGGGCTAGTGCTGGTGCTCAGAGCGAAACCAGACCTCTTCGTAGACTGCTTTTCACGAGGCGCAGGCGATGGTCAGGTGCAGGTGGTCCTAGTCTTCACCGCGCTCAAGCGACTCTGAAAACATGGTCACTTCTCCCTGGAATCATCAAAGCGTTACTTGAGGCCAAAAAATTCGTGAGAACGAGTAAATGAACTGGCTCATTCAGGGATCGTGTGAACAAGAGACTTCTCCAACTCTTATCGGTATCAGAGTTCAGTAGAGAATGCCGTCGCTCTCGTCTCTCTATTTTTTCCCGGCAAGAGCGCTGTGACCCCTCCGACGTTATAGCGCGTTCCATGGAGCGTTTCAGACGCCCGAAGCGCCCCTTGTGGGCACGTGGAGAAACACAACGTAGAACTTACCACTATTTAACATTCAACACAGCGCCGGGAACAGTGACATAGACAGAATTTGTAACAGTCACAAAAGCAAATTTATCATGGAAATCCGATCCTTTGTTGAAATTAAACAAGTAACACCAGCTCTGAATTGGCATTGCATGTCCGCGAACGTCACCTCCGATTAATAGTGTGTTGCACCATTCCTAGGAGGGAAATTACTCAACCGAATTGCACTCGAAATAATGGCACGTTTGTACAAGTTTAGTCCCTGTAAAGATGCTTCCACGACTTGTTTTACGATAATTACTCTTTACCATATTTTGCTTCCAAAACTATGTTTTACAAATTATAAGTAGATTAACAATTTGTACTATGGAGTATTTTTAGCATGAGTTATGCACTATGCTGGAGTGTAATTTTAAGAATGAAGAAGTAATCTGTACGTTATCGTACACAGGGGCCTCTGAAATGAAATGCTAAGATAAAGGGGGAAGAGGAGGAAAGTCTAGATGACCACAACAACAAAGTAAAAAGTGCAAATGACGAGCGGGAGGTGAGCGACAGGGGGAGGGGGAGATGAGCGCAGGGCACTGTAAACGTCACCGGCTGCGAGCGGGGGCGGGGCGGGGCGGGGCGCGTGCCCCCGAGGCACCGCCCTTTGATGTGCCCCTCGCCGCCCAGGCCCTTCGCCTTCCGCGTTGCTGCCCACTAATTAAAGCAGCGCCTCGCCCGCCACGACCACGCCCCCCGCCCCCGGCCCATCGGGGCTGTCGCCAAGGCCGGGCAACTCTGCCGTGACGAATATTCCGCTGCCAACGTTTCCGTCATCGTCAAGTGCAAATCGCTTAATTCCTGTCGCCACAGCGCCGTTTGTCCAATTCCGCTTCCGCGACCAGAGTTGCGCCATTTTGATTTCACTTGTTTGTCATAAAAAATAATAAAACAGTATATGACGAATGGGGAATGTGTCGGGAATTTGCTTACGTTTTCTTGGGATCTAATCCCTTTTTCACACTTCTACTTTACTTACTTGATTCATGAATAAAAGTAGCAAAAAAGAAGGTTAGCAACATTGGAAATAAAGAAATGTTCATTCCCGAGTAGTATAAAACATCTGCATCGGCGAACGAACGCAAATTTCATTTTATAGCATTTCTAAAAAATTAACAAATCACACCCATCGACCCTACTCTTGCTTCAACTAACAAAGGACAGTTCAACAATCCGCGCGCATAGTGAAGCTACCTGTATGTTCAGAAGCAAAAATGGGTCATCTCAGGTTTTCCTCGATTGGGTCAGGAAAAACATGATCGAGATGTAAGCTGGACGAAAAACCTGATTGAGATAGAAATCATTTACCCGAAACTGCAATGCAATGTTTGTTACAGATATATTTGCAAATTAATTTAGAATAATACATTACAAATAAAACTTAATGCACTAAATGACATTAAAATATGTATCATCCTCGCTCTTTTTTTTTTTTTTTTTTTAATTTTTATTCTTGTTCTCTCTTAGTTTTCATCCTAGGTTACTTTATTCTCCCTTCCCTCCAATTTTCATACTATTATCTATTTAGCTTTATAAAGTAAACTAATCGTTTAGCACACAAAAATATCGTTCCTCCTATCTACTTTTACATTTATCAAAATACTAAAAAATGACAAACCCATAACCTAGCTATATGTCTCTAAAATCTACTCGTACACTCTTTCAATCATTTTTAAATAACATGCACAAACCTTTATCTCATACGTCACTTTTATTGCAGTACGCAGATGTATGCGTACCTTTGTCGTGTGATAATGTGTGTACCTTTGTTGTGTGAAAATATTATAATGATATGCTTTTCATTTTGTCTACATGTGTTTCACTAATTTGCAATATTTCTGTTCCAGTTCTTCATCTCTTACAAACTGCGCCGTACATTTAGACATAATATTTAATTCAAATTATTGTGTTTTTTTTTCTTTCTTTGTAGTTTGTGTGCAGTGAAATTGTTTACTTCTATTGTGTCTTGGCCTTAAGCCGCCATCCTGATTGAGGTTTACCTGGGTTTACTCAATCGCTTAAGGCGCATGCCGGGATGGTCCCTAGCTTGCAGTCCCAGGAATAAAGGTAGAATAAATCGTTGGCTTACGGGTGAGAGATGTTGGGTCGGGTTTTCGGGTCTTAGGAATACTCTAAACGGTAAAAATTTCCTAAATTCTTAAAATTTGCCAATTTTCTAGTTTGTGGAATATTTTAACTGTTAATGTTTCCTAAAAATGAATTGATTATATCCACATTTTTATTTTCTTTAACTTTATTTAAGAACCAAATAGTTTTACGACACTTAATCATATAATAATAAAAATTGTTAATATTATGAAATATACGCAAAATCAGTTACCATTATCTCTTAATGCTTTCAGTTTCTCTCAGGGCTTGAACTCTTGACTTGATGTGTCTTCGCTTGTATGCTGACGAGATTCCCTCCCTTTCTAGTTTTTCTAGGGGTAATTCAAAAATACGTACGCAATTTTAGCTACTTCAAAACCTCAATGAACCAATTAACATAACCTATTAACATTTCACTGGTTCTCTTTCTCCTTTTCTTTCTTTTTTCTTTCCTTTCTCTCTACCGTTCCATTCATCCCGATTCTTTCCCGATTTCCTATCAAGTTCGTCCTCTCTCGCTTTCACTCCTGTCATCCATGTAAAAATCTTGCGTGCGTATTTTTCATTGAATGACTTCCTTTATTATGTACTATTGTAATATAAATTCTGAAAGTGGTCAGGCGGAAGAGCAGGCTAAATAGCCTGAGCCTCGCCACCAATAAAGACATTTATTTATTTATTTATTTATTTATTTATTTATTTATTTATTTATCATGTTCATTTTGGATGGTCAGTATCTTTAATAATAATTTCCAATGCGCACAAAAATTGAAAGAAAATCAAGCAGTATCCGGCCTTATGAGATGTACCTATGGTTTCGTCAGATACCCAAGAACTAGAAAAAATTACAAAATCAGCGAAACATGTTCGATTTCGACTGAAAAATGCAAATATTTGTTTGTTGTGTTCAGCATATACTCATCGCACGTACCGACTGATACTACGTCACTGCTGTCGACACATCTGACGTCATGCGACAGCACGGCTCTAAGGAAGAGGCCTCTTGCCGTTAAATATTTGCTATTCGTGTGTTACGTTATAAAACGAAAACTTTTTCGGTGTTTTTGGTATGGTTTTTGGTATGTTGGTATTCATATATACTGTACTATGTTATTGCAGTATTCATAAACTGTTTTATTAAAATAATTAATTTGTTATACGACAATATTGTATTTGTTGTTCTTGGGGATTGTGCGTGAGTTTGTTTGCTTGGAAAACCACTTTGTGTGATTTTGTTGGTCATGTTTGCTGTTAGAAGCAAATCAGTCTTTAGTAGTTGTGTAGAAGCAGGCTGCAGAAACATTTTTATTTGTCGCTTAAACTTACGTATCGATTTTATTTCTTTGCTGTCCTCTGACAAAGAATTGTAAAGCTGGCCAGTGCTGACCGGGTGGCATATTTGCATTCATTACTTTCATTTGAAACTGGGAAAAAATTGTAGTCCTTCATTGGTTGGTATCTGGAAACTGTTTTTCACCGTATATTCCTATAAATGAGGCATATAACCCGCAAAATTCTCATTTGTAGTAACAAAAAGCTAATAAAATACTTCATTAGAGAAATTCTGGTTTTACTTTTTTACTTCTTGTTATATTTTATGTGCAGTAGTTTTTGGCAAATGTCGGTTTACTATTTACTTTTTTCTGTATTTTATTTGTCTTTCCAAATCATAATCCGCGGAAAAATAAATTCAAGTAGAAAAGTCATTTCTACTTTTGTATTAATTCTGCTCTACCTACGTTGACTAGTATTTTCTCACTAAACCTTTCCACACATTCAAAATTCTGACTTCCCGATTATTTTCATACCAATTAACTGCTTCTCACTCAACTTCGTCTTGTATAATTTGATTAATTGCTTCCGCTTTCGTTGCGCATTCTCACTAAACAAATTTGACCTGTTCGCGCAATCATAAATTTAATGGTTAATTATTTTCGAATTTTTTTGTAATGATTTGTCAATCGCTTTTAATTACATTACGAATTAATGCTTCTGCGGTTAATTTTGTCCTAGCAATTGGCTGGTTATTGACATCGGCTTATTTGCGATGTCTTTTCTGTGTTAGTTAAAAATGTTTTATATAAAAGTATTTAATTCGTGGTTCTTTAATAAAATCTTGGATGTCTTTTAGATATTAAGTCGAGTTGATTAATTCTACTGGAAGTAACGTATGTTTTTGTGACTACTACATAACAATGTTCCACAGCAAATAATTTGGTGAATATAGTTTTCTTTTTTCATTATAAAATCGATATTTTCGAATTCTTACGAGAGGGTCACGAACACTATTGAAAACTATTCATTATGAAAAACACAAACCAAAATTTTAATTGCTAATTAGGGACGAAATGTGACAATGTTGAGTATGAAATTCTATTGAAAGTCTGGTGACTGCAGCTAGGTCTCGTGATTTTGTTTCCCATCTCGATCACTTAAATATAATTCAAGATTTTTTAATTCCTCATACGCAAGTTATCATTATATTAACAGTGCAAACCTGCGAGGGGAGGGTGACGGCGATAGACTCCAGAGTGTTTTTTTCCTACACCTCTGTTTAAGAAGGAAGTTACTGTTTCATCTTTTACGACATTTTTCACTAGAACTTTATTGGAATTTTAGGTGATAATTTCACATTTTAAAGCTTATTGGATGTACAGAAAAAAATCAAAAAGTCGCCAAGCGTTATCACTTTGTAGAAACTCTAGCGATCTCTTACAGCCAAACCTGTTTATAAACACACATCTTAAATTATTTACATTGTATATATCTTAATAAATATATGTGCAATCGGAGCAACTTAATAAATGAACTAGTGCTTAAAAGAGAGAAAAAAATAACGTCTCCATCTGTCTCTCCGCAGAAAGAACAGCAAAAACAGAAAATGATAAAATTTATCTGTGCTAATACTTCAAAACCTGAGAATAATGTAACACAAACTTGCAGAAATTGTTTGTTATATCTTTACAAATGCTTGTTTTATTAGTTCTTAAATGAATAAAATTACTTTCAATTGTATTGCAATTTATTTTCGGGCCTACCTTTGACCCCGATTGTGGTTCTCTTGGTACTGCAATAGAATTAGCATGCCACTGTTAAACTAAAATTGTAATTATCTATTCTACTTCCGTACTTATGTTTATATGTAAACTCCATTTTTGAGAAATTCGTTTTTTCGGTAGCTATTTAGTGCCGTGTACACACGCATATCGAGATATTGCGAAATCACGAGCAACGTTCATATATTAATTCATCTCCAGCAGAGAAGTTTTCAGTGTTTTATTTCTTTGGGATTCTTCACTAGATGATGAAAAATGAAAACGAGAATGGTTTTCTAGAGATGACAATTCTATGTATATATTATATGTATAGAGAAAATGTAGGCTGGGATGCGAGAGACGCCCTAGGGTGTAACTAGACTCGTCATAGTACTCTTACAGTTCTATTTTCAATACTTATACCTGCATGTCATGTAGAGTCGAAAAAGAAACAGTTGCCTTTTGGTGGCTTTTTGAAACGAGGGCAAATTAAATATCCGAATATAAATAAATATCCGAGCATATATCCTACGACATATTTTGAGATACGTAAAAGAAACGAGTATCGATTGAGAACTAACCAAGTGCGGGGCATTGACAAACTCTCTGTCCGGTTGTCGTGAACTCAATGAACTGCCACGCGTGTCCTCGTTTCGTCCGAAAATGCCTCGCGCTCGTGTCCTTACACCTCGCTGCGCCACGCAGTTAAAATCCGTCGAATCTCCTGTGCGCGGAGATATACCGCTCAACTTGTTTCGCGAATACATTCAACTTTCACAAAATGGCGATCGATGCTATAAAAAGAGCAAAACAGCACGCTACATTTTCAGGGGCAGTTCTTTTTTATTTAACGAGCTTGTAGACCGCTACTTTTCATTCCATTCGTGCTCTAAAACAACACAATTTATTTGCATTAACAGGTATGTTGTGATACATATATGGAGCGCTTTTGAATGTTATTGCAGTGTGACCTTTTCGCGCGCTCTTCTTCTAAAAACACGCGCGTGGCGCAGCCCCCTTTCCACCGCCCATTTGTGCTGCAGGTGAGCGCAGCGCCGCGGGCGGGGAGTAGGCGAATGAGCGGGTGAGCGCGTTGGCCGCGCGGTGAGACACGTTGCCTGGACATGCCAGCCCTGGCGCTGACCGAAAGCTGACCGCTTTGTAATAACGAAACATCAACTTGTATCACTACTGTAGCAAACTACTAACACTGACAGCTTAAATCAGTTTAAGCTCTCAGTTGGAATAACGTTGCTAATTATTTAAGTGTTCGAACAATTTTTATACGAAATAATGTAATGTTTTAAAGAAGTTGCCGCCCTTCAACATTTAATTTGCCTCCGCTCCAACATTTGAACTTAAAAATTTTACTTCAGCGAGACTTAATAAAAATGTCAATTTTTTATCAAATTTGGTCTTTACTGAAATTATGACGCAAAAGACAGGAGTCTAGTTTGCAAAAAATGCTTCTGGGTAACAGTATGAAGCCAGGTTGCCACCAAAGAAAATGGAATGAAAATTTCAATTATAGGTTTTCGTATGATTTTGTTAAATGCAGTTAATACCAACTTTACAGACTAAAGTTTTCTTTGGCTTTTTTTATTATTCGTTAATCAACACGTTAGTTGTCAAAGTTTGATACGACTAACTTTATTCTGTAAATTGCTTTTCACGAGTTTTTCAAAATATTCTTCTCAGGTAAATGCTTCTAAATACTTCCTTAAACATCAAGTGCTTCTTAAGCAGAATAGAAACGAAATTATCCACTACTTTCTATCTATACCTCTCTTTCACACACGCAAGCACACACTCTTTTGTTCATCTCTTTGTAGTTGAAGCGATGAATCTGCATCTACTTGCAGTGTAACGTATATAATGAGCGCAGCGTGTAGAGTATGGCCACCTGCTAGCCTTTTCATTTTCAGAGTTGCAGACTTCAAAGACAAACATTGCTGGAGAAAGTGCAAACATTTACCGACAGCGTAATATGAAAGCACAGAAGAAATGAACTTCTTCTCTAAAATTAATTTACCTGAATATTTGAAACAAAAATCAGAGTGTGTGAATGTCCGCAATTTTTCAGTTTATTCTTGAAAAAATTATTCCCTATTTTCTCTTTGAAGAGATATGTTTTTCCTTTATGTCATAGTTTGTGGCACCCTTCAAATTCTAAAGACCGATTCGGAAAAAGTGTGTATCAGAAGTGCCACTCCCTCTTTTGTTTTCGTGCAACGGAGTGAGGCAGTTTCGAATTAGACATCACAATTCAACTCTCTCCCGCCCGTCCCGCAGTCCGCGTCGACTCGCGCGCCCGCCCGCCACCTCTGCCCCCTTTTGCCATTGGCCGCTTGTGAGCCCATCCCCCTCCGCCGCTATTATCTCTGCCCGCCCGCCCACCCCGGGGCTAAATACTTGATCCGCCAGAGTGCCCACTGCTGTTGCCCCGTCAACTATGCAACCCGCGCGACGCAGCCCGACGCGGCTGCCCCGTCAAATATTCACCTCCCCGCCCTCGCCCCTCTCCTCCCGACGCATCCGCCCCTGTCACCCTCCCATCACATCCGCCCCCGCGCTCCATACATATTTATAAGAGCCGAAACTTCAGGGGCGACGGCTCCGACGACAGCGCCGCGCCGCGGACGACTTTCGACGCTCGCCAGGTCTCCGCGATAAAACTCGCCATCGACACCGGAATTCGCTTCAGGGAGTCTTGTTTTGAGTGCTTTTCAAACGCAATGGAAGGAAGAAGAAATGCAAAATGTGCGACAGACGTCAGTCAACGTTCTATCACTTGCCATGTTTGGGGAAAATATAATTTTGCAATTTAATATTGTTTATTACGTACGGGTAGCCAAAGCAAGTTGTGAACACTATTTCTTTCATATTTTTTACGAGTTTTATGTTTTTATGGTTTCAACTTTCATGTCTGTTAATGTAGTTTAGAAATGGATTTCGTAAAAATCGAATTTTGCGTATCTTATTATTTCTGAGAGGAAAATGTTATTCTTATTTATAAAGTCTTATAATTCTTTTCATATCACTTTTACATTGAATATATACAAAGTAATATACATATCGTTAGCACGTAAGCTGCAAACGAAGCATTGGCGTGTACCGAGTCCTGCCGCTGTCAAAAGTGAATATTGTCACTCAGCTGAAGGCGCTTGGCCAACAGAATGACGCGCGTGTGTTTCTGACGCCGAGGGGCGAGGGCGATGTGTCTCGAGGGCGGGGCGCGCCGGGCGGGCGATCGGGGCGGGAGGGGCGACAGCCGCATCGGTAATTCAAAATATTAGCCTTGTTTTTAAACGCGGACGAATTTATCATGCACCGCCGGACTCCAATATTGTCAGAAAAGCGGCGCATGTTAGCGTTCGAGCGCACGCTTACTCACACACAAGCACACGGACTCTCTCACGCACGCACACGCGGCCGCGCACCCAGCTCGGCGCGCCAATTTCACGTACGATGAGCTCACCGTCATCATCGCACCCAGATCCCGCATTTGGCTTCCCACTCCGCTGGCTCTCGTCCGCTGCGCTCCAACCATTCCCCGCCCCCGCCCCAGCCCCGCTACCCCGTCAGCCCGCGGCCCCGTCGCCCCGTCGCCCCGTCGCCCCGTCGCCCCGTCGCCCCGTCACCCCGTCACCCCGTCACCCTATCGCCCCGTCGCCCTATCGCCCCGTCTCCCCATTGCCCCATCTCCCCGTTGCCCCGTCTCCCCATTGCCCCGTCGCCCTGTTGTCTCATCGTCGCTCCATTATTCTGCCGCCTGGCCCCTCGTCTCCCCGCCTCTACCCGATTCACCGCCCTGCCCTATTCACCGCCAGCCCCAGGACTCACCACTCCGCCAACTCTCAATCCCTTCACTCCGACTCCCAGCCCACCCACCACGCCGCCGCCTCGTCCCCACCATGCCGCCCTAGAAACCCCCGACGCATCACGATCGCATCACTGCCCCCGGCGCCGCCCAGCCCCGCCCAGCCCCGCCCAGCCCCGCCCAGCCCCGCCCAGCCCCGCCCAGCCCCGCCCAGCCCCGCCCAGCCGCTGCCTCTTAGCCGGCGGGCGCTCCCATCCTGGCTCCGAAACCGCCAAATGCTGGTGATTGCGCTCTGTATTTTCGATAGATCACCCGCGGGTGATGTCACTGACAGCGACGCGTGCTGACGTCATTCGCTGACGTCGTTAAGCTGGTTCGCGCTGCGCGAATATTGATAGGCACGCACGTGGCGCGAGGGGCGGAGATCGCCGGCCCGCGCTGCGCGGTTGAGTACATATTTGGAAATCAAGCTTACGCTATAATTACAAATTTCAACAGATGGATTATCAATCGTATGGCTGCGGGCCAGTTGGTATGTCTTCCTCGCTATTGTTAACATATAGAATGTGCTGTGGTTAAACGTGTATGTTATTGAATAGTAACGTTCGCTTAATGATCTTCATGAATCGAGAAATGTGTTATCTGTTTAGTCCCGTGAAAAACATGAAGATGCAGGCATTTCTTGTGGTTATACTGTACTTATCGTGTAATATTTCTACCAGTTTCTGTGTAATTGTTACAAAAATTCAGAAATGAATATCATGCTTATTGACAACATAAATTAAAAAAATCCGAGCCAATTAGTGTATTTCATCCCAGTTCTACGTTTATTGAATATTCAGGGAATTTGTTTGAAAATATGCGAATGCAAATGCAGATCATATTTCTCCACTCGAAATGAACGTATATTTAATGCCAATATTAAGTACTAAGACCGTATTAAAAATGTTTTCTTTTAAAGCATACGTACGTAATTCTCTTGGAGGAATTATAATAATTAATACATATATGATAGTCAAAAATACAAATACTGTAATTTAAAATGAATGCGTGGCATCCAACAATGTATAACTTAATCGCTTAGACGATATATTTTTTCTTACAAAATTCAGTAATAATTGTGTGCTATTATGTGTAAACATGAGATGTGTTTAAAATTCTTAGAGCTGAGATTTGAAGAAACAAAAGAACACGTTGTAAGCGCTCCAATAAAAATACTTGCAGCTCGTGTTGTATTCAAACACGCCAATAAGTAAAACGGAATGTTACGTCGTTGGGACACAACTAGAGAGGAATTTGACAAAGTCTGTAGAGTTTTATGAAAATGTTCTCTTAAGAGCATCCTACGTCATCCAAAGTGCTGTGGGCGTAGAACTTCCCATTCCACCCCACACTCACCCGCACAGAGATCAGCTGAAGCGAATTGGAGAGACGCTAAAATCAGGCCCCGGTCACGACTGCAAACGAAGCTGCTGCGAAGCCGAGGATGAAACGTGCTGGCATGGCAAATACTCTGAGGCAAGATGGGAAAATATGTGTAATACCCCAACTACGCAAAACCAAATTCAAATCTACTCCAGCCGTGAATTATCAGAACAACCGTTTGCTCTGCCCTGGAATACAATGCAGCAATTGTGCTCATTTTAAAATAACTTGCGTACGTGCTGACATTTTTAAGTTGAGGGTTCTGGCGTTACTTGGCTCATTATTTAACATTTTTGGACGGGTAAACAGTTTCCTCTGCATCATCATCTCGTGAAAAAGTTGTAATCTCGGCGCCAAATGAGACTCGATCGACGTCCAACAACGCTCCTGATAAGGGCGGAGTACGTCGTAACCATTTTCCCCTCGGTGGCGTCTGAATTCATCCAAGTTTCCGCTGCTCGCAAGTGGTTAACGGCGCCCGCGTTTTAACGACCCGCAGTTTGCAAAGTCGAACGACATCACACACTATCTTTTGCCGGCCTCCACCGCCTCTCCCCTCCCCATCTCCCCCTGCACATTCCATCCCCTCCCTGCTTATACCAGCCCTACTCCCCAAACCCTCTTCTCCCCGCTTCAAACGTACTCTCTACTCCCTTTTCCCTCCTCACGTCATCACCGCTCCGCCTCACCTCACCCCTCCTCACATCTGCCAACGCCTTTCTGCCCTACCGCCGCCACGCTCCTCCCCTCCCCTCCCCTCCCGCTCACCCTGCACCCTCTCCCACTCCACCGTTCCCCTCCCCGCCGGCGCCCCCAAAGGAAGGAGGGCGGGCCAATAGGGGAGCACGCTGCCCGCTGCCAGCACTTGGAGCTCCCATAATGCACCTCTAATTACGATGCCGGTGGCCGATACCGGCTACATCAATAAGCGTAATTGCGTTTTGTGTCGGCAAGTCCGTATCAAAACACGATTTGTCGTTTTCCAAATATACGTGCAGCGGGTTCGCCACGCGGCGGGGCCAGGCCGGGCCTTTGTCGCTGACGAGCGATGAACTCGCTGATTGTCTAGATGATCTCTTCTCTCACACGAATAAAACGGATTGGGTTAATGAAGAGGCTATTAGAGCCTATTGTATGTAATTCCTATTATTAACAATATATGTCGTATTCGTGATTATATTTCTTTCTACTCTTGGTAGTCGTGGATAACTGCAACTTACTTTAATTTATCACAAACGAACATTTTGGTTTTTACTAAGTGGCTAATGCAGGAATATTAGTCATTTGAATTCGATAAATTCCGTATGCCTGAAAGGTTTTAGAAAGCTAGTGTTATTGCTGAATATTTGCAAACTCAACAGAACGTATTTGCGAATTCTTCATGGTACAATAAGCGCCGCATTGTTTCATGGTGCCAATTTTGTAGACTTCTTACGTCAGTGAATAACTAATAGTAATTTTAACCGAAACGAAACGTTTTTGTATAGTTGAATAGTTTAATATTTGATGATATGTTTAGATTTGTTTTACTGAGTTGACCAAACGAGATGAAAACGCTCCGCATAGGCACAGCATGCCACTTGAATAAGCACATCGATGGCTTTAAAAGTATTCCAATTTGTTCCTGATTGAGTAAGACGAACTGGCAGACCAAGAAAGAATTGGAGAGATGATTTTTGAGAAGACCTAGATTGATTTTCTAATTAATTGTTTCCGTTTTTGTCAACTACTATTGTATTAGTATTAAGTTGCTATTGATTGACATAGTTATATTAACAAAATGGTCCTTTTATTATATAGTCAATCAGATTTAATTTTATAATTCAGTAAATTTAATATTAGGAAAGTTGGTTTATTTCGCATACAAAGTTTTAGAAATCTGTGCCTCTCCATCTTCAGGTACATTTCTTTGAACAAAATACATAGAGAGTGATTCATTTTTATTTATGTATTTTGTCCAAAAAATGTCACTGAATATGGAGACGCACAGATTTCTGAAATGATGTATGTGAAATAAACCAACTTTCCTAATATTAAATTTACTGAATTATAAAATTAAATCTGACTGTCTATAATAAATATCTTTTTAATACTATTGACATTAGTGCGTTGGTGTAGTTCTGGGAATTCAAGGCCGACTTTGAAGGGGCTAGAACAAACCGTTTCCCGTTTGACCGCAATTGAACAGTTAGTTGTGTCTTGCAGTTTGTGTGTTCGTCTTTTGATTTCTTTATAACTTTATCCACAATATTATACGTTTTTCGCATTAAACTTTATGCAATTCCCAACCTGTATTTTGAAATTTATGAGCTTTTGTGTCGTTAAAGCTTTATAAATTGGTTCTGACATATGTCCTTAGAAAATTATTTGGAATGTATACTTTATGATGTACTAATAACGTTGCGGAAGACTTTGTTGAGGAAACGAGTGCGATGAATTGTATAGTGCCCTTGTGTTAGGACAATAGGTTAGTCGTTTGTGTGTCGCAACGCCCGAAGGCTGACGACCAGGCGGGCCCGGCCGGGCCGGTCGCCATGGAGACGGGCGCGCCCGGTGTACACAGTTGAGCGGCGGCGGTCGAACATCCGGCCGGCGAGGCGAGGCGAGGCGAGGCGAGCGCAGCGCCCCTGCAGGCGGCCGGCGGCGACGGGAAGGCCTCGCGCGGAAGAGGGGCGGAGTTTATTCCAAGCGCCCGCCGGTTGGGGAGCGAAGTTGGAAAAAAAGGTCTGTTTTCGCGAAAAAGGCGAGTCGTAAAAGAATATACGTATATCGTGGCCCGATCGATCTGTTTATATTGAATGATGGGGTTAAGACTTTTATGCCCCGCGGGGAAAGGCGCTTTCCGATATTGGATGCAGGAATCCAAATGGAGCGGAATGCTTTCGTGGGGCAGGGCAGGTCGTGGGAGCGAAAGGATAGCCCGCAATCACCTCCCCCCCCCCACGCCTACTCTCCCCAGTTTTGCCTCTTCCTCTTACTTATGTACCTTAGGTAATGTACAAAATTTTAGAAATGCCGTAACATGAATTCAACAACAAAAATTAAATAAAAAGCAAACGATTAAATGGGTTTGACGTACAAAATTTAAAAATTCAAACGAACAAAATAGTTCCGATTTTTCGAATGAGGGGGCCAAATGGAAACTAATAAGTTTGATTTAAAGAAAAGTAGAATTCTTTGGTAAGAAACAAATAACAATTTGTTGAAAAGTCTGAGAAGTCTGCTGAAAAGTAACAAAGAAAGTTTTAAGAAGCAATTTTAGCCAGATAGACTCCTCAAAGGAAGTGTCACGGTCTTCACGTAATGTCTGGAAATTCACGATCTGTACGTAATGTCTGAGAGCTTCATTAGAATTATGACGAACGACAAGTTCCGGTTCATTTCCCCGTGTGCGGCTAAACCTTCCCACCTCTTAAAGGTCACTATCGCTAGATTGCCACAAACACTTCACTCTTTCGCAAATACAAATTAACATCTAAAACAACTTCAAAAAGTGTAGAATGGTCTCTTTTTTACGTTTAACTCTTTGAAACGCGTCAACGCTAATAAAAATCATGCGCAGCCCCCTTCCCCTGACGCATTGCACACACTTTCCGCCCCGCCCCGCCCACCGCCCGAGGGCATTTTTCAGCGCGCGCCCAATAAAGCTGCCGGACCGCCGCGGCGCGCCGCGTCGCGCGTTCCTCTTTCTGCCGCGCGCTCTTCTCCGCGCCGCCGCGAATAAACGTGCGGGCGCCGATGAGGCGGCGGCTGACCCGGCGGCCGCGGCGGCGCGGGATAGCTGCGCTGTCGGAGGCGGCTGGTGGGCTGGCCTTGGAAGGGACAGAGGGAGCGGGGCTGGGTTGGGCTGGGCGGGACGGAGCGGAGCGGGGTGGGACGGAGTGGGGCGGGGCGGGACGGAGCAAGGCGAGCAAGGCGAGAGAGGTTGCGTGGCAGGGCGGGGTGTGGCGGGGCGGGGCGGGGTGTGGCGGGGCGGCGGGGCGGACGGCGGGGGATGGGTGTAGCGGGTGGGGTGGGGCGGGACGTGGCTGGACGTGGCTGGGCTGGGCGGGGCGGGGCGGTACCGGGAGGGGCGGGGCGGGGTGACCGAATGTCGCCGGAGATGAGGCGAGTGGATGGGCCGCACGTGCGACGTCTGAGGGCGTAGCGGAGGAAGTGGCAGGAAGATGACAGCGCTCCGACCAACCGACGGACGCCGCTCGCTGCTGGTTGAGGCGCCTTGGGAAGCTGACAGCGTGCGGCCAAAGCGCCAACGGGCTCAACGATTATGAGTAACTAAGGAAATAAATTAAATGTTTGCATTACTAAAAAATAGCAGTACTTGCACCAATAAGCAAGTTCGACGCGACCCCCCCCCCCGGAGTCAGCATTAATTCTTTCACCACGTTATTTTTTTTAAATATGAGTGTAAGGGCTCTTCAAGAACTCATGTAATTAAACTTTTTGAGTGATGATTTTGGCGATAGTGAAGTGATGAATGATAAGGAAATGGTGAAATGTCTAAAAAGCTGTCCGAAAGGTCGTGTTATCCGCCGCCCATTCCACAGGGTGTGGCTGAGGATCAACCCCTGCGCCAGCGGTGGGGGGCGAGTGCGCTAGCCATTGCGCCGAGAGACTCCCCCTCTCCATCACCCTCAAGTGTTCAAGCACGTGGCCGCCTCCCCGAGGGGCGGCCGGCGGGGAACGCAGGCGCCGGTGACATTCGATCACGGGGGCGCCCCGTCAGCAGAAAAGCTTTGGGAGCCACCGACCCCTTCACCCTCGCCTCTCCCCGCGCCCGGGCCTTCCTGCGCCACTGGCCGCCGACCGACTAGATACATTGCAAGGACTCAACAAGAATAACATAGAACCTCTCCAACTGAGGTCTGCTGTACATTAAACTACTTAATCGCGAATAGTAGGATACACATTTACTTCGTCGAAATTAGAAAGCTTGTACATTGAATCAGAAGTGCGAAAAATAAACATTGATAATAAAGTCAATTCAGAAATATTTTCCCTGAAATAGTTTTATCTATCGGAAGAATTCATAATAAACAGTACTGAGCTCTAGATAAAGTTTCTACTTATTTATTGCTTTTATGACCCAACCGCTGCGAATACCGTACGAAATATATTGAAATATGTTGGGCTTTACATACTCGGTTTCTTTTAATTTTCTTAATTCATTAAAAGTTTCATGATTTTTAGAAATATAACTGTTTAATTTAAATATCCTATATATATTTAAATAAAACTTTATTATTTCACAGCATTTGCTTGTAATATAATATTAAATAAAAGAATCTTTGAGAAAATACCGAAATATAAAACAATTGTAAAGGCAAGTAAAAGATGTACAGTCTAATAAATGCAAAAATTAAGAAAATAATATCCTATGAAGAGTTGTAAATAGTTTCTCTAATACATTATTTTTATAATCAATCATTGTGTGTTACTATTTACATAGAACAGAGAGATGCAGCAGTTGATCGTAGGAAAGCGGAGGGCACAGCCTCCTCCTGCACCGCCGACCCGCCTCCCCCCATCACTTTGAAAATTGGTTGGTAATGAAGTTGTTCGAGTTCAAAACACGGCGGGTCGGCACATTCCGCCTTTTTATTTTCCTCTCCACAATCAAACTTGTGTTTTACTCGGAGCTGCCTTGAGCAGAGGTTCCAATTAAAATTCCGCTGCGAATACCTCTGCCTCCGGCTAACGAGGCAGCGGTTGAGGTCGCGGCTGCGGGGATTGGTCGCCCCCGCCCCCGCCCCCGCCCCCGCCCCCGGGGGTGGATGAGGAAGACGAGTAACCTCTTCATCGGGGCTCCCCGCCCGGCGCCGCCCCGCGCCGCCCCGCGCGCCGCCTTTCGGGAGGGCGAGAAGTGGAAGCGCGTGCGATCGGAAGGCAGACCGAGCTAGTTCAGTCAGATGATGTCACTGCAGCGCCTCTGACCGGGAGGTTCTAGGTTCCACTCCCGACAGCGGCAGAATTTTCGACACTAGCATTCCAGCTAGATAGAATTCAGTCGCTGTCTGGAGAAGAATTCTAGCGGCCGGCTGCTGTGATCGGTAGTTTTCCGTGGTTTCTCCGATCAACACCAGGTGAATGCCGGAGCAAAGACGGGACTGGGAATTCATCTTCAACACTATTCTAGTATTTTCGGTAATACTGCTAATTCTGAAAGGTGCGGATATCCGAGGCACAAGAGATTAATAATAAATAAGTTAGTAAATTTAAATTGAAATTATGCAAGGTAGCTGCGAGGTGCACTATCCTTCTCTAAAACCCGTCTCTCATATGCACAAGAAGACTGTTAAATGAATATAGATAATTAGCTTGTAATCATTTGATAGATACCCTGAAACAAAAAGCTTGAAAGTCGGCATCTTAGTGGCAAAATCTTAAACAGTGAATACAAAACTCATAAATTACTATACTCGTTTATAAAAACAGATTGTACGAGTCTTTGTATTTAATTATAAATTTTTATTAACGTGATATTCTGTTTCTTTGATCCCGTTTACTTGGGTCTTTAAGAACGTTCTACTCTTTCTCTTTAACTTTTTTGAAGAAATATTTCAGAGCGACTTTCTTTGACTTTTCATTTCCTTTCATCCCTCCTGCCTTATTTCTCTCTTTTGCATATTAATACCAGTGATATTTTCTTCTATTACTTCGCTGCTTGACATATAAAATATAAAGTTTAGATAAATGGGACGCCTTTTTCAACACTCGCGTGTAGTCTGCTGACATACAAATTGAATTCTTAAGCAGAGTCGGGACAGATTCGCAGAAGAGGGGAACAGAGAACAAGACGATGTTTTGCTCCACGTTTTATTACCATTCTGCAGGAAGGAAAACGTTTTTAATATTGCATGTGAGGGACGTAGCATTGCCTTCACACTTCGTATGGACAGATAGTACTTTCCTTTCTTTTAACAAAATACCGTACGATAAATGGGAAAAACAAATGTTTTGAATACTCAATATTTACGATTTTGTTTAAAAAATATTTACAAAGATAAACAGTAGCGTACCAGATCCCGATGATTGATACCACAGTAACTATGAGTAGTACGGTAAGATTCCATTTAAGCCCTTGCGCTCTCTGTAACTCGACAAGTTAATTTTACTGCTTGAATGGTAGAATTTGGCCCCTAAAGTTTCTGCTTTCATTCTGTTACAGGCATAAAATATCTTTGCTCAACGGTCAATGGAGATCGTAGTAATCAAAACAAACTCTGCCCGGATGGAATTCAAGCATTTGACATTTTTCGATTGTTTCTATCTTTCGCTTAAGGATAGAGAGTTAGAATAGCGCTGATGGTCATAGAGTAAATAATAAACTTAATAAGTCGCAAAGACAAAATAGAACACTGGCAATACCAACCCCTGAGCCCATTCCTTCAGCCATGTCAGCCTTGAGCTGACGGTAGTTAGACAGCGTTTCACTGAAATACCATAAGTCATTGCGAAATGAGTAAATCACACACCCATATTTTTTCACGATTTCAATACAATCACTCCAACTTGATGCCCAAAACGTGTAGATAAAGAGGGTAAAACTGACAACAAAAGTCATTTGGGTCTGTATTAAATAATGTTCAAGTAAAATGTGAAACATATTCATCTTTAAAAAAAAAAGCGTAAAGAGACCATTATTTGCATGTAAGTTGGTTATTTACGAGTGCGGTAGCACAAGTGATTGGTTTCTGGCATAGTCTTTTGGCATTTGTAGTATACAATGTTTTGTCCTATTCTATCGCCTTTTAATCATTTTGACAATTACCTAACCGTATGCCTACATTAATATGGTAGTATATCGGTTTCAGCAGTACCCTGTAATGCAACTAATATAAGAATGAGCGTTTCAATCTCCTCCGACCACATTAGTAAAGAGCATATAAAGACGATCGGATAAGAGTCAAGTCCGTCCTTGTGCCTGCCCCGGCGGTGGGCGTGGCGGGGGCGGGGCGGTGGGTGCAGGTGCGCCTCCGGGGCGCCGTAACGAGCGCGGGCGACGCGTCGCGGCGCGTGACCCCCATGGCAACGACGCCGCCTGCCTGCGCCGCTACACACGCGGAATACACACGGCCTCTACGGGGCTGCCGGGGAAAAGTTCGTGCATGCCTTTGTAATGTATAGCACTACGCAATACTATATCTACTTAAAGTACCTTCCTCGAGTAAATGAAGTATTTTATCTTGTGTATACTGTTTTTTATTCCGTTTGTTTTGGTACAATAAAAAATAAAAATGTCATATTAGATACTGTCAGGTAAAATAGTTTCCATACAAGGAGAACCTACGATAAAAGTGGAGCAGTATCAACCTAATGCGATAAAGACGAATGACGTATTAGCCGCCATTTAAAAGAGTCTTTATCATTCTGAACAAGTTCAAAGCCTCGCTTTCTTAACACTTTCCGCACTGAGCTCGTACGCAACACGTCCACGCGTATGCGTCTGCGTGGAAACTGCTGAGTGCGAACAGTGTCAATACGACTGGGGGCTTCGCGAGCATGTCTGCACCTTCTTCCCATGCACTCTGCCACGCACAAGTGCAAATCAAATGCACAACATTGCGTTTGAATGTAGAAAACATATTCGTGAAAGTCTTGCTTTGAAGATCCAGAAGCAATGTATAGTTTCACATTATTGATGCCTCAGTGCGATCGAGATAAAAGAGCCGTCCGAGTCAGTCTCCGTCGCCTCCGCTTCCGCCCTCAGCTTCGCTGTCGTGCGCGACGCTAGTGTCGCCTCACCCCCTCCGCCCCCGCATATTCTGCACCACCCTTCTGATGGTCCCTGCGCCGACTGGTTCTCGTGATATCAACATAATTTCTGTTGCTAGCAGTCTCAGCAGCGTGGTGACACTGCGGAGAAACTTTCCAAGCCCACTGTTTTATGATATCTTCTTTGGATTGCTCTACCTTCACTTTTGGGATGTTTGAATTATCACACGTGATTGAGTTGTAGTCCATTCGAACTACACTAATATATAAATGATCTTGGCTGTCCGGGTGACGCCGCGTCGAAGGCTGTGTTGCCGACGTTTCGACCATCTTTCCGTAGCCTTTTTTAGGTCTGGTCCGCTTCCTCAGGGTTGGGCAGACCAGCCCTGACAGCCCTGCTCTGCTGCCCTGCATATCAGCCCTGAGGAAGACCACGACAAGATGATCGAAACGTCGGCAACACATCCTTCGATGCGGCGTCACACGGACAGCTGAGATCATTTACATGATTCTGGCCGCGAAAGCCTGCGACTTCACTTACACGAATATAATTCAAATACAATGACCAATCTGCCTAAAGCAGTCTCATTTTAGGAATGTAGTTGGAATAGTCAGTTTCATCTTGGCTCTTGGCTCAGAGCAGGGACCATACTTCCTTCGCTTCATGCTCCAGCGCGACAACACGACAAACTGAGGCGGCCCTTCTTTCTAGCAACGACCTGTCACTGGAATTGGAGATAGCGATTGGTGTGATGAGTAGTTCATTAAGGAATGATTGTGAATTATCGGCTGAGATGACTGAGGCTAACACTTGTGACCACTGCAGAATCTCTGACCAGGGGGTATTCATGTTCGACTCCCGACGAAGGCGGATTTTTTGACACCAGGTAGATAGCTAGGTCGATTTCAGCCGTTGTCTGAAGGAGAATTCTAGAAGCCGGCTGTTCAGATAGGTAGTATTCCGTTGTTTCTCCTATTAACACCAGGCAAATGCCGCGGCTGTACTCTAATAAAGCGAGGGGCTTCGCGCCATCTCTCCTTCTTCCTTGTTCTATTGTCACCCCTTACTTATTTACTTACTTACTTACACACACACACACACACACACAACTCTGTCACACATGTCGGAAGCTGAGAGCTTGTCCCGGCTAGGTCGGTGCCCCGCTAGTGGGAGATACCTGGTTGGGAAAAATCCCTGCAAGTCGACCTAGATCGGCGCCAGATACCTGGTAAATTCTAGAGTAGTACTGTAACAAACGGGTGATAGACCTCCAGGTGTATAACATGCAGTACACTTACAGAACAAATGTGTAAAGTAGCTAATGCGCCCCGGAAAATATCAATGATAAAATGTGAATAAAACCTTGGATTTTAAATTGATCATAAAATTACGATATCCCTGTTTGTTTTTATATACTCCAACTGGGAATGTTACAGTTGTTCTTCTCTTCCTTCTTCTTCGAATTCTCATTTTTTTTATTCACTTGGTTTTTCGCGACTCCTAAGTTGCTTGCTGTTTCAAGAGAACAACTTCGGAGCTGTTGCTCAAATGGCTTTGATAGGTTGATGTGATTCATTCATTTTGAAATATGTTGTGTGTTATTGGAAAATGATCACTCTGTCATAGCTCTTGTCGAACCACAGAACAACCAAAACATCATCCAAGTCAATATCAGCTGTTTTTGTTTGTGTAATGTATCGTAACTTGTACAGTCGTGTTTCGTAATTTGATAAATCTGTCTCTCTTTAGGCAGTAGCTGTCAAACTTATGTGGGTCTTGCATAAGTTGCTGACGATTTCAAATATATTTGAAAATACTGCTGCATATCAATAAATTTGATATGTTGTATTTTGTTAATCAATTTGTTAGTACGTTTAAAATAAAAGTATGAAGATTATTTCTGTGAAAGGACAAAATACGAATCAATAGGGATATGTGAACGAGTTCATTCATATTCATTCAGCTCACGTTGTGGATGTAGCTATATTTTATATCCTCACCGACCATTCGATGGGATATAAAATAACTTTTTTAAAAAACAATTCATATATTACTACTTCCCTAGGACTAATGTAAAGGGCATTTATGTTAATTTATTAATGAACATCTTTAAATAACCTGATCCTTTCTTCTAAATACCAAAAAGCTAATAAATTCACTATATTCCATGTTAGTGCGTTGAAGCATTTCCTCGCGCCGCTACTTACAAAGCCGTGGATCTCCGAAGAGGAAAATCATTTTATCTGGCCTTCGCACGAGTGGCCTCTTGTGCCGCGTCCCGCTTTCATTCGCCATCGCTTTGCGCCTGTCAGCGTTTTATTTCCCGCGCGCGGACCGTGTTGGCCAAATGCGGTTTCCGCTCCACTAACTCCCAGAGTTTGGGATTTGCAATAATCCTCAATAACCAATTCGTTGTGACGCGTTCATCTCCGGGACAAATAACGGATAAAATGGCGTCCGCATTTTTAAAAAATAAAATGATACCATTAAATTAGGTTGTCACGGCCATGAAAACTTTCCATCACAGATAAACGTACATATAAAAATCTACCGAATATTTTCGCACAGCAAGTTTGACACAAGTGGGCACAAAGGAGAGAACTGCTGACGATTTATCAAATTACGCGCTTTAAGCATTCGGTTTATGAGCATATAGGTCAATTTTTGCAAAGGTTCTATTTTTAATTTTGCACGTTACAAAGAAAATTGGGTTTTCCCAATGAATTCTATTTCGAGATTTTGATTAAAGGTTCTTCATTCTTTCTACCTGAATAGTGTGTTCCAGAAAAACGTGAAATTACATCTGACCAACCTGAGCTGGGCCCGTAGGCTGTCATTCTGACAATCCGTATGCCACGTTCATGATTTGGAGTGCTTCTCTCTTTGGTTTAATAATTCTATTTTTTTGATAGTCTCAAAACGTCTTTCTGAAAATAGACTAATTGAAGAAAAATATTTGATGGAAATAAACGCCTTCTAATTGCTCTAAATTTAGTGCTCGAATAATTACATACTATTTACGTATAATACCCATATAATAAATACTATATGTATTCAGTTTCAAGATCTTCGAATGAAAATTCTTTTAAGAAACAGAAATGTATGTATGCACTTCTGAAGAAATGTTTATGTTTCATTGCCGCTGGAAAGAGGATGGAAGTACGAAATGTAAATATGAACCGATTGTGGATCACTGAGCCAAATATTTCTTAGACGTTTCTTCGCATTAAACCGGGTAAAAACAAAAAGGTTGCTTAAAAGCATACATAACCGTTCTAGAAGAATGGTTTGCTATCGTATCGGAGTGGAACAAATGTTGCTAGAACTAAGCAACACAATTGTTTACAACTGTCCCAAAACACACGTTAGTAAGATGTAGTTTAGTATGAAATAAAACACAATGAAAGTGAACACTTCATGTATTTTTCTATCTAATAAATAATTGATATTTTTTCCAAAATTTCATTGCTTATTATCGGTGAAGGTTTATATAGAATTTAATATTTTGGATTTTTGGTATCAGAATCAGTTTAGACCGTATTTCGCAGGACATGCAATTTCGAATCATCCTCCATGTTCGAACTTTTCGTTACCACCGGAACAGCCAAGAAATTTCCCAACAGTTCGTGTTGGGAGTGCGAACCATGTCGTGCAAATGCATGTATGTCGGCGGGGCTGTCGGTTGCCGGTCGCTGCCAAAGGAGAGCAGAGGGCACCGTGGCATTTGAGGGCGAGCCTACCCGCCCCGCCCCGCCCCTCCCCTCCCCTCCCCTCCCCGCCCCCTGCGCGCGGGCGGGCGAGCGCTCATCTGCAATGCCGTGAATATTTCAGGCGGCCGAGGGCGCGCAGACGTTGAGCCGCTTCGAACGGGGGCGGGGTCGGGCGGGGACGAGGACGAGGGCGAGGCAGGAAGGCAGACGGCAGGCGGGCAGGCAGGTCGACGGAGAAGTTTGGCAACGTGGTCCCTAATTGACGGGGCGACCGAGTGACACCTGCCCTGCCTGCCGCGTCGCAATGCGTCGGTCCGTGGCGAGCAGAGGAGAGAGGCCTACGCAGTGCGACGGAGCCTGCACCTCCGCCTCAATGCCTCCGCTGCCGAGCCCGCCCCATACACACGCACTCTAACAAGTATTTCGAAATGGAATATTCCATGTTGTCGTCGCACGTTTTACTTTATCATTTGAAGTGTAGAGAAGTCGTGTAATGCTGCAAAATATGGATCGCGACGTTTTAGAGAGAAAAACAAATTCTGGCAGACTCCAGAAACAGAAGTATGTTTTGAAAAATATATGTTTGTCCGTCCGTCTCAGAAAAATTATTTTGAGCTGAAAATGTTTATCCACCTTGTTACAATTGCAACAATTACAAAGGCAACGTTTATTTGCCACATATACAGTAATATATTTACGGTATCAAGTGGACATTTATCTCTAAAGATAGATATATCTCTAAAGATAGTTTTCTAAAATCTTGACCAAGATAGTAGTAAATATATTACAATACAATTTTATAATTTTTCGCACGTTATAAATAATATTGTAGTACCATTACTTCTTTGCTTTACTCTAAAATTTCTTTCATTTCGTCTTCAACAGTTTATAGACCTTGTGGAATATAAACAAAACTTTTTGACTCAAACACTGATAAGTTACTTGTGTTTTCTCTACATCTGCAAAACCCTGTAATATAGTTAACAAAGCATAGTTTAATTTTTAATGAAAAAACTATATTTACGAACAGTATTACCCTCTGAAGAACTATGAAGTAAAGTTTACAAGCGATTTCGGTTTTTAAGAATAAAAACTATACATCTATTAAATGATAACTGGATTCATGACATTAATTATTTTAAATATGACACTTTTCCGATGTTTTTATTGATATATTCTAAGCGGCTTGAAGCAGAATTGAGGGTTTGTCCACAAGTTTATCCGGGAATTATGCTAATTATAAATCAATATTGAGGATGTGTTCTGAATGCATTTCAAAATTATGTCATCTAACGAACAACCTATTGTCATGTACTACCCGCATACATTGCTTGACATGAAAAATTAAGATTTTTCAAAAAAATTGTGAATTTTGTTATTAGCAACGTTAATTTTTTACAATTCCTATGGTCTTGACAATTCCGTAGGCACAGTGGGTTTAGATTCTTGGTATATTCAATGTCATTTTCTTTGGTATTACGTACTAGATTTAAAATTTTGTACGGTGTTCGGCATTATTTAAAGTGGTGAATATGAAATTATTTTGTTAAAAATCACATCCTGAAATAAATTGAAAAAATCGGTTGTTCCCTGGCAGTTTTGACCTGAAACTGAAATAATGTTTTTTGCTCTATCAAGTTACAATGAACACACCTCATTTTAAAATTATCTTTTGGTGAAGTTGTGCTTCCCTTCCTATTATGACCTCATTGACAACTAAAAAGTATACACTGATAATTAAATTCGTGTTCAGTAAGTGTAATGATTTGATGTGATACTAAATATTTGATGTGATATTAAAGTATTTATATTACATTAGACAACGTATAAACAAATGGCCAAGTAAACTTTTAAACATACATCTGTGTTTTTCTGAGCAAGGACGCAATTTTGGCGCCTGTCTTCTCGAGGAGCAGTGAAAGCTTTTTGGCGAGTGGATCCAGCTCCGTTTCGTTTCTCGCTTTGTTGATGGGCGATATTCTCCCAAGGAAATCGTTCGCTGGGGAACTGACCCTCGAGGTGGCTCCTGCAAGAGCGAGATCCTCGCTTTACGACCTCGTAATAAATGTTTTCTCTCCTTTTGGAGGCGGCGAACCTGAGACTTGCGCAGCAGCTGTAATATTTCTTAATTAAAATCTTCGACAAGTGCTTGTATTAGAGACATGAGTTAATGAAGCCTGAAGTCTCCGCTGGCGACGGACCCCATCGCCCGTTGCTGGGGTAGAGAGGAGGGGAGGAGAAACGCCGGTTGTAAATTATAAATTTCCGCTTCTCTTCCTCCGACGCCCGTTCCTTCTTCTCTTCCTCGTTCGGAATTGTTCTAGCGCAATTGATGAGCCCCTATGTCCCCCAGGCTGCGTTCGTTCATGAGTGATCCTTCTTCATATATTTCTTCAAAGTTAGTAGTCTCTTCTTCCCTTTTCGGCGCCGTCGTTGTCGTGGTTTGAGATGGAGAGCTTAGTGTCCGTGTTCTTTGTACTAATACAATATTCGACGAGTGAGTTTCACTTGCAACCTAAGCGAGAGGACCGCATTCTCTTACAGATTTGGTGGCTTTGAAAAGCTACACCGCATTCTCCCAGCTCTTCATCCCTCAGCCTCTTACCCTCCGCCTCTTTCAACCTTCCGCCCTCGCCCTTCCTGCCTCCTAACGCGTACATTTTTTGTATAGAACGCATTGTTATAAAGGGTGATATCGGGGGTTTAAACGATTCAGTACGTATTGTCGGAAGACCTGGTCCATGGGCCATTGGCCTTTTGATGGTTTGGACTGTGTTTATTGAAAATATGAGTGTAACACTACAAACTTACTTGTGATGTTCAAAAGGTGAGTGCAGAATTTATTTAATCATTATTGCCATGCAACCAGTTCTCAAAACTGAATATTTTAATGTACAGAGACAACGAAAAGAACAGTAAATTGGCGCAAAGTGCGGTATGAGTTCGAGGTACCGTCAATCGCAGACACACTTTGCCCTTCCCCTACCCCTTCCCCTTCCCCTTCCCCAAATTACAAACTACGGGACCACCGATCGCCACCCCACCCCCATCCCCCCGCGCGGCTACGCGTCCATCTCAGTGCGCGCCGCGCCAATTATTACGCGTCCGATACAGGGTTTCAACTCCTCAGCTAAACAGTTTGAAATTAGGTTTCTAGGATAATCGAATTTCTAAATGCTTAGTCTCTTAAAACCAAATTAAGGAGGTAAAATGGCTTTCTTCCAACATGTAGTTGCTCTGTTACTGTGTTTATAATAATTTGCCAATATGAACATGGTAAATCCCATGTAACTTTTAAAAGTGACTATGGAAAATATTCTGAAATAATTACTACTACATTCGGAATTTAAAGTCGTCACATAGATGAAAACTATAAATGTTTACTTTTAATAGCGTCAAAGGCTGCAAAATACTTATTTTGTTAGATCAAACTAAAGGATCAATTATTTAAAATTCCAGAATCCCCATTTTTCAGTTAATTACACGATCTAGCATTGTCTACATCTAAACTGCAAAAGAGAATATTAACTTACTCATACAAATAACCTTTGTAAATACTCGTTTAATTCAAGAGGAAGCTAATCACATGAGATTTGACTTGTGCAGTGAAATCATGAAAATCATGTTATCTGAAAATTGCCGAGTTTGAGACCATCCCACTCGTATTTGTGCTGTACCCTTCTTATAGGGGATCGCCGGATTTCCATTGCGGCGAATGTCATTCCAAGGATTTTCAACGCCTTAAAATCCCAGACATCCCCTTCCGACGGAAGGGTTGCGGGCTCCGCGCCCCTCATTCCCCATCCTCCCCGTCCGCCCTCGCGAGCGCACCTCTTTGCGCGCCCTCCTGCTGCACCTCCCCGCGCGAGACTCGTCGACATTAAATGTGGGATCACGTCGCTCCCGCGCGGACGCCCTCTGGGGGCAGGGGAGGGAAATTGCGTGGAGCGGCTCCGCCCACGCCGCTCCACCTGAGGTGCCGCTTTGTTTGCACCGGAGATGCGTCTTTCCTCCCCCTCCCAAACCCTTGAGCCGACTCATCTCCACCAACGCAAGCCTCTTGCGACTGGGTGCAGTGCCACAGGGCATTTGCGCTAATGAATGAAAGGCTGTGCCAATTAATTCTTACCAGGGTTTACTCCTTGGAATGGAATTCTCACGTAACACACATTTGAGAAAATGTTACAAAAAGGGGAAATATTCAGTGGAATAAATTTTTTGATGATAATTTTTGAAAATACAATTACCGTTCGGCTTGTTACGTATAGCGTAATACGTTTTAGGTACCAGAATATCATCATAAGAGGCTTTGATTTTTGTTTTGGTCGAACAAGATTAATATTGCAACGTGTATATTGCAATTTGCTCAACAGCATATTTTCGCCATTTCGATTAAGTCTCGAAACGAGTTTAAAATGTACCTGTTTTATTCGCTAATTTTGTCAATAACTAACGCAACATAAATTCAAGTTGTGTTGGTCAATTTTCAAAATTGAATTTAAATATAGCTTGGGGCTATTTTATCTCGTATTGATTTATTTTCAATATTTTCGATTTCTCCCTCTTCTGCTACTATCGAAGTATGCAAACTTTTGCCAGGAACTTCCCTGAAATGTAGTTCATTGTTTAAATTATATATCTATACTCCCGTAAAATCTTAATAAAAGTAATTCAATCCTTCGAGATTGAATATTTTTCTGTGAACATTACAAAGCAATACAATGAGGTACAGTTTTCTTTTCAAACAAACATTAGTACGTAATTCGAAAGTCGTGTAGGGCCAGTATTCTTAGAGTGCGTTCACCTCCTCCATTTTCTCATATTTCTTTTGCCTTCGTTTGACTTTAATTTAAAGATCTCTCAAGTAATGCCACACCATTCTCATAACGCTTTATTTATGAAATATGTTCCTTAAATGTTTCTTTCGAGCTCAGCTTCACTAATTGTTTAACTGGATTTAAAGTTTAATAGTATACCCGTTTTCCTTTTTTATGTAATTTATTCATGTGCTCCCCTTTTTAGACTTAGGTGCGGATAATATAAAACTAGAGGTGCTAAAAGACCACGTTCTTTCTCGCTCGTATTTTCACATAAAATTACGCGAAAAGTACTCAAATTTTCAAACAATGGTACATGACATTATTTCAAAATCTATCTTTTAGGAAAATATTTTATTAAGGGAAAAAATCTAAGTAAATAATTTTAGTTGTAGGAAGACGCTGAAAAAATTTTGAATTTTCCAATTTCCGAAAAATGAGGGTTTTCAACTAACATTAGACTTGCACCATTCTTCTAAACGTACTTCCCACTATCCAACAACAAAATATAATTAAAAACAATGGATCCATTTTTTGGAAAATTAGGAAAATATTCCAGAGGTTTTGTGTACAGTACCACTTAAAATTGAAATATCAGTTTCAAATTTAAGAGACCATCAGTGATTAAGGTGACATCAGCCAGATCGATTGGGAAGTATCAACTTTTCAGAAAATCGGCTGAACGGTTTCGCTGGTCGCGTTGTTCACAAACAGACGGATAGTCTTCGGCCGTCAATCGATTTTTCGTTATCACGTACCCACAAAACATGGATACCCACAAAACATGGCTACACCACGTGTTAGAGGATTTTTTTATAAATTCAGAAACTGTATTTATCAACTTTTTCGTTATCAGAACACTGATTCCCTCAGTATATGCGTTTTTTGCCCGCGTATAAGAGTTTTATACCAAACATTTGCCGTTTTTTCGCGCAACATTACATGTTCTCTACTCCGCCACGAGAAAGTATTTTTTTTATATTGAAAAGAAGTTCCTATTGTACCAAGGTACGATTTTAGGTGTTAAGTGAAACAATGTTTGTACAAATTGTATGTTTTTCACTCCATTACTTCTGTCTTCAATATTTTACCAAATAATTCATTAAATATATTCGTTAAATATATTTTTTCCTCAAAATCCCACGTTTATGTTTGTTAAAATCATTAGATGGTAGCGCAATTTCTTTAAAAAAAATTAGTACAATTAGGAAAGGCAGTACGTTTTTGTTTGCAGGTCGCGGTGGTGCGATGTATTTCGAAGCGGCAGAGTGCATTGTGTGTGTGTGTGGGGGGGGGTGGAGGTGTCTAAACATTTCCAGAGCTGCTGCTGGAGCGCTCGTCTTGAGAGCGCTCGCCGGCTGCTCGTTTGGAGCCTGAGAAGAATCAAAGGCGTCGCGACGTTTATGGCTGCTGGCGAGTGGCTTGTGGTGACGGGTGGAATTGTGCGGCTGAGCCAGCGGCGGCGCCGAGTGCTAATTGGAGCTTGTCGCCCGGGCGGGGACAGGAGCGGGGGCGGGGGCGGGCGCCACGGCGGCTGTTTACGAGCCGAAGGGGCGCTTTCTAAAGGGCGGGGTGGCGCGAGGGAAGGGGCGACTGCGCAAGGTCGCCCCGCCCTCTGTTGCTCTCTCCTTCCCCTTCCCCTTCCCCTTCCCCTTCCCCTTCCCGACCTGTTTAACTGTCAATAATCCTCACTTATTCTCTTCTCAGCCTCTGCGACGACCTCTCTTTGACGATTTCTATTCCCTTCTGTCTTCCATCCTTATTTCATACTTTCCTCCATCTCCCTTCCTCTCTCTTCCTCTTCCTCTCTCTCTCTCTCTTTCTCTCTTCCTCTCCCTCGCTCTTCCTCTGCCTCTTCCTCCTTTTCTCTCTTTCTCCCTTTCACCCTTTCTTTCTCTCGCTCGGTCTTCCTCTCCCTCTCTTCCTCCCCCTCTCTCCTCTTTTTGTCCATCTCTTCCTCTTTCTTCCTATCCCCTCTTTCTCTCCCTCTCGCTTCTTCTCTTAACCCTACCGCCCTGGCATCCAACTGTCGCGCACGTCCGTTTCTCTTCTCTTCTCGCCTCGTCTTGCGCTGGGGATCTTGTGAGGACGCGCGCGTTTACACACAAATGAAAGTGTAGCAATATTCTCCTAAGAAATTAAATGAAGCGCCTCGAAAGTTGTATTCGTAGAGATAAGCGAGTGCGGGTTTTGCAAATTTTCGGTGTCTTTGGGTGGAATGCCGTCTCCTTCCCTCAGTAGCGCATGCGGTTGGATCATCGGGAAGGCGTGGCTGAGGGCTTGGATTCCGAAAAAAGTGTCGGGCTTTATCTGATGATTTAAAGGCTTGGAACACAGCCACACAATACCATTAAATAATTATTCAAATGAACAATTAAGTAATCTATAAATCATTCATACTTTTTAATACAACACAAGTCATGCTAAAGAGTAATCAATATCATGGAAAAGGAATTAAGAAAACTATTTTCTTAAAGTAAGTTAGTAAATTGTTTTTAGGCAGTTATGAAGCACTACAAATAGAGAATATATGAGAATGATTAGTAGATCTAGGAGACGCTATTGTAATATATAATTTTACCGGAACAGCATACATTTTAAATGATTAAAAAAATTGAACAATTTTTTTATGAAAGTTTGTGAAATATTTAAGTTACATTAAATTTTCGTCTGGTATTTATTTCAAAAAATTAAGACTGCATAAAGATATTGAATCCTGAGAAAACCTTAAATTAAATTTAAAATTAAATATCCAAAAATGTATCAACAGTTCTGTGAGGCTTACTAATTTGTGTCCATACTTCTCTGCCCTGTAAATATTCGTTCTTTGGTAGGGTCGAAAAAGAATTATTTTGAAAATCCGAGGTCGCAGGTTGGTGTGCATTGTATCAGATTGTGCTTGCTCGCTTAGAATGAGGGGGATGGGCGAGCGAGCGCCCGACAGACCCCTCTGTTGGCCGGCGTGCGAAGCGAGGTGGAGCTCCCCCCTCCCTTTCCCTCTCCCCTCGTCCTCTCCAGAGCGAAGACTCAATCGACCCTCTTTATCCTTTCTCCAGGGCGTAAACGGCCCCGCCCCCTCAACCCTTTGCCTTCTCTCTGTCCTCGGCCGTCGCACTTCTACTTCCAGTTAATAGCAATCCTCGATCTTTACCGTACCTTTCTTTCCGGCTCTGTTCTTATTTCATTTTCTCCTGATAACTTTGTTTTGCCTTCCGACATCATTTAATAGCATTTCCCCGTTCCACATGCTACTTCAGCATAAGTGAAGTCTTGTAAGAGACTTAGACTTGAAGAATATTCCACGTCCTATTAGTAGCAAGAAACACGTAAGACAATTTGATAGCTATTAGTAAGAGATGTCGGGAGAACAACGTCCCATATGAATTTGTTCGGCGCATGAGTTCACAAATTGCTTCCCATAAGAAGTATGACCTCGGTACTTCTTAGAGAAACTGCCTTTCCAAAGCTAGTTAGATTTTTTTCAATCAATAGCTTAAGTTGAGACATTCACTAGGAAATATACATAACCCATTCCCTTATTAAACATTTTAATTTTCGTCTTTATATCTATCTTTGGGAGACATACACTGAGGGAATTAAATTATCATTAATATTCTCCTCGATGCACTTATGATCGCTATATCCGATAGCCCCATTTCGCAGTATTTTGTGTGCGTGTTTTTGCGTCCTGACAGCGCTCATGGGCGTTCGCCGCGGCACGCGCTTGTCGGCTCGTGCGCCACTTGTCTGCGAGGGGAGCGCGGGCCGAGGGAGGAGTCGGCGGCGTTTGAAGTGGATTTTACGATCGCTGCGAAATCTTTTTAAGGAGCGACTTGGCGAGAACTCCGCCCGGAATATAAATCATTCCTTCTCCGCGCGGCTGCGGTCGCCCTCGGGGCAAAGTGCGCGGCGGCCGCACGCACCCCCCGCCCCCGCCCCCGCCCCGCCCACTCCGACCCTCCAATTAGGCGGCCGCCGGCAGACCGGCGGAGAATGCGATTGAGCGAAAACTCCGTGCGGGAAAAAACATTTTGCGAAATGCGAATTCGTTTTCGCAGTTTCTAATATCGTTAGTTCCGCCTGGAAGTTGGCGCGCTCGAATATCTGATGGCGGCGCGCCGACCGCCCTTCGGCTGTCAGTCTCCGCGCGCGAGACGCGATGGAGCCGAGGATAGCGGCGGCGCCTGTCCACAGATAGCGACGTCAACCGGCGCTCACCGGCGCCGCGACGCCTGGCGTCGCTTCGCCTCGCCTCGCAGCGACGCGAAGCGCCGGGAAAAGAGCGCGATCGTGCAGGACTTCAGGAGCGGATTCATTATAATTCGTCATAACGGCGTTTGCGAAATACGTTTCGTAAGGCGTCTTATTACGAGAATTAGTACCAAACGAAGCCGTTAGGCTGAGTTTCATAAACAATCGAGTTTCGTAATAAGATGTTATAACACGAAAAATCTATAACGATTTATCTTCTTTGTAAAAGGTTCAATGTCCTATAATTTTTGTTTATATTTGACAATTCATCTTGCGAAAAGTGACAGACTAATGTTAATAGTAGTTGAAAGTAGATTGATGTTCAGGTTAGTTTATAATTTTGCACGTAATATTTGCATTACTTAGATATAGTTTATCTTAAAAACTAGGGTTCCTTAAAACTCAGTTGCTTAATGATATTACTCGTAGCATTAAGGTCATGACTTACCAGCGGACATTGGTTATTACAGTACTTGTGTTCTAATTGTTTTTCCTCTGGCTTTTTTCTGCTTCAGGGGATGACGATTTCGGTTATTCGTGCCGGGTACCCACTATATCCCTCGTTCGGACGCATATTAATCTTTACACTAGACACACACATGCAGTATTCTGAGTCTGTGGTCAAAAGACACACAAGGCCTTCCGCGTCAACACACGTACATGAATGACAAGGGGCAAAGAACCATGCGCACGGCAGGAATCGAACACGCCCCCTTTTGGACCTTTGCTGAGTCGGCACACACTCTAGTCTCTTCGGTCATGCAGGTCGGCATTTGTGTTCTAATAATACTTATTACAAAACAAATTATTATTGTTAATAGTGGGCGGTGGATTACTAGAATACTCATTGCAACACAGATATCAGTTTCATACGCTTTATCATCAGACTATCAAAATGGATAAAACTTTTTACGGCACTCATATGCACGCATTAAGAATATTAGTGCCAGTGCTCGAAGAAATGTATTAACGACCCAGGTTGCGTAATGACTTCTTTGTAGCGTTCATTTCATTGGCAAGTGAAAGGCGTTTTTTGAATCGAGTTACAATACTATTTTCCTAAGTTCATGTAAAATGTTCACAGAAATAAAATTCAAAATGGCTGTATTACCCAAGTAGATAAAAGTTTATCGTATGGCTTTCGCGCACTTGGCCAATGCGCACAACAATAGTCGTTTCATTATGATATCCAAATCAAACTTCTCTCATCAATAACTATTATTTACTTTACAGGCAAAAATCCCAGCAAGATAACACTCTACGGAAAAATGCAACAAAAACAAAGTAAATTAAATAATATGTATATTTATTGAACATTTTATGAAATAAAAAATTGACATGAAAAGGTACACATGTACTTAGCAACAGTCTCTCTAACCTCTGTCACTACTAAGTGGTATGTACTTAGCTAATTATAAATAAAAATTTTATTTCCTTTAGGTGATGGTTATTGTGTACGTACAAAGTTGCTATGCAAGCAGATTCTCTTGGGATGTGGGGTGCTAGAGTGTCGTAATTGATTTTTAATTTTTCGCTACCGAGTAGAGAGAAAGTTATGTAATGTTGCGCGAAAAAACGCGAATTTGCGCAAAAAAACTCTTATTACAGGACCATAGTAACGAAAAAGTGGATAAATTCTGTTACTAAATTCAGAAAAAAATTCTCTATCACGTGGTGTAGGCAGAATCCATATTTTGTGGGTCCTTGATTGCGAAAGATCGAATGACGGCAAAACGTCTATCCCTCTGTCTGTCTGTCTGTCTGTCTGTCTGTGAACAACGGTAGCGGCTAAATCGTTCAGCAGCTTTCCTCCAAAAATGACATTCCTCAATTGATCTGACTGATGTCGCGGGCCCTTCAATTTGAAATCTATACTTTGATTTTTGGGTGTTTTACTGAAGCTCCTGGAACATTTTCAAAATTTAAAAAAAGTGTCCATCGTTTTTTAAACAAGTTTGTTGTCCTATAATGTGATGGACGTTTAAGAGAATGGTGCAGGTCTCACGTTCGTTGAAACCCTGATTTTTTCGAAAATTTCAAAAGTTCAAAATTTTTCAGGGTCTTCCTACAACTACAAATATGAAAGAGAGAGAGAGAGAGAGAGAGAGAGAGAGAGAGAGAGAGAGAGAGAGAGAGAGAGAGATCTTCCCTTAATGAAATCTGTTCCTTAAAGATATATTTTGAAATAAGGTCATGTGCAATTTTTCAAAAATGTGAATACTTTTGCGTAACAGTTTGCAAAAATACGGGCGAGAAAGTTCGTGCTGTTTTAGCACCACTATTTTTTTATTATAAATATTACAAAATAGCAAATTTCTCTGGACATATTTGTAAAATGCACTGTTATAATACTAACTGTTATTTACTTAGAGATCTCGACATGTTGTTTTGAACATGAAATTGTATCCCAAGAAGAACACTTCAGGATTCGCAATCTCACTGAAATCGGCTTACTTTCAGCTTGCATACTTCAAAATAATTGAATATTTAACGACCTTGTCGAATTACATTTAAGACACACTTCAGAATTGTAAATTTGATTCGTAAATCCCCATCTTGAATAAATTTCTCGAGAGGGAAGAGAGTGGAAATGATAAAATAGCGGGCAAGGGAATTTATTTTACTTGCGATTAAAACGTATGTTTCATACCACACCAGTTGGTGGAGTGCTCAGTATTAAGAAAAAATATGGAACTAGTCGTATATTAGGTAATTTGCAAGCTTTGAAAAATATGTTTACTATGCATAGTGGTTTGCGAATTGTAGCGATTTTCATCTGTAGTAGTTGTATTTAATTGAAATATTGTTGACGTGGTACATGTAGTCATTGTACAGAATTACAAGACTATTACTTTTCTTGCAATATGATTTATCTAAACTGCATGTTATATAAATAACACATACTTTTTTTGTTTCAGGTGAGTAACGAATGAAAAATGTGGGTCCCTCTTTTCGTGATGGCCGAATAAAGGGAATACATTTATCGCTTTGGAAACGATAGCAAGATCAACAAGATCGTAAGTAAAAATTTAAAAAAATATTTACAGAAAAAGATGAAGTTTGTTTAAATAACATTTATTTTATAATATGCATGCGAGTGGGGTCTATCCATATAAACCTGAATAAAATTAGTCCTAAAGGAATCTGTTACCTTGGTTAAAAATGGACATAATTCCACTACAGTGATGGATTAGAATCGATAAAAATGTTGGTCGCGGGATCTTAGCTTGTTAGAAATCTTTATTTTCTATGAGCAGCCTGCACATGTCGTCAATCATTTGGTCCTCGATCACGTAATCACGTACTGAAATGTCGGAGCGCTCCGGAAAGACGACGAGCCGCTGTTGCGTGCGTAGACAGGCGGCCAATCACCCAAAATACGAATAACGTGATGAAGCGTCCAAGAATCCACTTGCGCGTTTAGGCAAGGCAGGTCCATCTAAGGATACACTTGCACTACCTAAACATCCGTAGCAAAATTGTTTTCTTCTTAAATAAAATGAACATCTTTTGCAAAAGTCCTAACGCATCTTGACGATAGCGCGTTAAGGCTCACGATGGCAGCGGCCAGCTGTTTCCACGCGGTTTTTCTCGCCTCGGGGCGTTGCAGGTTTCTTCCCTCGTCGCCGCGTTTCCCAGCTCACCTCAGACGCCCGCAGCCACTGCCCGACTCACCCACTCACGCCCTCCGCCAACCCTCCCTCCTCCGCCTCCACTGCGCGCGTGAGCGAGCGGCCGCCGCCGCCGCAGAAATAACGCGCCCCGGGGGCTCGGGCGACTTAAAACGACCCGCGTTTACAGCCCCGGCGCCCTGCATGCGCAACCGGCAGCGGCGGCGGCGGCGGTGCGAGTATAATTTTGCGGAAACGACTCGACCCTCCGCCGCCGGCGCTGGCGAGCGGAGAAAGAACGACCGCACTGCCGCAGGAGGCGCCCGCCACCGCCTCCCCCTCCCCCCACCTCCCCCACCTCCTCCCCCCGTACCAACCCCTGCGGCGCACCCTGCGCGTCGCTCTGTGCTGCACTGACACCCTATTCTCCGCCCCACGACGGTGCGCATTCGGAACACGCCCACTGGCCCCTGCTTGACCCACCTGGTGATGCAACCCGCCACGCGGCTCTGACGTACAGCGGGTTGCTTTTCGCGTTTCAAACTCGAGGGCGTCGAGTTTTCAGCGCAATATGTAAGACTCGTCCCAATTAGACTGGGCGTTTCACAGTTTTTTCCTCTCACTCCGTGCATCTTACGAACAGACCAGAAACATTTTATACTAAGATATGTATTCATATTAGTTTCAATTTGGATGCGAGTGCAAATTGCATTTAAAGAAAATTAGGTGCAATGAGAATCTAGAAGCAGATCAAACTAAAATGCTTTCAAGACATTCTAACGCGCAATACACAAGGAATTAAACGAAATAGGTGATCTGAAATCTGTGATCCTTGCCACAAAATTATTTTAATAGTTTTATCATCTTCTTCGTTTCCTTCTCCTCCTTCTTTTTCTTCTTCTTCTTCCCATATCATAATTATTACTGATATTTTGGAAATTCAATGAAAAGCAACATCATATTCAGAGTACAAAGCCTAATAATGTTACAGAGTGAAAGTGATATTGTTTCCAAATAAAGCACCGGCCATCCATCTATTATCACTCAAAATACTGTTGAAAAATCGTTCAAGATATATTAGTGACGTACTGTGGATACAGAGATCTGCCGAATGTAATAAATTATACAATGATACATTATTTCTCCGAATTCATTTTCAAATAGTGGCAATTTTGGTACATAAATACATTTATTTTAAAGTCGGTTTCTGGATCTTAAGTATCATTGTCTTATCTGTACTAGTACGAAATTTAAATACAACAATAGAAACATAATTGTTTGCATTTTTTGCTTTTAAATTCCTATTTTGTATATTGTGCTTAAATTCTATTTTTATTAAAATTTATTATAATATTCTGTAATATATACGATTTTAATTGTAATTTAGGTTTAGTGTTCTTTTTGTAGTACTGAAAATGCCCACAATCCGACCGAAAAAGCTTTCTTGAACAACAAAACAATACCTCACATCTATTTCTTGTCTGTGCTGTCGTAGAAAGATAATTAATTTCAGAGTTCCAGAAATTATGTTTGTTGCAATAATTCAATCATGTCGCTTGCGATGAATTTTTGATTCTTAATTTGAATTCCAATTCTTGATTTGTGAAGCACATTTCATTTGAGACCGTCATCTTTCCGCTTCCGCGCATGCGCGCTCCGACTCTTGGTGGGCGAGTGGCAGGCGTCGCATGGCATTCCCATGAGCGCCCTCTATCGATTGGAGCGCGTGGCCGCGCTGCCGGTTGCGGGCCAGGCCCATGCCCCACCCTGACTTGGCCGAATTTCATTTGGGTACCTGCGATTGCAACAGCTCAGATGTCACTGCCTCTCCAGAACGACACTGCGCTGCAAATGAAAATGTTCGCTCTATCAGGCTATCAATCAGAAAATTGGAATTGTAAATTTACATTTTTCAATTATCACATGACGTGCGATTTTTCTTTCTTGCCTCTTTCTGTTCTCCTTTATCCCTTTCTACCTCTCTGTTTCTCCTTCCAACATCGCTGCTTTTCTGGAATTCTTTCTGTTTTTGTATGTCAGACGTTTATTGATATTTAGCTCGCTCAGATATCTCCCCTTCCCTGGCATGTTGGTGTTTCCCTTCTTCACAACTGTTTTCTTTTTCTCCAATACTAGACGTTCCTCTTTCCTCTATTGTATTTATCTATCTTTCCTGTTCTTTAAATATTAAATTACCACTAAATTCTGTCCATACTATTTTATCCACCGTGAAGAGTTTTTGTGGAAATTATTCTATCCTCTACGATTGAGAAAGAAGTAAATGTCTCTTCTCAAAAACAATCGCTACCTTAAGAACATGTTCACGTAGATTGTATGGAAAGGTCCGCAAATATGTTTAGTTCTCAATCATATCGGTTTGCTTCTTTCCTTTTAATTTTATTAAAGGCATCAAATTTTACCGCATTTAATTTTGATCGCGTTTACAATATACTGCGCATCAGACCACCGTGTTTTTCGCATATTTCCAAGTTTTAAACCTAGTGTATTTGAAGTGATTTGAACATGTTAATTTGGGTAGTTTGGTGAGAGAAGTGTCTCTTATTTTGAGATCCGCGGTGCGTGTATGTTGAGCGTGATATTTGGAGCGGCGTTTGCGAGGGGTGTGTGTTGAGTAAAGGGAGTAGTGTGTCAGCGACAAGCGCGGCCGGGCCGGGCAGCGCCGGGGAGCGGCGGGCGCGCGGAGCGCCGTCTATTGACATGTAAATCGCAAGCGGAGCACGTTCCGGGCGCAACCGCCGCCGGCGGAGGTGGAGGCGGCTGCAATTGCCATTGCTCTGCTCCCTGGAGCCACCGCCGAACCCCCCACCCCACCCCACCCCCTTTGCCTTTACAATAGCCGTCGTCCTCGCCACTGTACCCTAGGGGGGTTCGTAAAGTAACAGTTAGAGCGCACCCCCTCCGCCGCTGAGACCCAGGTTCGATGCCTGCGCAAGCCATGCGGAATTTCTCATGGACACAGCGCTTCGGGAGAAATTCTTGAATTGTGTTCCTTTCTCATCGCTCTCATTTCATTACTTACCTGATGATCATTGTCCCTACTCATCACTCACGATCTTCTAAGAGATTCTGAGTGAATAAAATGCACAACTCTTTCAGACTTCGGAATTAAGTCGTTTCGGTCGAAAAATCGTCTTTCCAACTAGCAGAGAAAATACTTATTTTGAAATTTTATAGTTTATCTGTTTTATACCGTTTTCAACTTCTATAAAGCAAATTTAATTCAATAATTTCTTTATCGGTTGAGTTCACGTCAGAGCCAGCACTGACACGGACTCTGAAGCCACTCTGACCGGGAGACCTTAGAGTTCGAGGACCCGCGGTGGCGGAAACCAACTACGTAGCTAGATTGAATTCATCCACTGTGTGGAGGAGAATTCTAGAGTAGTGCTGCTCTGATCGGTTTCTTTTATCCGTACCAAGCGAATGCCGGAGCGTTACTGTAACAAACGGGCCATGAACCGCACGAGCGCTTCCTTGTCCCATCCTCTTCTCTTACAAAGACATTGACAGACACGACGCTGCCACACACGCTGGCAGACATTCCACTGCCACATCTATTGGGAGCTTGGGGCTATTTCCGCTGGGGGGGGGAGATATATGAAGGGAGAAGTCACAGCAAGCAGACGTGTAGGTTACTCCGCCTGTGTGTGTGTGTGAGAGAGAGAGAGAGGGGGGGGAACACCGCTTCATTCCGGAATACAAAATTAATGACCTTAGCAGTTGACATGCGCGAAAAAAATATATTTATAATATCTCTTGTGTTCTTTTTGGAGTTCTTATGTAATCTCCGACCTACATTTTTTTAAAATTAAAAAGCTACATCATGTTGTCATTCAATTATGTAAATCACATGCATCTTCATTCCACCAGAACTGTAACTAACTATAAATATATCGACCAATTAGAAAAATAACCTGAAAGATTAGTATATTTTATGAAATTAACAACATTAATGATATTTTTGATTTGTTTAGCACATCTTCGATAGCGGTGATGGCTTACGTTCATAATACATGGAGTGATTTTTTTTTCGGCTTTCACGCTAATTAAAATAAACTACGCGATGCAAAACTCCTATTACCATTTGGATTGAAACATTGCTTAGCATGAACATGCTTGTCTAGTGCAGTAATTTTAAACGCCGGAGACGCGCCGTGCGCTGGGGCCCTGTTCAGATCAGTGCGCTGGCATTTCCACCGCCTTCCCTCTGCCGCCGCAATTTCCGCCCGCGGCAGCAGCGCCGGGGTTGGGGTGGCGGCCGCCGCCGCCTGGCGTCGTGGGGCGCGCTGTCGTGACAGGGTATTCTGCCTCCCCCAGCGCCTCGCGGTTTCTGGGTTGGAAGCAACATTGCATGCTCTGGATTATGTTTCTGCTGTCGTCTTGGAGAACCATTTTGACGGAGTCCGACATGTAATTGGCACGTCAGGCCAAGTCTGTCCCCAGGACGGTTGATTTTCTTGCAACCTATACACTCTTAGGAGCAGCCCAAAAAGTAAATGTATTTTATTCATATTTTGAATTTGGTATAATTTACAATAAGGTAAGTTTCAGGTCTTTTTGTGTCGGGTACTGCCTAATGTGCTTTTTATATGGAATGTTCAGTATTCATGAAAAATGTGTTGTTTTAGCCTGATGATAGGGTAAATTTTGCTTTGAAACGTCGTATATTGTAAATGATAATACATGCTTCTTAACTGAACTATTTTATTCAACTACCTATTCTTTTGATCAATGGCTAATGAATTTTTCTATAATAATACTTTATTACTCTTTTATTTGAGGGCGTCAATGATCTTTTCGCTCTGTTTTGTTCGAGATAAAGGTGCCTTGGATATCTTCGACAATTCGGACTCTGAACACTTCAAAAATAGGTTAGGCAGTTTCGCTGTATTTCATGGTTGATTGTCTCAACGACATAAGTTGTCAGAAAGTATTTCGACTTTTCTAGTTTTTAAATTACCTCATTCACCATTAATTTTGTTTCGTTTCTCTCTTTTGATTGGTGCTGGGCTAAGGAGGGACGGAAGGGTCGGGTGCTCCGAGAAGAAGTTGGCAGATCTTACTATTTGAATTGATTGCAAGAAATTTTATTCTCAGAAAGTTATGAAGTCGTATGTATAATATTTTGCTTCGTTCAGCGTCCAGCAGAATTTTCTGGGTCAGAAGTAATTTTCTTCAAAAGAAATGTAAGAATGTGCTTTAATAAATATTTGTAAATATTTATCTGAAGGTAAGTGCACGATTTAGCTGAACACTTTTCCAGTAATACCTTGAAGCGTATTGAATATCATTATCATGATGAATATTTCGTAAATGATGATGTGAATCTTCTACGATTCATTAAATAAACCATTTCCGTTCAAAATGTACAAAGTTGTACCTACGTGAGGGACAAATACACTATTTTCAAGACATTCAATGAATAATTTTTAAAAAGTATTGTTCGACAGTGACAACAATGATATTTTATACGCAAATTTTTGTTTTCTGTTATACCTTAAATTTTCATCTCTATTTAAAAGTTTATTATCTTGCGTGCATTACGAAAAAGTGAATGTTGATTCTAACACATTTTCATTTAAACCTTTTGATTTTATGTTTTTGAAATTGTGGGTAAATATTTTGTAAAATTAGTTCTTTTTTGTTTAATTATGCTTAAATGAGCATCATGTTACTGAGACTGAATTAAATTATTTTCAAGGTTCCACCTACTTCCATGTTTTTGTTATCAGCGCGCTGTTGTTGTTCTCCTCTCGTGTGTGTTTCCCGTATAAACCACATTATGTTTCGGTGTATCTGATGCAGAGAACAGCACATTATTTGATAGCGTTTCAACGAGCAAATAAAAGCGATTACATACAACGCAGCTAATGGGATTCTCATGTCAAGTTTTTTTTTCGTATTATAAAATTCGTGGTCATTCGTCAATTACAAAATCGTACGTTTGACAAGACCACTCCTGGGTCCAACATTTGAGTGTGAAAACATGGTCTGGGTAGGAAAATTCAACTGACTTTTAAAGTAGATGCCACTACTATTTAAAACAATTCCTCTTCAGATGCTCTCGTTCTTTTAAAAAATTGTTTAGAAAAATCAGGTAACGCCTGTGTATCTCAGAGAAGCAATGAAAAGATCGTTTTAACAAAATATGTTTTCGAGATTTTCCTATAGATTATTTTTACATTGCAATTGATTTGTTTTTGCTATTAAATCTGGACTTAAGCGTATCTTTTTCTGATTTACATAAATTATTGTAGAGGAATGTATTGCAGCAAGTCAATCCTAGTTGGTGTGGTTTACAAATGAATGATTTTCTCCAAATTTATATTATTTTATGAATTCTTCTGAAATCGTCACATCATTGCTAATCCGTCTCTCTTCTCAAGTACTTTTATTTAATGTTTACTAGTTAAAATACTCTATTCTAGTAACATTACTCTTTACTTAAAGTCCATATGTCTCTTTTTGAGATGCGCCACTCATCTTATGCAATCTATGATACATAATGTTGGAATACTAGTTACTAGTAATTTTGAATATGATAGCTCTAGACGGCACCAGGCACGAACATAGATGATGTTGACCTCGGATGCAAAAGTACTTAACGAGTCAAGAATGTTGAAAGGTCCTGTGCATGTTCTATTATTTTTCTGCATAACAACGTTAGATTCATAAAGGACAATGGCGGGACGACTCGCGGTGCATGAGTCAGTTCTCTAACTCTGCACCGCCCACGATTGAATTCCACCTCGAGTCATGCGATGCACAGAGCAACTGCAGGTGGCTTCCTCGGAATACTCCAGATTTCCCGCCCTCTCATCGCACCTTCACACTATCATTGTGCATGTGATCAACACCCGCCCATCAGTTATTTTCCTTTGCCACAGAGCAGGCCGAAACGCGTTAAAAAGACGATTAGAAACTAGTAGTCAAAGACAGGGTGGCCACTGGAAAACCGGGCAAATTCAGGGATTTCCATTGCTCTGGATAAGTCAGGAAAAAATCAGGGAATTTATGAAAGAATCGTTGAAAGTCGGGGAAAATTTTGAGATAGATATGAAAGGAGATATCATACCTAAAAAAAAATAGTACAGCATTCTATTTTGCACAATTCAATTTGTTGAGTTTTTTTTATTTTTACTTATCAGCGCGAAATTAGAGAGATGAAAAAATAGTGTCAGGCTTGCTTGAATATTTTTTTAGTGTAAAATATTCTACAAATCTTATCAGTGATTTTTTTTAATTCTCTGGAAAACCGTAAAAAGTGAGATAAATTTGCTTCAGGAAATGAGCGGCCTTCCTGCAAAGCAGCATTGCTTTTGTGGTTGTGATGCTGGCAATGTCTTCCCAAAAGAAGGCTAAGAGTGAAAATGATAATTATTTTTTATTTATTTATTTTCTTTTGGATAGAACAATACAAATATCATTGTTAATATACTCTACATTTGTAATAGTTGCTTATATTTACTTACAATTGACATACAATAATCTTACAAATAATCTTAAAATACCACTTACATTACTTCTAGGGTGGTAGAGGTATCTTTGTACTGTGGATGGAGAGAGAAGTGATTTGCCGCTAGCTGTGCGGCGCAGCGAGCGGAGGGCGCGTCGTTGAGTGGCGCGGTGGGCAGAGGGGCCTCCAACATTCATAGCGGCGGCGGCGGCGGTGGCGGCGGCTCGCGCGTAATGGCGCTTCCTGGTCGCTGTCAATCACGTGTCCAATGCGCCCCCTCCGCCCCGCCCCGCCCCCTCCCGCTCGCGATATTTCTCTCCATCCCTGGTCGCCTGGCGCGCGGTTCGATGGCGGCGGTTGGCATCTCCTTTGCCCACCACTCCCTCCCCTCTCGCACGGCTCTGCTTGCCTCTTTTTGTGCTGCGGATAAGCACAAGATAAGGTCGCTCACTGCAGTGAGAAAATGCCATTTCGATAATATCAACAAGGTATTTGGTTGAGGGTACACATAAAACCCTTTTAAAAATATATGTTTTGAAAAAGTTTTTCTCTTTAGCCTCATCGTTTTCATGATCGATAAAATCATTATTACTTTCTTCCTTTCCAGTCTGTTGTGCAAAACGTTTTATTCAAAAGGAAATCCTGTAGTCTCAAGCTAGTTGTCAGCATTGTATTGAGTATAAGAATACACATTTATACGACATAAAATAACAATGCCAACGCGATTCTTAAAAAAATATGATGTACATAATTTATTTTAATGTAGATACCTACATGAAAAATATAACGAATATTAATAAAGCTTTGAATCAAAACCTAAATGTTGCTGAGTAGAAATGAAAAAATTTATCTCAACACAACAAAACTTCCTTTTATGAAAATGAGTTTAAGTCCTTTTATGTATGTAAATGCCCGCGACAATGCCCTTCGTGAGCCGTCACTAATGCACTTTCATCTTCTTCTCCCATCGCCGCGGCCCACCGCCCTCGCCCTCGCCGCCTGTGATGCATGCGCCCGTCGCCGTGGGGTGAGGCGCAGGTTCGCCCGCGCGCCGACATGCGGCAATTTGACACTGGCAGCGCTGAACGCCTCCGCCGCCGCCGCCGCTGGCGGGGATGAAATTTTAAAGCGAGGCGCGGATTGGGCGCGGCGCTGCGCGACGGCGCGCTCTGCCGGTGGATTTATGAAGCAGCGCGGGTGTCACCGGGGCCGCTCCGCTTGCCGCTCCTCTGGCAGGTGCTGCGCCGAGCCCGGACAGCAAGCGCACGCGGCGCGCAACTTCCTAATCTTCTTTAATCAATCATCCAGGCTTGCCTTTATCCTTTAACAACTTGCAGGCGTGTCGGAGATTTCAGCGTTCCTGCATCCAGAGTACTTAGTACTTCCGTCTGCTCTTTCCCTTCCCCTACGTCTCGCCTCGACGCTCTGCTCCTCGTCTTCTCCCTGGCCCTACATGCCGTTCGATCCTCCCCCGCCCATTTCCACGACCTTTTCTCGCCGACCCGTTCTGTTCGATTCGTTCTCTCCGACCCGTTCCGCTCCAACCGCCCCTCCCACCTCGCAAACGCGACCTCTCGCGCGCCACCTTCCCTTCCCGCCCCGCCCAGCGACTTTCTTCCGCGACCGACTGTCCTTCGCTTCTGGCGAGAAATTGCCTTAGGGAAGTGGCGGAGTAGTTGGAGTGCGGGCGAACGAAGTATTTTCTCTCCGTTGTGATGTTTTTAACACGTCTCACGGCTGACGGGAGGTCGAGTGGAGAAGACGTTTGGGGTGGACCCCTGTCAGGGCGAGACCAGCGGCTGTTCGCTCCCGTGTTGCGGAGAGAGAAAATGGATCCAGGAGGGATTCAGTTAACTGCCCGGCTCTGCTCCCGCGGCAGGCCCTTGAGCGTCGACTCGCTGCACTCGGCCTTGCAGGCCAGGGAAAGTGACGGCGGAGATTTTCAATTGCAGAGCGCGATGTGCTTGAAAGATTGCATCTCCATAAATATAGTTCACGTTGGTTACTACTTTCCGTTTTGCGTCCATATTGTCCTTTAAAAAAAAATGAATGTTCTTATAAGAAGATAGGGCAGTTTTTATTTAATTCATTATAAGCAACTTTAACTGTATAAATAACCAATATTGCAACTTTGTTTCCGAATTTATTTGAGCTCGCAGGTTCATAGATCCTTATGGTAGGATCTAAGCTGCCAACACATGGAATTTCTATCACATTTCATATATTGTAGTATTAACAAAAATGCTATTAGTTTATCTTCAGTGCGACATTTCGTTGTTTACGAGCGATAACAGAATAATTTTGTTTTTGCAATGAATCAAACTGCAAATTACACTGCTACTTGACATTTCTATTCACGATGATAAATGAAAATTAATTTGTATTTTTAACAAATAAACATGAAATGCGTTTTACTTGAAAGAAAAATACATACGTTATATTATTTTTTTAAGTATGAATGCACCACTTGGTGGACAACCCATATTGCGCCACTTGGGTTACCTCACTGAGGCTGCGCCATCCGGGTGGGGCCATTCAGACAGCACCACTCGACCGCGCCACCCGGGTTGCACGTCTGAGACTGCTGTCGGGCTGCGCTATCCAAAAGTTTCCAAAGGCTAATGCTCTTCGACCCGTGCGCGGACATTTGAAAAGCTCTGCGCGTGCCAAGGGCATAAGCTATTGCTGCGGGTCGGGGCAGCCGCCGCCAAGGCCCCCTGGCGCCCAGCTGATTTGCATGTGGCGCCCGGGGCGGGGCGCGGCGAGGCGCAGCGCGTCTTGTCGCCCTCTCCCCTCCCCTCCCCTGTGCCCTCCCATGTCGAACACTGGCTCTGGGAGCACTCCCCGCTCTCCGCCTGCTAGTGCAGTGGAGAGGAAGCAAGTCTGCGCTTTCTGGTTTTACATCGTTATGTCTCCCGCGAAAGGAATATCCTGGGAACTAATTTAACATGTACTATGATCACCATTCAATTGCCTTTCTTTTGGTTATTTTATCCATTTGTGCATTGAGTGGAGGATAGCCTGGAAACCGTTATGTCCCTAACAAACTACTCTGACCTAAATTTGAACCCCGATATCTCGAGGAGAAATGCAAGAGTGATGAACCTTGCTCGGAACTGTGAGTTGTAAAATAATATTAATAGTTTAGTAACATGGTTAAAGGATCGTATTACTGGCCTTGTTTCACCCTGTAAAAACCATGCATTGCGAAAAACGTCTTTCATTCCATCTTATTTTTAATATCTTTCAAAAATCTACTTGTGCTTGATCACTGATAACTTTTTACACATTATACCACAAATGATAATGAATGAAGATATTACAATTGTCAGACGCTTGCGGGGAAGAGTTGCAGAGTATATACTATTTAACAAATTACACGGGAGTCTCGACAATTCGTCTTCTTGTATGAAACGTATGACATTAAAGCTCAAACAACAAGCCTGCCAGACGTAATAAACGAATACTTAAATTGTTTGGAATCGATAAAATACTTTATGGTAAATCTTATCAACAGTTCCGTTATGTGATTTCATGCTTCTACGGCACTAAAAAATCATATCAAGAATAAATTGAAAAGAAGTGCGAATCGTGCTTCCCGCAAATGAATTTCCCGGGCAGCAGAACGTAAGGTTCCTTCTGCAAGGCATTCGGCACTTTAATTATCGCAACACAAAGGCGTGAGTCTGTTATCGGAGCGGCGAAGAGGCCGCGGAGCGCCCAATAAAGAGCGTCTCGATTCCTGGAATAATGGAGCCCAGTCGCCCGGTGGCGGTCGCGGCGCGCGCTCTTTTCGCTCCTCGCCGCCAGGGGCGCCCTCGCCGCGCACGGAGCCAGCTCATCCTCAACAGTTGAGCATTACACTGGTAGCCGCTGTGAATACACCAGCGAATTTTCATTCTTTGAATTGAAAACGATTGCGTTCATAATTTATAAGCTTATTCGCAAATTCTGTTCACGAGTATGTGACATTACAAAATCAATAATTGTAAGTTTTTAAAATTTTATTTCATGAATAAACGATATAAACGTATTTGCAATGTATTATTATTTCCTGGCACTTTCTGGGAGAGCAATTATGAAATAGTTTAATACATGAAATACGGTCCTCTAAATATGTTTCGCAAAACTTTTCCTCTGAATTCGATTTGAAAGAAAGGAAAAAAACAAGACTTTTTGAAACTATGCTTATTTCTAATTTTTAAACCCGTGTTCTGTATATGAAGGAAACGTTTTATCTGGCGCTGATGAGAGACATAATTTTGCAGACCCTGCGACATAAAGTAAAGAACTGAGAGACGAGCGCAGGAGGAACGACTGGAGCAAAGCGAGCAAGCAGCAAATGAGATGGTGGCAGCGCGCCCGGGGCAGGGGGGGGGGGAGGGGGGGGCGAAGGAACGAGTCGCTGACTGCCTGAGGCAGCGACCAGCGCCATCTGGAGCCGCTCCCACGCGCCGCGGGGGCGGGGGCGGGCGGGGAGGGGCAGAGCGCCGGGCCGGGCCGGGCGCAGCGGCGGTGGCGGCGGCTGCTCGATCGGAGATGGATCCGTGCAGGTGGCGGCGTCGGCGGCCGCTGTGTCAAGTTTGAGCTCTCACCCCCCATCCCCAGCGCCCCGCCCCTGCGGCCGCGGCCACTGCTGTTTACCTGCCCCCGGGAGTTGAGCCAGGGGGCTTACACGACTCCGACCCCCGCGCCGCCCCCAGGCCGTCCGTCGCGCAGCCCCAGCCCAGGGCGGCCTCAGCACGGACAGGGCACAACTCACCCTGCTCCGCCACCACTGCCCTGGCCACTATTGTTGTTATTACTATTGTTATTATTATCATCATCATTTCAAATATACGCTCAAATTGGAAAACCAAGAGGCCCCTGGCCATGTGAGGCGGGCGTTTCAATGGTTTTATTAGATACCCAGAAAGGCCAGAAAAATACAAAACCAATTCCCAAAAGTTGAAACAGTTTCGATTTGAATTGAAAAATGCAAATATTTGATAGTGTTATTCCGCGTATTCTGCTACTGCACGTGCAAATGAATTCTCACAATCTGCTTATGACACAACTGGCGTTGTGCGACGAGGAAGACAAGGCTTCGGTATTCGCAGGAACTCTTTTAGAACCGTGACTGTTTGCTACTGCTGGGCCCCAGTTATCAGATACTCAACAGTTGTATTTTTGCTGATTCATGCCTATTATTATTATTATTATTATTATTATTATTATTATTATTATTATTATTATTATTATTATTTTATTAGTTGCAATGATTTACATCTTTTTTAATCTAATTTCACATCAAGCAATATGTGTTTCCAGGAAACTTAGGAATTACGGAGAACACACGAGAGATCACAGTTTATCATCCACCTCATTATACGTCTCAAAAACAATTTCCTTATTATACAGCCATCAGTTGATTCGTGTTTGTTATTTCCAAGAGTTGTATATGTAATTGAATTTTATCTTTAAATTAAAATAAACACCCTACGCATGCCTCTTCATTTTCTCACTTTAATTTCTTAAATACAATTTTGTGTATATCTCCTAAAATTCCATATTAAAGATCCTTTGTGATATTTGGGACGTTCTATTTTCGATTATTCTTCACCACTTCCAATTTTTCTTGAGCCATTCTGTTTCATCTCTCCTGTATAAAGTCAATCTTGTGAACATAATTTCAGCCACCTCCTATGCCTGTCTTTTTCGGAATACCGCACCCCTTCAACCTTTCCGTCGCTCAGGCTCGTTCGCTGTCGTAGTGTGCGTGAAGGCGCCGCCCGTGGCTCGCTAAGCGACGCGAACCCATCACTGTCGCTTCCCCACCCTCCACCCCCCTCCCTGCGACGCGCTTCAGCGGAGTAAATATTTAACCAATTAGCCCTCCCCGCCCCCGCCCCGCCAGCACACGCGCTGTTTAGTTTTTATTACGCGCTGTTCAACCTCTGAAAATTTAATAACTGCGTTGCGTGGGCGGAGGTCGCGCAAATCGACGATCGCCATCAGCCGCCCATCGGGCGTCGTTCCCACGCCCGCGACCTCACGCACTCACGCCCATGCCCATACACCTACACGCCCACGCCCCTACACCCACACGCCCACGCCCAAACGCCCACGCCCAAACGCCCACGCCCCTGCGCCCTGGGCGATCCGCGAGCGGAGTTGCGTGGACGGCTTTCGTTTCTCCTGCCGCTCACTCCACCATCACGTGGGAGGAAAGTTCGAGCAGGTAACTGAGACCGCCATATGAAGGCAGAAGAGATCATAATTTTAAAATTCGAACATAAAAGCAGCGACCTGGTCTAGGGAAATTCTCCTTTGTAAATCGTACAATAAAACGACTGGAACAATTGATCTACAGAAGGGTTTGAGACTAGCCGCCAAGGGGTGATACTTCTAGAGAAAGAAATTAATGTAAATTACAGATGAATTATTATTTTAGATACATGTCGAGTGATTTAATTGTGATAAATGATTATTGTAATTGTGTGGTATTTCTTAACTATGCGTCTCTGTAAGGTGAATATAGAGTTATGTAGGTACGAATGCATGCTTGCCAGGAGTAAATATTACACTTAATTTGTAACAAAATATATTACTGATTCGCGCCTTCTGGTGTATTGTTTTGATTTTGTTTCATGATTTAATTGTATTGCATAGTGTATTATTGTATTTTATAAATCTACCATCATCTGTGTAACACTGTGCAGATCAAATATCTATCATTTTATATGTGTATATTCTGTGTATACCCGATCTTTTCCCCATTTTCCCACCTCTTTCTAATCGAAAGGTTTTGCATTGGAATGTCGATAAAAAATTATTCATAGTTGGTTACTTGTGTTTAGGCAATTGAACATTGGATTGGCAGACTTGTAGTAAATTATTATTTTCTCTCTTCTTTCGTTTTGCACGCAGAGACTCATTAATCATCATGTCTAGTAATTATTCTGAATTTGCACACTTAAGGGGAACATTTGTACTTGCCACTCACTGTTGGCAACTTGCAGTTTCAGACGACGCAATCGCTAATTCTATTTAAGCCGATTGTCTTCGTAGTTGTGCAAAGCTAATTTCTCCTTTGCTTCTTGACTATTTATCGACATGTTTTCCTTTTTACTACATCGTATAATTCTGAGACCATTTTGTTATCTGACGATTTTTGTTTCCACTTCTTTCAAAATGCGTAAAACTACGCATACAATGTCTTTTATTGTCTCTGTACTGTCCCTAACTCTGTAGAGCAGAAGTCTTGATGTAGCCGATACCGAGGTGGCGATTCGCTGACTTCAAATTCCCCGAGCCCGCAATATGATAGTGTCTAGTGTGTCGTTCAAGATACATTGAACACTAACATTGAGGTATAGAGAGCACCCGGCTTCAACTGAAAAAAAAACACAATACTTACATTAGTTAAGGCAATTTCTTCCTAATAAACAGATAAAAACAAGTGTCGTCATTGTCATTACACAAATGCAAATTAAAGGTCAGGGTTGAAAAGTAAGGTTTTACTCGTTAACCAACCAAGTTCATTATTTATACTATCTGCCGCGCGTCGTTGAATTCTTTTCGTAATACCACCTTCTTTTTAAAAAATCATAAAGATAGCCTAACTGTTCTGGAATGGCAATACTCACACGCCACCCTTAACCACAACTCATTTGTTTCTAAAGGGACGACAGAAAAAATCCCTAACGGACGCCGCCCTTTAAGAGAGGCTTTTCATTTCTCTGTTTGGTTGCGTTAAGTCGATATAACAGTAGGGCACGACGCAAAATAATTGACAGTCTCTTAGAATGCAAAGGCGCGCGGGCGCGGCCGGGCTATCTGCCGCCAGCGCCTCCTGGAGACGTCCTTCGCACCGCACATTCGCCAGGCGGCGGCTTATCTGCACATGAAAAAACCTGGCTCCTATTTCCTTGCCCTCGGAGTTTGAACCGCTCGCTCTCCGCCCCTTTTTTTTATTCCCCCACCCTCACCGCCGCAGCTTCCGCTCTCGCCCCCCCCGCCCCCGGCCGCGCCCCCGCCCATGCTCCCGCGCCGCCCCGCCCCCCCGCCGCCGCTTCCGTCAGAGCCGCACGTTCTTTCGCGGCGCGCGCGTCTTATCTCCGGCCGCCGCCGCCGCCGCGAGGCTTCCGTATGTGATTTATTCTCCGCCCCCGCCTCGTCTCCACGCCCCCCCAGCCCCGCCCGCTTTTCATATCCCCGCCGCCCACGACGGAGCAATGCCGCCTGATTATACACACCTCGCGCCTTGTAATTTACTAATTCACTTTATCATCGCGCGACACACCACGCTCGCCCACCCGAGACGAGCGCTCTTTTAAGCAATGAGGAACACTTTCTCGTGAATGCTACTCGGAAACTTGCGGTCGTAGTCCGCATCTCGGCCTCCCTCTAATCCCGTAGACGTGATTTTGGGGGTTATTTGAAGTTGCGTTAGCTTCAGATCACTTACTGGCGTCCCCTGTCTGGCCACCTCGTCTGAAATGTGTTCAAAATTGCAATATTTTCGTAATATTCTTTTTCAAGGTACATTCTTTGACTTCTTTGTTCACGTACTCATTCGTATTGAGTCGCATAATACAGTAAAATGAATGATAATAGTAGTGATAATGTATGAGCCGTTTCAGCTGTATGGCTAGTAAAAAGTCCAGCAGTACAAATCATATTAGTAAGTAAATATTCTGAAGTGACTCCAACATGGAGTGTCAACATGGTTAAGTGTCTAAATCATAGGCAAATGTTTTTCCCAACATAATGGCAACAATTGATGTGGATTTGGTAGTAAAAATCTACTTTTTAGTATGCAGGGTATTGTAGCCTGGAAAATAAATCAAAATTATGCATATTTAGCGAGCTTCTGAAATTATTAATGTAGAAATTTATATTTCGGTGAGAAATATTTTAATCCTAGTTTCTTCTCAAGATTTCTGAAATTTGCATTTCGTGCGAACATGCTCTAAAAAGGTATGTAACCTATGTCTTCGGTCGTCTGTTACAAATGTAGACTAAAAATGTTTGGAGAAAATGTCTTCAAAATCGTTGAGAAGGGGGCGCTTCGTAAATCCGCAATGTAGTGTTGCTGAAAATACGTAATAATTTCACTTAAAATTTCAACCATTCTGTTCATATGCATGTCTTACTTTATGATCGTGATTTAAAGGAAAGAAACCTTTATTCGATCACGTTGGTGTTGCACCGTTCTCGTGCCAAATGTGTCGCAATAAGGACGTACATGTACTATCCCCTATATCGGAAACGTCTTATCGATGATATCTTTGCAATCTTAATAACCGTGCACTTTGGCATCGATCTCAAGAGGAGCGCAGCTATTACTCGATCATCGTGTGATCCGTTGTGTGTAGCATTCGCAGAAAACCGCTGTCGTGCAACGCACGACGTATTTAGTGTTGAATTGAAATTCGCGTGCGGCATTCACCGCAGAATAGTTTGGTAGTGTATTTGACAATTCAAGCAAGATAAGCCGCATGTCAGTAAGCGCAATTACACGATTAGACAGTAAGGCCCCATTAGCTGTAACATAACTTTGGCAAGTCATGCGAGTATTAATTTAACTGTGCATTTACTTCCGTCGTGACCGTACCTCAGAGATCGTACACTCTCAAAGACTACTCTCAAGTTGTTTCATGCATCCTGCTAGTGCTGCCCGTCCGAAACCGTACTATATTTTAGTATTCCATTGCGTCTCTTGCTTCATAACATCAGATGAGGAATATAAATTATGGCAGCAATCGTAACATAATATGTGTCGCGTGCATGTAAGCAAGGCAACAGCAGTTGAAGAGAAAAGATGCTCCCCCAGTCTAATTCCATTCATTCCCTCTCCCGTGAGGAAGGATTGGCAGCGCTATTGGGAACAGACAGCAAGCAACTAGCTTTAATTGGCAAACGGCTTTCATGTCAAAATTAATTATTACGCAGAGAACCTCCGGTAAACGGGAAACGCAGAAACAAGGAATTAGTCGCGGGAGCGGGCGCTGGCAGCGGAACAATTCGAATAATAACTGCGCGCTGCAACCGCACGCCCAACTACACCTGGACGCAAATTTCATTTGCCTCGCAACGAAAGCAACTGCGCCGTTTCGCCCGGCACACGAGCGCGCGCGCGGCGGGCGCGGGGCGGGCGCGGGGCGCTGGGCGCGGGGCGCGGGGGCGGGCGAGCCCTGGCGATGGGGAGGCGATTCGGGATTCAATCGAAGCGCTTCCGAGCGGAACACGCACGACCCGCCCCCGCCCCCGCCCCGAGCTCCGAGTAAATAAACACACCCGCTGATGGGGAGGGGGCGGGCCGGGCCAGGGGAGGCAGGCAGGTAGCGGTGATAAGAGAGCGAGGGGATGAGGACGAAGACTGCGAGCCGAGCGGCGAGGGTGAACCGGCGGAGCAAAGAGGTGACAATGTGTGCATGGGCGGTGCCCCGGCTGTGGGAAAAGGTGGGGCCAGGCTGAATGTCCGCTTCGGTTGGAGACCAACACGACCATCCACCCACTTTCCTGGTAACCTACCTACCGGGAGAAGTGGCTCAGTGCATCAACTGAGTCACCGAGCAGTACTCGAACATAGGTACCGGGAGGTTCTAGGTTCGAATCCTGACAATGGCAAGATTTTCGACATTACCTTGTGAACTGGGTTGATTTCAGTCGCTTTTCGGAGGACAATTCTGGAGGCTGGCTTCTCTAATCTGTAATTTTCCGTGGTTTCTCCGATTAACACCAGAGGAATGCCGGATCAGTACCCTAACAAACGGGTCACAGACCGCGCGCGATTCCGGTCGCGACTGCCGCTAATCTGCAATTTCGGTCGCGACCGGAGACCGGTCGGGAGCTTAGAACTTGTCCCGTCTGGGGGGGTGTCTCGCTGGTGGGAGACTTCTGATGGGGACGATACGCACCATCCAGCGGGGGAAGATTACCGCCACCTCCCGACGGAAAATCATGCACTACACTTACGGGACTAATGACCTCAGTAGTTGACATGCTCAGAATTGCTAACAATTAACTATCCTACCTACCTGCCCACTCGCCCGCCCGCTCACCACACGACACTAAAATCTACGGGACACTAATGCTGAAAGGAAACAAGCCACACAACGTCATCTCAATCGTTAAAAGTTATTGTGAATTCTTAAACTACATTCCCACACATATGGTCTTATTTTACTTTAAAAGCTCACAGAAATTTAACGAGTGCCTCTATATATTAGTAAATGCAGAATGCGCGGTAATATTTTTGAATATAATTATATTGATGTGCAATATCCGCTGTAATTAATTCTCATTAAAATATTCAGTATATGAACTGTCGAAATAAATAAGAACAGTCCATATAGGAGTAAGTTGTCAGCGACAATCGCTGAATGCATAGTGAGAAGAGTACCAACACGAAGTTAGTGTTATATACGAACACTTCTGTGCAACGCATGTGAAACGAAAAATACAACTTCTGTAAATGTTACAATGCAAATAAATGGTTCGAAATATTACTATTTACTTCATTTGAATCAATTGAGAATGTTGGAATATACAACCCAGCTAACGCTGATAGAGAACATTATATGTAATACATAAAAGAGACATTCATTTTGAATAAACAGTTAGCCTGCAGTATAACTCCTTGAATTGTTTGAAAACGAACAGATTGGCACTGTCTTATAAAGAATTTTCAAAACGTATTTACATCAAAATTTGTGAATCATTTTTTCTCAATTTAAATATGTTCTCTTCGTAAACGTATCAAAAAGGAAAACGACATAATAGTGGACTGTTTTCCATTGTTTGAAATCTTCTCTGTCAGTGTCATGTGTGTTTAAGGTAACATTTTTAAACTTTTCGAATTACAGCCAACTTGAAAAGAATACGTTGAGCCCCTCTGATCCCCCCAGAACTACCTCTTGTTCTCACTTCTCTTTCCCTCCTCCAGCCCGTATTCTTCCCGGCCCCCACTTTCTCAAAGACATAAAATGGAAATCCTCCCGAACCTCCGCCGGGGCTGGCGCGCCGAATGGGGCCTGTGTCTGAACGCCTTCGATCCGCTTTGTGTGAACATGTTCTCTCCCGTGGAGCCGAGAAATCCTCCAAGTAGCATGTAAACGTCAGACTCAGAGTACAACACATAGCACGGACTCGCAATAACACACTGGAAGGGTGCGCTCTCATGGAAACGTATTCAGGATCTGTACAACTTTTGTAATTCACCTTGTCGTGAAAGTGACATGTTAAAAATACTCTCAGTAATGTTGCTTGGTCACAAAATGTTTAAAGTGATTGTACTGAACGATGTAATCCATCTAAAATAAATAAATTGTTTAAAAAAATGTTTGATAGTCCTTTTCTTCATTGGAGGCAGCAGGTTGAAGTTCGTAAATGTAACTTGGGCCCTACCTGCACTTTCAATATTGCTAAAATAAATTCATAATGTATTAGTATCATAAAATACAATATTTTTCTGAAGCAGAAAATACTTCGACGATTTAAAAAGATTCTTGAGAAAAGATGAAACATTGTATGTGTTTCCAACTTTCTCATCTTTCAGTGAGTAGTACGTGTGTATGAATATAAAAGACAAGTTATTTGGAGTTCTTTACTATATAAATCCTCGAGTGTAAAGATAATAAATTAAGAGCTAATCTTAATTTGAACATTCAAAATCAAATATTGTGTTCTATTTAAGTATTGCCACAATTCCTATAGGGACCACAAAATGATACCGTTCAAAGGCCATAATTCACTTGTACGTAGTGTTTCTCAACTACGTTTATCATATTGAGACCATTTTTGTGTGAAGTATAGGTATCAGTATTGTTAACAGATATTTTTAGCTGGAATAATGTACGGACTTGTTAATTACGATAGGAAGAAAGTAAACAAACAATGCAGTGTGCGCCCTTGTGGTACGTGACAAGCATTTGCTCATTGGTTTTTAGTTTCTTAGGAATAATAAAATGAAATTATTAAATTAATAAGCTATTTCACCTACGCTTGTAACTTTGTATGCAATTAAAGCAATGCAGGGCTCTAACCTGGAACTTTTATACCCTTCATTAATATCAAGAACATGTTCTCACAAATGTAAAAATTTCACAAATCAAATAACGTACGTGAAAATAACGAACACTTGTGGAAAAGGGGTTAAACGTTTGCCGAAAAACTGTATCATTTCGTTCTAGTACGATTTGTGAACGATTTTCTGACATTCATTTCTAGTATTCTGAATTAAATTTTGAACCAGTGATCTCTACTGACGCGTGAAAGTTTAAGTTGGGTGTAATTGCCACCATCTTGTCACCTTTTTGGAGGCGTTTACGCTCGGAATATATGTTCCGCAGACGTAGAGAACGCCAAGTTGTGACCTTGTTACTGAGTAACAAATGTATTTTAATAATTAAATTTGTTCAAAGAAGTGTCCTCCAACGGGATTCGAACCCCGGTCTTCTAGTCAAAGAATTCGTTGTCTCAGTAGCTTAGTTGTTACAGCAACTGGGCGTAAACCAAGAGGCCCGAGTTCAAATCTCATTTAGGGTGACAATTCTTTGAACAAATTTAGCTGTTTAAGTGAGTGTTGAGTTATAAGAACGCGCGCCCGTTGTTGGTGGTGGCGCGGGGGGGCGTGGGGGGGGAGCTCCGGGCCCAAGGGCTGTGAGTGACGTGTGTGCGAGGGGCGGGGCCGGGCTCGCTGTCGCGGGCGCGACCTGTTGCCCGGCGGCGCCATCGGCAGTCGCCCCAAACAAGGACGCGGCGCGGCCAGCTCGGGCGCACCATCCATTACGCGACGTTTTCATTAAGTCTCCCGCCACGGCACTCGCGGCATCCGACCGCCCGCCCCCCGCCCTCGAGCCCCGATTTATAGCCCCGCTGCCGGCCGATCGCCCGGCGCACCACCGCGCTCTGCTCGCGCTTTTTGTCTTAGAGGCGCCCACGCCGCACGGGCGGGCGGGCGGGCGATCGCTATTGTCTGCCGGCAATGATGACGGATTGGTGCTGCTGCGCTGGACCTGAATGGCAACGCTGGGAACGTGCGCCAACGCCAACGGCAGCGGCCAAACGGCGGAGGCTCCTGCTCAAACACTCTCAAGTGCAAGGAGACACGATAGCGTAACAATATCATTTCTCATTGTCATACATTTTGTTTTTAATTTGTTACTGACAATGAACATAGGCGAACAGCTGAAAAAATGCGGATACTTTCGATGAACTATTAAAGACAAATCACGTAGAGATAAGAAGAATAACGAAAGTAATGGCTGTCCCTCCTCTATTGTTTGGACGTCAATGTTGGACACCTGCTGAAATGACATTTCTGTGTTCAGCAAAGATGGAACATAACAAACTAGATGGAATCAGAAGTAAATAAGAAAATAATTAAATGTTCAAACGAGCAGTGGGGAAGTACAACCTTTCATTTCGAATGGATATAGAATGTCCAAAGAATGGAAGAGACATGCATTGCAAAACTAGCGTTTTTGTATAGACTGCCAAGGTAGGAAGAATTTAATTTTTGGAAGCCTGAACAGGTTACCGACCTATCTTTGAAGACGAGAAAAAAGAGGAGAGCTGATAACTAATTGCTGTTCCTCAATTATTTCGTACCCACCATCTCGTGCTGGTTTTCAAACCAGTTTGATTCGTACAACCCGTGAAAACATTTCGCAAATTGTATTTATATTTCAAAAGCGAAAATGGAATGTGATAGAATTTGCCACATCAGATAATTTTATTTGTTACTTAAATATACTGAGATTTCGAGATTATGCATTTCGCGTTTCGTGCAATACCAACGATAGCTAAACATCCAAAAATATAATAAAAGTTGCAAATAATGTTTGTCATTTTGTAGATCACTGACTATAAAATTCGACTCATAGCCGTTACGGAATAGCGAAACCCGGGTTTTAGGATTTTCCAGGCTCATTTTTTTAAGTTATCTACCAAGTTTCTACTTTTTCTTTAATTTGAATGTTGAAAACATAGTGTATTTGTGTGTGTGTGTGTGTGTGTGTGTGTGTGTGTGTGCGTATGTGCGTGCGTGCGTGTGAGGAAAATTCCTTGTCCAGTAGTTGCACATTAAGGAGGTTTTGTATTAATAAAGTCTTACAAATCATGCGAAACCGTAATCTTTCCTTAGCATAATACACACAGAAGATTGCAAATAGCATCGTATCTCCGATGTAGTAAATTAATGAATTTATAAATTATAGCCGTATGATAATTCCGGAAAAGTTAATAGGAGTTACAGTGGAACGAAACAAAAGACATCTCTCAGTGGATTGTTATTTGGATATTATATAAAAAGTAGATAGCTGCATTCTATTTAAAAAGTTTTCTTCCCTTTAAAGAAGTATATAGCGGATAGGGTTAGGTTAATTCTCGTAATCAAATTAAACAAAATATCTGGAATAAAATTACTAACAAATGTGATACCAGAATGATGATGTTCTGGCTGTAAGAAATGTTTGATTAGACTTACTATTGTCTGTCACTTCACATATTATTTAACCACACGTAAATAATGTCCCAGCAGTTCTTTCGTGTGTAGGTAACGCCCATTTCCATTGTATTTTCCGGATATCCATTGCGTGCGCTTCGTATTTTTGAATTTCGGTAAGTTTGTGTGGGCCAATCAGAGGGCGAAGTGCTTGCGAGGATTGGGCTAATGAGCAGGCGGGGGCGGGGCGGCGCTCGACCTGCGCGCTCGATCAACACCATCAGGCGCGCGGACGAGGGCTCAGGCGGATGATCCGCCTAATGCCGGCAGGCGGCACGCCCCCTCCCCTCCCCTCCCCTCCCCCAACCCGGCCTCCCTACATTATATACATAAGCGCACAGCGGCGCTGCCAGGGCTTTGTTCGCCAATACACAGCCCACCCCCACTTACACACACACACACGTGCGTGCCCATCCGCCCACCCTGCCTCCCTGGAGACGCACCCGCTGAGCCCTGTCCGTCAGCCACTCCCCCTCACTCAACGCCCTTCCCTCCGCCTGCCCTCCCGTTGTTCCAGTTCTTTTGTTTCTTGCCCTCGTGTCTGCCTGTCATCTCTCCCCCGAAACAGTCAAGACGTCTTTCCTGAAGCGTCTCTCACATAGACACATTTTGCATCACCTGTACTTACCTCACGCGTTTGTACTCGCCCAAGCCTCTCCACCAGCGGCGCGGCCGGCTGCAGCAGACATGCCTTGTTGCCGGCGAGGTGCTAAGTGGCCTGGCAGTCTCCCTCGTTATTTGTTTGTTTGTTCATTAAAGAGGTTTAGAAACCCTTCAACTGCTGTGGCTATTGAGATCCATGATTGCTAATCTAATAGGTGTATACTAGCGATAATGACGAGGGGAATGATGGTAGAGAACATCTGCCCACTGCTCGCTTTGTTCACAATAAAATCCACCTGCATTGGCCGGGGTTCAAACTCGGAGCCTCAGCAGTGGAAGGCGAATTCTCTAGTCATTAGGGTCCCCTTCTCCTACCCGTCGTCATACACTGACGCAAACGTGTCGCGGGATTTAATACGTTTTCATATAAATGATACGCGGTACACTTGCATTCTTCATTAGCTTGCTACATTTATCACCTTTGTGCTGCCAGGGTTGTAATTCTGCAACTGTCCTCGGGAATGTTATCTTAACTAAAATCATCCTCGAGAGTCAGCAGGCAGAAAATAATTCCCGGTCGGCGTTCGCGGAAGCCGAACAGGCACACTCACTCTCACACAGACTACACGTATATCAACTCTCACTCACTCACTCACGCTCTCTGCTGGATGTAGTGCTTTGTTTTTGTAATATTTCAACACGGGCAGAAATATCTGAAAATTCTGAGGAGACTTTTTGGAAGTAAATGAAATCCTTTCCAACGGATGCTTGATAAGTATCATTAAACGTATTCAATTTCTCATTCTACATATTCTCTTCAGTCAATACTAAAAGCTTAGATACAAGAATTTCAAATTTGAACACAGTACACGTATGAAGAATGCGAACTTTATATATTAAGCTGAGAGTTTTCTTTTTCGAAAATTGATCAAACATCGGGCATGTAAAGTTGATGTAATTTTTAAAATTGTGCAAGAAAATACGTTAATTCATTTATAAAAAGTTCCTTTATAAACTCGTCGTTTAATGTTTAATAAGTTTATTTCAGTGAAAGTTCATAACACGAGCAGGACTATTGAAAAGTAAATATTGATGACATAAGCTATTATTTGATACCTAGAGGAAAATTATTAATGCAAGTGTATTATGTAAAACGAAAATTCTGCCATGAAAAGGAATTTCAAACACAATTGCCATATATTTTGAAATTGAAATGCTTAATTTTTCTTTCTTTCCAAATAAAATCAAGTCGTTACACATTGTTTTATACTGTTTGTGCGTTTATTAATAATGTTGTGGTAGACGTGCATAACAAAAATATATTTAAGAATTTTGAATTTTGTTTCAAACGTATTTATATTCTGTTCTTGTATTTTTTCCCCTACAAAATTGTCTTTTTTTTACTTCTCTCCTCCTCGCGAATCAGAGTATTTCTCTCGTGGTCTCCTTCTGTGCTCAGGAATTCTAGCGGCCGGCTGCTGTGATCTTTTCCGGTTGATCTGATAGTTTTCCGTGGTTTCCGTTTCTCCGATCAGCATCAAGCGAATGCCGGAGCAGTACCCTACCAAACGGGCCACAAACCGCGCGCGATCTGTCCTTCCTCTTCCTTGTCCTATCCTCTCCCCTTACACACACACTTAGACTTACTTGCACTACACTTCCACACATGCCGAGAGACCGTTCGGGAGCCCCAACTGAGGCTGTGCTCCGCTGGTGGGAGATACCTGGTTAGGGAAAACCCCTCTAGCCGACAATAGGTCGGCGCCAGATCTCGCCATTCAGCAGGGAAAAATCACCCCACCACCCGAGCAAAAGTATGCACTCCACTTACGGGACTAATGACCTAAGCTGTTGACGCGCCCGGAATTAGTTACAACCAACCAACCCACTGTTCTCACGCGTGCTTCAATCAATTAACGTTCAGTATCCGATGGACGTGAGAGGTCTCTGGAAGCTGCAACTTCAGTTTTACCGATATCCCATCTCTACCATCATTAACGCTCTTTCCATCAGCTTGATCATATCCACCAAACGATCGCATACAGCAGTGCTGTATAGCGTCTTTTAGATCTTGATTTTTGTGACAACAATGCAACTATTATTATTGAAATTGTTGTGAGGATTAAGAGTGATCAGCGGCAGTGTCTTTGGCCGTGTAGGTGCTCTATGTGTGTGCCGCTGGGCGGGGCGGCAGGTGGGCTGCGCGTAATGGACCGGGGAGCGATGCGGCATTCCACGCGCCGCGCCGGCGACAGCCGGGAATGCTCCGCTCGCCCTCGCGCCCTCCCGCCGCGTGGACCGCGCGCGCGCTGCGGCATAAAGCGGCGGCGGCGGCGGCTACGCGCGTAATAAGTGAGCGGCGCGGGGCGCAGCGGGGCGCAGCGGGGGGCGGTGGTAACTCAGGCGGGCGCCACGGCCAGTGCGGCACGCCAGCGATGCGGCGCCCCCGGGTGGGCGTGGCGCGGCGAGGCGCGGAGGGCGGGCGGCACAACCTCGACCGGCGGCGGCGGCGCTTTTGCATCGGCGCGCCAGCCATTCACACCCCCCACCCCTGCGCCCCCTCCGATGAAAGGCGCGTTTCCACGCCAGATCAAAAATACCTTCATTACTTACGCACCAAAATGCTGGAGGAATGTAATTCTGATTTCACATTTCACAACTAAAATAAGAACTTGTCCGAATCCCGTTGTTATAATTTTACTTCGTTTGTTGGAAATGTTTGACTGGTGTATTTCTGTTTTTGGGGGGAAAGGTTCTCAAGGTTGTTCTCAAGGATTAAAGTATTCGAAATTTGACGATTGCAAAAACTGTCACAGCGGTTTCTGATGTCGATGACCTAAAAGAACAGCAGTGATCTGTCCCTTTCAGTAATTGATCAAAAGCGCAATATTAGGTCAACGGCAATTGGAGGTTCTGTCCAACACATTCAGTCCGAAAAATACGGAGCGTTCACTTCGGTCACCGAGTAGCCCCCCGCACCCCGTGCCCTCCAGACCGCTGATCCTCGTGCCCTCCTTCTGCCCGGCGCAGCGCGCGATCGCCCCCTCGGGCCCCATTAGCCACCGGATGAAATACAATTTGGTGTAAAGCGATATTCATTAAGCCTGATCAATACTTGCGGATAATATTTCTGTCATTAGCAAAACGAGTGCTCCGGCGCACGTCCCAAGGCGCTGGGCCGTTTTTTTTCGGGGGGGCCTATAGGGTTGGGAGGGGAGGAGGGTGGGGCAGCCCTTGTTTGAAGAGTGGGTGGGGTGCTCGCGGGAAAGCGCGTGGACACGCAAATCTCTGACCCTACTTACGTCCGTTGCTGTCTAAACTCGAATCTTCTTACACTTTTACATTTTTACTTTTTTGTTTGCAACTCTTACCTTAAAAAGTGTTCACGAGCACTTTTTGTTTACTTCAATATTCTAACGCCAGAAAAATTATTATTTTTTAGTTATTTCTATTATCAGTTAAAACTGTGCCTATTTCGAAGTCGAAAGCGTATTGAAAAATATTTTGGCTTTCAGAATTATCAGGACATTTTGCGTTATGAGATCTTGATCTCATAATTGTATCACTCACGTTCGTATTCCATAAATTAGTGCCCGAGATGTAGAGCAAAACCACATTTGTGCGTTCATTCTCGAAGGGTTTAATTTCGATTGTCAGTTCCAGCGACTCATGTGTTCTGAATAGACATGCTACTAGTAACTTCCGAGATTGAAAGTGTATATTCCGAATATTTCCACGGCCGCAAATCGTCATTTTCTTGTTTTTCAGGTGAGGCACGCGCCTTTACGAGATGATAATTGCAAATATCGCTTCGCTCTTCTCCGTTAATATCATTTTTCATTTGTTGTGTCATTTCTTACCATTCTAATATGCTCATTTTAATGTATCCATATATGTTTTAACCTTATTTTATATGTATAAAATAGAAAATATTTAATTCGCGAAGAAAAGGAAGTCAACCTTATGGCAGCATGAAACTGCTAAGTTTTAAGAAATTTTAGAACATTTATCTAATCGTCTGACAATTTCGGTCAGAAATGTGTAATACGAAAACGTTCCCGTATTGTAAACTAATGCGCAATCGATCCAATTGAACCTAAGTCTCTGCGAACTTTTGGGTATTATTGGACTTAGAGAGACGCTTCTCATGAGATTCACTGTCAAATTCCCTTTTAAAATGAAAATTGTATATTGTGATTCAAGTTCTTTCGCAACGAAATATTTTTACTGGATAGTTTACTGGATAGAAATTTTAATATTATACGACTTTCAATATGATGCACATAATTTTACATGTCCATTACTGCGACTGCTGATGCTGCTGCTACCACAGTGACCACCCTAGGTTATCGTAGATTATAATAGCACTGGTTCATTTTTGTCGCTTTGAATTGGAAAATTGTCTTTAGATGCACGGATGGCAAATGATATGACGCACGCCTTAAGGCGCTGCCGGGGCTGTGGGGTTGGAGGATGGGGCCGGCCTTTGTTTCGCCGCCGAGGCTGCGTGGGGGCGTGGCGGGGACAGGTGTGCCTGGCTCTCGCTGTCACCCCTTCGCCTCTTAATCCTCGCAAAGCTCGCCGTCAACACAATAATCGATTGTCTCCTAACGCCCCGGTCGATGTGAAGAACGGGGCCGAGCACGTCGCGATCTATCTTCACAGGATTTCCACTCTCGCTCGGGAGAATTTCTCAAATAATTTCCTCGAAACACGTTTGTTGCCCAAAACAATCTAATAACTGTTTTGAAATAAAAATATCATGTGTTTCTGATAAGTCTTATAACTCACAACCCTCAGTTCAAAATGAGAGCGACAATTTGTTCATCTCAATTTTCGTTAAGATTGAAAAATATGTTAAATGTAGATGTACAAGGGTGTAAGTTTATTCTTGGGCTTTGGATGCGATTGAAAACACACCGCAATACTTAGTGATTTTAAGCTGTTTAGTGCAGTTAGGTAAATTGGGAAGCCGGAGTTACCCTACACTAAATGGTCCAAGAACATGTAACCAGGGAGTTCCAACAATGACTGCTCGTATGGATTCGACAACAATGCGCGAGAGCTATGTTTGGATTTTCATATACCGCGTGGAAAAACAAACCAAATTGCTCCATTCATGTCTTCAACAGAGACAGTATTTTGTCTCATGACATAACCATAACATTTCTGCAGCTTGTCTATTGTTTCTTTAGTGAATTGACCTCTTCCTCCATTGTTTTCCCTTCAATTAGTTTTGTAGTACCAAGTGTTTGTTTCAATTTTCTCAATCTCACCCTCTATCGCTTTTGAATGTTGGTTATACATTCAAATTTTTCTTCAGTAACATTAACATTTTTACATTAACTGTACATTATGTTTTCAATTCTCCTATACACTTGAATCCTTCAGAGTCACCATCATCAAGATAATACACTTATCGAAAACCATTTTATAAAAGTCACACTGTCGAACCACACCCACATTCGGTGCATGCATTTATAAAAATAACGATATCTGAGGACGTAAAGCAAAAAATATAAATTGCATTTTGAAGAGCAAAAATGAAATTATTTATTAAATTACAAAAACATCGATATTTTTGATAGGTGGATCTCCTCCGGGTCCCGTAAAAGTAAATACACAGTTACAGCCACTTTGTGTAAAGAAAGTTGTCTTCGGCGACCTTTGTCAGTATTTCACAAGAAACTTTCAGACGACACTTTACAAAATAAAAGAGAATCTAGTTGCGTACGCAACTGCACTGTTTGAGAGTTATTCTTCAGATATAACTAAATTGATTTAAACAATTCGAATCGTCTGTATTGCTTTCTCTCATTATACCTAGACGTGTTGACGTTTCCCTACGGCCGGTGCGCGACACAGCCCAATAAAAAGTTTGTTCTTGTGACTAGAATATCTACAACATTCGTTCGTTGACAGAAAATAATGTGAAAAAGAACTTGTGAACCTCCCGGAGGAGCACTAAAAGCCTGACTTGATGAATAAGAAGTTGCTAGGTGTGTCATTGTGCTTGTGGAGTTGGTGGGCGTGGCTGTGGGACGCGGAGCGCCGAAGGCAGCGATGACGGAAGGCGCCCGGGCGAAGGCGCGTGGTTTATCGCAGGCAGCGCAGCGTCTGGAGGCTTCCAAAGTCGCCCCTCCGCTCCGGGGGAGGGGCGTCGTAAAAGGACGCGCGCGCTTACGACTGGCACCGGCGCATCGCGCGCTCTGGCGGCAGGTGCGTTCACCTGCGCCTCCGCCCCCTCGCCGATCCTTCGCTACACGTCACGGGTCTCGCTGACGTCGATTGGGAGCGGCTCCGTCTGGAAGGGCCAGGCAGAGGAATAATTGTCAGCTCCGTGCAGTAAAGGCTTATTCTTCCTTTAAGAACGCCCCAAATTCCTAATACATCTTCAACTATGGCTGTTGGCAGTAGCATTATTACAGTATACGCAGTGATACTACAAACGTAATGATATCCACCCAAATTATGATTTTAACACGTAAGATAACACCATTGTTGTTGCTTTGTTTAAGACAAAAATTAAGACTTTTACAAAAATAAAGTTTATAAATTCCGAACAAGTGCATGCAAGTCATTTTTGCGCTTTTACCTCAAGTAGATACTTACAAAACAAATGGACGAATGGTATTCACAAAATATGCAAAGTACAATATATACCATTTGTGTTTACAAGTAATATACCAATTATTCCCGCACTTCATATACAATGAAATAAAGAATACAATTGCAACAAAACTTAAATTCAGAAAACGAAATCTAAAAAATTTTAAGGAGAAAAAGCGAACGGCGTCCAAACATTTGCTGACGCCAAAAATCGACGCTCAAATTGTGTTACGTCCGAATGAGAAGATTCCTGTCCGAGACGGGAAGCGATGGCGAGAGCCTAGGGGATGACAAGTGTGAGGGCGGAGGCGAGGGCGATTATGGTGATAGCGAGAGTGGAGGCGAAGATGAGGGCCGAAGGAAAGCGAGGGCAAGGGAAAAGTAAAGGGGATGGCGAGGGACATGGTGAGGGAGGGGGGCATGGAGATGGCGAGGGTGAAGGTCAGGCGATGGCGAGAGCAAGAGCGGTGGCAAGGGTGAGGGTGAGGCGGGGCAATGAGCCGCTATCGAGTGCAAAAGTGTGGCGCGTGGGGCGCCCGGAAGCCGATTATGTCGGCGCTAATACCACGACCGGCCGCAGGAGGCCCTCCTAAGGACACGCCAGCCCGTCCCCGCCCGTCCCCGCCCGCCCCCGCTCGCCTCCGCTCGCCCCCGCTCGCCCCCGCTCGCCCCCGCTCGCCCCCGCTCGCCCCCGCTCGCCCCCGCTCGCCCCCGCTCGCCCCCGCTCGCCCCCGCTCGCCCCCGCTCGCCCCCGCTCGCCCCCGCTCGCCCCCGCTCGCCCCCGCTCGCCCCCGCTCGCCCCCGCTCGCCCCCGCTCGATCCCGCTCGATCCCGCTCGATCCCGCTCGTCCCCGCCCTCGACCGCGGCGCACCTGGCATCGATCGCCAAGATGGCAGCGCGGCGTCGCCCTCGTACCTCTTAACATACGCGCTGCCACGAACATTACCGGAACAAGGAATTATCACGTTCGTATTTTTTATACTCGATTGGAATGAACTGAAGAAATTGGAAGGGATGAAAAAGTCCAACTATGAAATTGGAATAAATGAACAAATGGTCGAAAAATTTATAAAATGGATTTTTAAAATATCGGATTTTGCGCCTTATCATAATAACTGTGGACTTGCGATATCTGAATGCTTTTAACGTTTCCTTTGACGGCTCTTGGATAAACATGGTATAGGTAGAAATGTGACTGCAATTGTTCATTGGCGCCTGTATTTGCTTTTTCTTTAAACTTTGTATAGTATTTGGGAATCAAATCTGTGTTGCACAAATGTCGTTTTCCCCTGAATGTATTATAATTGTTTACAATAATAAATTTGATATTTTTGTGTCTGTCATATACTAGGTTAAATTATGCACTAGTCAAGGTTCAGTTTTCATACAGTATTTTGTAAGTGTGGGAAGGGGGTACTTTAGGTTTAGTATGAAGTGAGAATGAAAAATATTATTACCCTTAAAGACCTATTTCTTGAGCTTTCTTCTTTTGGTCATTTTGTTGTATTGAGTAAAATTGAAGTAACTGGTAAATTAGTTGTAGATCATAAACAACCTAGTGTGTTCAATTTTTTTCTCTAGGTATTTTAGTTCAATTTTGCATTTCTCATAAAACGTTTGTTCAAGTCGCTCATATCACATATTCCTTTATTTTCCATTAAAGACAATATAAAGAGAAAAAAATTCCGAAAAAAGGCAATACAACTCTAATTACAATTGCTTCTCTTGCGGGGTTCAGTAAAAATTAACATTTCTTCTTTCAGCTTACACTGCGGATTTGAAACATTTGTAACCATAATAATTATATTCACATAAGTGTTTTCTGTAATTCACATAAGTGTTTCCTACTTCCTTGCGTATTTTGCCTTATTCCTTAAAATTGTTTAAAATGCTATTTTGTTATGACATTGACAAGTTGACTTACTTTGCAATGTTGTTACTTAAAAAATATTTCAAATGTTTTAACTTAAAATTACCAAATAAAATGACATTTTCAAAGTAAAATTATAGTCATTATAAGAATAATGATATTCACATTTTGTAAATCGCATTCTCTCGCGTTTCATTTCTCTGTCGATTAAGATGAAAGTCGCCCGGTACGTTGAAATCACAGAGCCATAAATTGTGTAGCTGAAATACGAGCGGAGTTGCTGTGACTTCAGTGAAATATAGCGAGCGAGGGAGCTGTCACCACTCATGTAGTCACATGACCGCCGTTCCCCTCCCTCATGAGCCGCCCCTGGCAGCCGCAGTAATTTTATGATACGTTGAGCATTGTTTAGTGTGTTTGCTTCGTATCGGGTCAGTAATAATTGAGAATTTATGTTTCAAGCGGTACAATTTGAATCTAACTGCGTTGTAGGACATTTATTTTGACGAACGCGCCCTATCACACATAGTGAACCCTGCCCTTGCTCCTCCACAGCATATGCAGCGCCGTCGCGTATATTTTTATAAAAACGAATATGAGCTAAACTCCTAGTTCCTCTCAGTTTTGATCAGCACGCGAACGATCTGTTGGTGCGTCCATTTGCATCGAGGCCGAATGACGATGGCCGAGTTATAAATTCCGCCCTCGGGCATTTTCTATTTGTAGTCCCGTCCCGACCCGTGCCGCGCCGCGCCGAGCCGCGCGCGCCGGGGCGCCTTGCATATTTACGGGACGTCGCTTCCGTGTGTGTTTCGCTCCCTCCAGGGGCTGCATGAAATATCCTCCCTCGGACAGTGCCACTTTTCTCTTTCGGAGGAGACGTCAGGGGGAAGCGTCTGCACATGAGCAGCAGTTTAAACGTTGCTCCCCGCGCCTTCTCCCTCGGCCCCTCCTGCCCCACTTCTCGCCCATGAAACTCCAAATTCTGGACGCTAAAAAAATGTTGTTGGATTTGTATGTAGGATAAAATAAGTTGCATTTTAACTTACTAAAGTCACAGGTGAGAAGATTCCCCCTGCTGAAGTCCTTTGGCTCTGGAGAACTTACTGCAGAACCCGCACTCGGTAAATGCACTTTACCATGCCGAGTGTAGTAGCGTGGCTATTTACTCAGTTGGCTTGTCCTGCACGTTGCTCTGTCACTTCTGGTGTAGCGGTCCCTGTACTGACACACAGCAAGTATTGGCAAAGCGGTTAGAAGGGGAACAGTTAGTGGGATCGCTGACGTGGGAGGTTTAACGTAGCGTCCCCAGAGGCAGCTGAACTCCTTCGCCAGACGTGTTTATTTCCCCAAGGATTAAGGTCAAGCGAGTGCATTTGGGCCAATTTCTGACACTGCACAACGCTGCTGCACTTGGAACGAAGTACGTGTGAGGTTTAACCTCATCGATGCAGTAAAATGATCTGGGTAATGTTACTTCACAACCCCCATGCTCTTTGACAATTAATGTGACAGTCCACAGTTCGTCGTTTACGTTTGGTCAATATTTAAGTTATTTTATATATATATATATATATATATATATATATATATATAATGTAAATAAAATATATAATAACAAGTAAATAAATATCATTTTATCAATTTATTTCTCTCTCATATTAAAAATGATATTATTTATTTACTTTTTTATTTTATTTATCGTCAAAAACAGTTAAAAACTGAGTGACGTACTGTTAGGGAGAATTGCAATCTACGCACTTTTCTTTAACTCTGAAATCGCTGCACTAGATCTTGTACTATATTATGTGGAATAAACAATAAAAGTAGCAACGAGGATTTTTAGCAAGAATTGACACTATATAAGCCCCCGTGTAATACAAGCTAAGGCTCAAAGGTAAGCGAGTTACAGATTTCATTTTAATAGGGCGTGAAGTAAATTATGTAATAAGGAGTAAATTACATTTTTAACAAATAATTTCTTATCATGCACAAAAGGGTAATATTATTCCTTCCTTTAGAACTGTTCTAAATGTTCCTCGAAGGGAATGAAATATTGTCTTCTACCTGTTTCTCATTGTAGGAGGAAAAATAAAATTCTAATTCTTAGTTGTAGCTCGTTATAATGTAATTGGTCGTGCGTTGTTTTACAGTGCATTCTACGAAGGAAATTAATAATTTTCCTTACGTTGAACAAACGTATCGCAAATTGTATATTTTTCTAAACTTACACCTTCAGTTCTTTTTTTTCTTCCCGAGAAGAAATGCTTGGTTTTCAAAATTTCTTCAGTCGTGTCTGGACTTTTTCCGGAACCATTTTGATTCGTGACTCCCAAAAATAATAACTTGCATGCTACTTGCTATTTAGTAATGTCCATCTTAAGAATCCCTTATAATCCCTTCCGCTTCGTACAATTTCAAAACAATATTCTACCTCTTGAAATTTCCGTATATATCACAAATTCTCTTTTTACAATTGACAGAAATACAAAGCTGTCTTAAGAATATAGGTGGTATGGATAGTCCACGTATCTTTGTCGTTAAGAAGTACTTTTCGTGCATTTTCTGTCAAAAGACCACATGTTTCAGAAGTGAAAGCATACTCTTCAATTACTGCCCCTCTTATTGTACAACTTCGTACGAAAGTGGCCTTATTCCAACCCAGGTAGCGTCTGCGTATTTCCTGAATGACCTTTAAGCAGGACGGCGCCGGCTGAGGATTGGCGAACGCAGCAGCGGCGCGACTACTCAAGGGTTGCGGTATGATTTAGTGAACCCGCAGTTTCTTCGTCCAATACTCGCCCGCCCTGGCAACGATGGAAGCGTGGAGAGACCTACTTCCCCCTCCCTCGCGCCATCGCAGCGCTCCGCGCGGCTTCCCGCTCAAGCTGAGCCATCAATTCTAATCACGGCCTCCCCCCCGCCCCGCGCCGCCCGGCCCGCTAAAATCTCTCGTTAGCCAGGCTACTTAAAAAAGCAATTTATGTAGCAAGCCGGCTGTTATTATTTCTGGCACTAAACTGTAAGCCGCCTTTTTCTCGCCGCCGCGCCGGGTAATCCCAAACTTCGTTGGCCCCCGTTCCACGGGGCGCGCTGGCGGCGCCAAGAAACTTGTTCTATTCGCCCCGAGAGCAGCTCGATCACCTACGTGTGCCTCAAGTAGGGCGAGGAAATAGGCAACTCTTGTTTGATAGTAATGCTATCTTGTATAATTTCTTAATGCATTTAACTATACTCAAACATGGAAATGCAAATTTTATCGACCGAACCGCATCTTGTCTGCCGAAAACAAATTTTAGAGAAGATAGAAAAACTTATTATTATTCATTCTTTTCTTATGATTAGTCTGAAATCTTCATTGAAATAATTTCATTCAAATAATTTATTATCAGAAATATATTTCTAATTGTATGCATAGTTTCACTTGAATGAATCTTCAGTAGAACGTCAAACGTCAAATTCAGAAATGTCAAATTCATTGATGCTTTTACTGAAACTAAGAAAAAATTAATTTACAATTTTGACAACTATCAATCCCTATACTGCATTTAAAATAATCGACTATGATTTATTCTAAAAGACAAAAGTAGAAAAAGGACGTTATCGAAAGAATCGCCTGAAAAAATTGAAACCGAAGTAATAATCTAGTAAGAAGCTCAATTTTTGGCTTAGTAACTAATTTACTTGTCTTAAGATTTCAAAGAGGACTACTTACACGATAATTACTTTTTAACACGTCGTGTGCAAAAAAAAGTATATTTTTCATTCTAAATAATAGTGTACCAAACATTACGAAACAGGCACGAAACATTGCGAAGCGTGTGCCAACCATCTTTAGCACATGTGTTAAAAGCAGTACACGCAACACGTGCGAGGTGATTGGCGTACACGTCTGTGCTCTCTTTGCATGCAGAACGTTCGGGAGAAACTCGACCAGTGCTTGAATCAGCTGCTTATCAAAATTGTTGCGTAACTGACAATAGGATCATGTGTTATTTATCACAAAAGTAATTTCATACATTTTAAGATAAAATTGTTTCTTGTGATTTGTACGTTCTACAGTTTCTTTTCAAAATTCAAAATGGCGGTTGATGTTTCTGAATAGATTGCTATGTATTATATTCTAATTAGTATCAATGATTTGTATGGTTCACTATTTTACAGCTAATTGAATTAACACATTTCCCTAAAAGCGGTTGTTAAATGAGTATATTAAAATCCAATGTAGGCCAATACTATGAACAATAAAAAGTAAACTTAATTCAATTTAGTAATAAACATGAATATAATGTTAATGTAATGTAATACAATGTAGTACCAAAACCAGTAGTGCTAAAGAATGGCACAGACTTTCTCGTATCAGTTTTCTATTTTCTTTGGTCTGGGATAGTTAATCGGACTAGCGACGTACTCTTGCGAGCTGCCATCTATTGCCGCCGAAAGTACATTTTTTCTCAATTATTCGGTTTCCTAATAGTAGAACCGAAATATTACTTTAAGAATATTCAAGAGGTATAAAACCTCGTCCTAAGTGACAATTTTCATTGAAAACTTTGAAGCCGTTCTTGCGAAAATGGCGTATAAGCGTATAAGTGTATATGCGAAATTTGAAGCTCTTCTTCACAGAAAATGTTTGAGTTTTCGAAAAACTTCATTTAAAGTCATTCGAGGTACTTTAACTGACAAATGCAATAGTGTTTACAAATTTTCTGGAAATGTCTATATTAACGACGTGGGAGATTTTAAAAAGTAAATACATTTGTTTAATTTTTCAAAAAACAAAAGAATACTCCAAAATTAATTTCATACTATATTAAACAATACAATTAGCTCTATCTATTAAAAAAGCTTGGAGCCATTTTTTTAGAAATTGGCTTTTCAGCGTTTATGAAAATGCTGAAATTCGAGCTCATTTTCACAGAAAACTGTTGAGTTTTCGAGAAAATTTATTTTATGTTATTTAATGCTCATGTACTCATAAATATAATAATGTAAACAAATTGGCGCTATAGTAAATATTAACGACATGAGATACAAGTTAAAAAGATTACATTTTTGTATTTTTTTAAAACAAAAGAATAGAGCAAAATAGCGTTTATGTCATCTTATAGAGTTCATGTAGCACTATCGGTACCAAAATTATGAAGAAAAATGTTTAAGAATATATTGTTTTTGTTATTTATTAAATTGCACATATTGCACGCAATATTGCTCGAAAACTACTAAACTTTTCAAAAAAATGTACATAACCTTATTGAAAGAATGACTATGAATAACAAATTTCATTTGAAAGAAGAATCTCTATCTTTAATTTTGTAGTTATAGGAAGACGCCGGAAATAATTCAAACTTTAGAAATTTTCGAAAATTCAGAGTTGCCCGTGAAAAATGGACCTGCGCCACCTTTATAAGTGTATTTTATTTTATTCTTACGAGACATTTAAAGGAAAAAAATTGGAGCAGTTTTTGAGCAAATTTTGAAAATGTTCCAGGGGATTCATGTAATGTACCCCCAAATTTTAAAGAAATGTTTTTCAAAATTTCAAAGCTTCAACTAGAGCCAGATGAACAGGGGTATCTTTAGTGTAGAAAAACTCCTATGCACGGTTTAGGCGCTAGTAGTGTTTACGGACGGACGGACATTTGGGGGGGGCGGAAACCCTACTTTTTCGATATCAGGGGACCCTAAAACATGTATTCCCGGTGAAATCTCGAAAAATTTCTGCAGCATTACATACCTTTCTCTATACTACGTGTATTACACGGTATATACTTACGAAGTATACGAGAAAGTAATGAATATTTATGAAACACTTCTCCAGGGTGGATGTTTGCATGTGTGTAAGCGTCTTCGTGTAAGAGCGACTTAACGTTTTTAGGGAGGTCAAGGGCGACTTGCTTTGTTCCCAGGCTGCACGCACATTTCTCATTAGGGCGTCCGACACCTGTCTTTGTTGGGGAAGAAACTGTCAAACAACTATAGCTGCATGGGAGATATTACACTTGAAGGACAGGTTTTTTCTCAAATCCTTTAAAAATGTAAGAAAATAATGCAACAACCACTGATATCACCGTTCTTAATACCGAGTGAAAACTTAGTTAGGTTTCAAAGTTTTTATAATACATTCCTGTTTAAAATTTTAACTACTTCAAGCACTCGCGGGTGAACGTGATGGATATTGCCTTTAATGTGTACCTCTTCTTGTTTTAATTTTTATGTTTTAGAGGAAACTAGCGGACCTGGCAGACGTGCTGCCTTCAACCTCCGTTTTTCCTTCCCTCTCTCTTTTTTCTCTCCGTCTCTCTCTCTCTCTCTCTCTCTCTCTCTCTCTCTCTCTCTCTCTCTCTCTCTCTGCCCCATCTCAGTCTGACTCTCAAGAACTTTGTCGGTCTCTATTTTTCTGCCTGTCTGTCTGCATATCTTTTCCGTCGGTCTGTCTGTCTGCCTACCTCTGCCTCTCTGTCCTTGACCCTCTCCCTCTCTGTCCTTGACCCTCTCCCTCTCTGTCTCCGACTCTCCGTCTCTCCGTGTCTCTGTATCTATGTCACTCTGTTACTCTCTCTCTCTCTCTCTCTCTCTCTCTCTCTGACCTCTTTTTGTCTCTGTCATTGCCTTTCCCTGTTTCCTTCTCTCCGTCTCTCTTTTTCTCTCTCTTTTTCTCTCTCTTTCTGTCTCTCTCTGTCACTCTCTCTCTCTCTCTCTCTCTCTCACACACACACACACACACACACACTCACAAACACACACACACACACACGCGCCACTGTCCTGACCTCGGCCTCGCCCTGGGTTACACGGCAGCGCTTAGCAACAATGAAGCCCAGGTGGAGCGCAGTTTGAATAGAAATTGAAATAAAATGAAGCACAATTTTGTTCTGCAGCGCCATCTAGTGGAGTTACAACAATATTAACCGCTTAAAAACATTCTGAAAAATACGTAGATGTGCCAACTTTGATGGAGATCTGTCACAAAGTGTCGGAGTTTACGAGAGAGAGCGAGAGAGAGTAAGAGAGAGAGTGAGAGAGAGAGCGAGAGAGAGAGGGAGCGAGAGAGAGAAAGAGCGAGAGAGAGAAAGAGCGAGAGAGAGAAAGAGCGAGAGAGAGAAAGAGCGAGAGAGAGAAAGAGCGAGAGAGAGAAAGAGCGAGAGAGAAAGAGCGAGAGAGAGAAAGAGCGAGAGAGAGAAAGAGCGAGAGAGAGAAAGAGCGAGAGAGAGAAAGAGCGAGAGAGAAAGAGTGCGAGAGAGAGAGAGAGAGAGGCGAGAGAGAGTGCGAGAGAGAGAGAGTGCGAGAGAGAGAGTGCAAGAGAGAGAGAGAGGGAGTGCGAGAGAGAGAGAGAGTGCGAGAGAGAGAGTGCGAGAGAGAGAGAGTGCGAGAGAGAGAGAGCGAGAGAGAGCGCGAGAGAGAGAGAGTGCGCGAGAGAGAGAGAGTGCGAGAGAGAGAGAGTGCCGAGAGAGAGAGAGAGTGCGAGAGAGAGAGAGAGTGCGAGAGAGAGTGCGAGAGAGAGAGTGCGAGAGAGAGAGAGTGCGAGAGAGAGAGAGTGCGAGAGAGAGAGAGAGTGCGAGAGAGAGAGAGAGAGAGAGTGCGAGAGAGATTCCACGTACGATAGTTTAAAACAATTACATCTTGATCTGCATTATTCATTTTGGATAAATTATCTCTCAAAAAGTGTCAATACATGTAACACTTTACAATATAACAAAATTTGGGCAATCTGTTCCTTCCAGAGATCATTTGTATAGTAATGGTAAAATTATGTAGTTTGGCGGGAAAGTAGAATGTGCAGATAACTTTTCCACTGTGTAATTAAGCCGTGCAATTTAGCAGCTAATTCTCAAAGCAATAAAAATTTATCTCCGAGGCTAATCCCTCGTTTATGCTCAGAACTGTGGCCGCTGTAAACTGCAAATTATATTGAGAGAGTCAAGACATGCCTACCATCTTTCTTGCTTCGCCAAAACACTATATATGTTTTTATTCAATTTATATTACTAAAACTTGAAGTGTTAAAGTCAAACACATGTTACTGCGCTTAAATAAGAGGTCCAAATTCGCCATCAAAATTCTTACATTTCACGACGATACAACACAAATTCTGTGCTTGCTTTCTTAGAGCTAATGAACTATTTCTTGCTATCTACATACATCGGATCCAAAAGATATTTAATGTAATTGTGTATTTAAATTTGTGAATAATTACTTTTAAATATCCTTATCTTCGTTTTGGTGGAATCTTACGGAAGTTGGAAAATTTATCCAGAATTACAAATCTGATTTCATATTATGTTTTCATGGGGTTCGTGAATTAAACCTTTCAAAATCGTCTAAATGTCAGAATACCAAAATTACTGTCATAGTCTCTCATCATTTTTTAAATATTGTCTTACAAGTTGATTATTTACATTCTTTATCACTTTATTTCATTGGGTTGTATAGTTCTAGTTGTAAAATCCTACGTTTTAGGAATTGTAGACTGTTCAAGGTTAACACGAATGCACCCAGACAATATTTAATTTCAGACAAAAAGGAAGACTGAGAAAATATAGCAAGGAAGGATAGAAAGGTAGGAAAGAAATAAATGAGAAAACTGAACGACGAAAAAATATGCTTACTGTTCCTATCAGGTCGAATCATTAAAGAGAGCGTAAAATTTATAAATACACTTTTTTCTATATTACTGGAGTGCACGCACGCTTTTGTCATTATTTTCTTAGAGTAAAATTTCTGCATTTTCTATTTTAGAATTAATAATAAATATAATCTACAAACCCGCTTAATACCTTTTAAATACAATTTTTCCTACTTTTGGTTTATTTTCATGTATGATTCGGTCTGCTTATAGAAGCATCTCTGTTTAGCATTAGTTCTGTTCTCGTTCCTTCATTCGACTTTTTACCAAGCTTATCTTTTAAAAATTCATGCTTTCTTTGCTTTTCCTTACTTTGTCACCTGTACCAAGGTTTATTTATTCTGCTTTTAATTTTCCTCTTTTGTATCGAATATTATTCACTTATGAAAATGTATTAAGTAACATTCCCCTCAGATTTTTTTCAGAAGCAAAATGTATCTGAGCTCATTCGATTTCTCGTTAATATTTTCCTTCCTCTTTTTCTTTAGCGTTGTCAGTTCATTTTTACTGAACTGTATTCATGTGTGTCTTCCGTTCTGTTTTGACGCTCTTCCTACGTTATCGTTTTCCTTCTGTTGATCCTTCCTACTTTACCCCATCTTTTCCAAATGTGCCATCAACGTAAATACTCGCTGCGTCTTTCTCCGGGAAACTTTCTACGGTCCCTTCCCACGCGTCCCCTTGTGTACCTTGAGTTTGTTTGTGACTGCTGGCGCCGTCACCGCCTCCACCACTTCCACCGCCGCCGCCGCCGCCACCGCCACTGCCGCCGCCGCCGGCGCCGCCGCCGCCGCCGCCGCCGCGCCGCCGCCGCCACCGCCGCCGCCGCCACCGCCGCCACGCCGCCACCGCCGCCACCTATCCCTTGCCACCGCCGCCCCCACCGGCGCCGGGCTGTCTCCACCGCCACCGCCGCCGCCACCGCCCGCGTCGCCGGGTGGCGCTGTCGCGCGCCGCAACACCGCGCCGCCGCCGCCGCCGCCGCCACTGCCTCCACCACCGCCGCCGCCGCCGCCACCTATCCCTTGCCACCGCCGCCCCCCCCGGCGCCGGGCTGTCTCCACCGCCACCGCCGCCGCCACCGCCCGCGTCGCCGGGTGGCGCTGTCGCGCGCCGCAACACCGCGCCCAGTCGAGGAGGGGAGGCGAGGGCGGGGGCGGGGGCGACGGCACGCGGCAGGCGCTACCGGCGGAGGCAGGTACGGCGGCCCCGGTATTGATCGCGCCGCCGCCACCGCCGCCGCCGCCACCGCCGCCGCCGCCCCCGCCGCCGCTTGCTACGGCGAAGTCCGCCCGCGACCGCCGCCGATTGTACGGCGCTCGGCCCCGCCCTCCGCCCCATCCACGACCCACGACCCCGGCCAGTGGGCGAAAGCGCACACAAAAATCGTCATTTTTACAGCCACTTTCCGTCCTACAATTTCGTGACACTCTACATGCGCGTACACGCTATGAATATCCCTCCTTCATTCCAGTACCAGAAGTTGAACAATTTAAAATCATACTATGTTTTATAATTGAACATTTAAAAAATAACGCAATTATTAACCCTCCATAAAAAGTTTTACTTTCTCGCCTACTACGTTCCTACGTAGTAAAAAGGAAGTACTGCAATGCGGCAGTGAAAACCGCAGTTTTTGGCGAAAATTCAAGAAACTTATTTACTATTTATATTAGCAAAACTTCGAATGTACCAAAAATATTATTATACGAATTTTTACACTCTTGCCTATTTAGTACTTACATAGTGAAAATAAACTACTCAAATGTTCCAGAGAAAAACTACGTTTTGTGACGAAAATTTTAAGGTAAAATTCAAAAACTCAAATTTACTTCCTGTAGAAACAAGAACTACGTGCTTTTTCTATAAAATAAAGTGTATGCAAAAAAGTAAAACTGGTTTACGGCAAAACTTCTCTCCAGTTGTCAATCCGCCTGTGAACAACATTAGCAAGTAAATCACTTGCTCCAAAATTAATATAACTATGTTAATCTGGCTGATGTCGTGACGTCTTGAATTTCAAATGGATGTTTTGATTTTGGGGAGTTAAAATGAAACTCCAAAACTTTCAATTTTTTCTCAAAAATGGCTTAAAATGTTTGGTGTTTTATGGGATGGAACAAAGTAAGCTTACAAAAGGACTCGGATCAAATTTTCTTTTTAATATCTGAACTTTTGAAAATTGTAAAAGTTTGAATTTTGACGGCACATTTCTACAACGACAATATTGAAGAAACATATTTTTCTTAATAAAATTTGTTCATCAAAAATAATCTTTAAATGATTTGTTCATCAAAAATAATCTTTAAATGAAATCATGCAAAATGATTTCACAATAAGAACATTTTTTGTGCAAGTTTGCGTGAAATAACAGCAATTTTAAACCAATATTTTCTCCAAATGTTTTCTTCAATTTTTCTCGGATGGTGGAAAGTACACTTATAAACATAGTTTGCTCAGATCCGATTTGCGTTGAACTCTAAATTTTGGGAAATTCCAAAAGTTAAAAATAATGCAAGAAAGTATGTGCTCTTGAGAACAACCTGTTTTTTTGGTAAGACACATTTTTTGAAGTAATTTCTGAGTCTATTTTCCCAATATATTTCCAAGTTAGCCACTTTCTTTGCAGCGTTTTTTTTTTTTTCAATTACTCCCCTCCTTGCTCCTCTATCGTAAAACTTCATCCCAAATTGCTAGCATCTTCTTTCCACAGCTTATACGTATTTCTGTAATAACCACTTGTTAATTGTTCATGATGTCTAAACGAGCATTTCAATCGAGAAAAATCGTAAGAAAATTCTATAAGTAAAATTCATGAAAGTAATGTAATTCAATAGAATGTCCCGTTTTCCATTAGTTTTTCCCAAGTGGCTTCATTTCTGACAATGCGTATTAATTAACCCTTTTTGAAATGCAACGTGTTTTAATTAAAATAAAGCAACATAAAATGAATATGTTAGAATTTTATTTTTATTTTTCAATATTTGTGTTTTTTGAACAGTTCTTTGGGAACTATGTTTGCATGTCACTTGGAATATTAGTTCCTGCTAATCAAAGGAACGAAGTGATAATCTTTATGTGCAGTTTTACAAAGAATAAATCTTCAAGTTTTTATTGTTGCTTTCTTAAGGTTGCTTCATCACTATACGCCAACAACTGATGGACTCCCGGGTAAAAAAAAACGTATAATCTTTGGAGTATTTCATGTAGTTTCCATGTAGTGCTTGGTGTAGATGAAGTGTGGTGAACAAAACGTAGGCAATGTATTGCCAAAACATGACCCTTCGCATTTTTTCATTTTTAAACAAAATATTTAAACCCCTCAAAACAAAATTTTCACAAGCCTATACCTGGAAAGTGTTTCCGCGTGACTTATGTTTTACATCCGAACGCTTTTATTATTCGCACCCCAACGTATTGCCTTAGTATCTCTCTTTTTTTAACTCTGATGCGTGACGTATTTGGAGGTTGAAGGTTTTGCCCGTTGGCTCTTTTTGTTGTGTTGCGTGGCCCCGTGTGCGCGGCCGCGGTGACTGGCCTGGCGCGACGCTGGGCGGCGCGGCGCGGCGCGTCCAAATCCGGCAAGCGGGGGCGGGGCGGGGCGGGGCGGGGCGCGGCCTCTGTTCCACACCTGCTAAGCGGATTGCGCTGCCGGCACTGCCCGCGCGCGCGGATAAAAGTGCCTCCCCCGCCCCCTTCTCGCTGGCGAGTGCAAGTTTTCTTGCTAATGAACAGGCGAATTGGTTTGGGGATGAAAGGAGGAAAGCGTTAATATCTTTATTAAATATGGATTTTTGTTGTTTTTGCTGCGCGTACCGTTTTTTTAGAAAATGTATATTTAAACGTGGAGTTTCATAGGCGAGACCAAAGAATTCTGGGATATTTGTCAAAATGTGTTGTAAGAAGAGTGTTAGAAATACAATGTTGTTTTTAGGGGGGAAAAGTAATTATCTTCAGTAGGTTAATTGAAATGTTGAGAAAAAATGTACTCAAAATAGATTAAAATAAGATTGATAATTAGTTTTAAAAAGGCAGAATAAGTCTAGAAAATAGTAATTTAAATTACGTGAAAACATGAGCATTCATTCATACAAAATGTGCTTTTTATTCAGAATTTGTCCCGTAAAATTTGAAAAATGAATCTCATTTTCTGTTATGTGTCTATTGTAATTGATGTATCAAAATTTTCATGAATGTTATCTTTTGTTACAGGTGAGTTCAGCTATTAAACAATCGCCCTTGCCACAGTACTCCTGATTGTGAGTTCACGAAAATCGATTTATTGAACATCGGGTTTTTATCTACGTCAGTGAATTAAAAATAACTATTATATAAGATTTTTTAATTTTAGATCAATTTAGTGAATTTTTTTTATTTATCGAACTTGAATTTATTTTATTTTTTTTATGCGACAGAGAATACTTTACTAACTTTATACCTCAAAACACGTATACATTTATTTACAAATTACTAAAAGTTTTCAATGACTCAAAATAACTCATATCTATATAAAGATTTTTCAAAAATCACTGAATGTTTAGTTCCTCTATTAACAAAAGATGAACGAAATGAATGTGCTCCGCTGTTTATTTTTTTTTCATTAACGCGATGAAATTTGCACTTCTTTTTATTAGATGCAGGTCAATAAAGTTTGGTGTAGTATGAAATGTGTATTCTTAATATGGCTGTACCGTACAAGTTTTTCTCTTTACTTCGACCATCTTGCTGACAGTCGCAAGCATTTTTTTGCTGTTAGAGATAAAAATATAACAAATGTAAGCATTACAGAAGAAGCCGGTTGCACAAACTGTTAAGACTAATTTAGGAATATTTTCTCTCTAATTTTGACAGAGGCTGCAATTTTTGACCAGCATTCAACACTTCAAAAATGTTTTAAGCAAAGGAACGCAAAACTCTGGGCATTACTTTCAGACTATTTATTTCTCAATGGGGAAAAAATTATCTCAAGGTTTTACACGAACATTTAGATGTCGGCACACCAGTGTCCCAGTGTTGTCCGAAAAATGAAATTTCCATCATCCATTTCTATAAATTCAATTGATTTTCTTCATTTTATAGCCAACGTTTATTCAGTGACCCCTACCAGTCACATTACCAAAGATGTACTTCAACTTTGTGTAATATTTGTCATTACATCTGTCTATATAGCAATACACAAAAGGTTTGGAGAGTGCACATGCAAAAATTCTGAAGTGTGGTTAATGCGGGTCGCCGTAACATTCATGTTAAGTGATGGTAAAATCCGGAGGTGAATGGTTCATCTCCGAGGCGTGGTGGAGCGGTGAGGGAAAGGGAGGGGAGGGGACGGGGCAGATGCGTGCGACGCTGATCCCGCGCAGGAGGCCGCCAAATTACTAATTACGAATTTACAGCCGCGCATAAAGTTAGTTAGCGCGTGTTTTCAGTGTGCATAATAATGGCCTTATTCATGATAGAGCATGCGGCGGCTGGCGGCGCCGCGCCGCGCCGAATCGCTCGCGACGCGACGCGTCGCTACGACGCCATCGGAGATGGCGACAATGATGGCGCGCCGGGGTTTACGACCCCGACGTCGGCGGCGCCGCGCGAAAGAGCGCGCGCCGCACGCGCCGAGGCCTCGGGCCCCGCGCCGCCTGGACGGCGCCCGCGCCCTCTGCACAGAAGCGTCCGCCCAACAATGAGCCACAACGACAGCTTGCACTGATGTCACTGCAGCGCCTCTGACCGGGAGGTCCAGAGCTCCTAGGTTCGAGCCCTGACGGCGGCAGGATTTTAGACACTAGCTTATCAGCTAGGTCGAATTCAGTCGCTGTCTGGAGGAGAATTCTAGCGGCCCGCTGTTCTGATGGGTAGTTTTCCGTGGTTTCTCCGATCAACACCAGGCGAATGCCGGAGCAGTACCCTAACAAACGGGCCACGTACCGTACGCGATCTGTTCTTCCCATTCCTTGTCCTATCCTCTCCCCTTACACACACACCCTTACACTAACACGCACTACTACCATATATTCCGGGAGATCGGTCGGGAGCTTAGAACTTGTCCCGGCTGGGGCGGTGCCCCGCTGGTGGGAGAGTCCTGGTTAGGGGGAAACCCCACTAGCCGATGGTAGGTTGGCGCCGGATCTCGCTATCCAGCGGGGGAAGATCACCACCATCTCCCGAGAAAAAAAACATGCACTACACTAACGGGACTAATGATCATAGCCGTTGACGTGCCCGGAAACACGAAAAAATCAATCAATCAATCAACGACAGCTCGCTAAGTGAACGTCAGTCACATGTAACTCCGAGAAGTATCCCTCCGCCGCGACAGCCGTTCAGACACGCCTCTCTTCGTAATGTGTTTGGTTATGGCTCCCGTGAAGACATCTCTATGCAGATGTCTAATAGGTTCTCTAAGGTATATGTACGTATGGGAGTTCGAGAAATATTGAAATTGAATTACGTATGTGGAAAAATCTCTTAACATGCTCTCATATTCTGTAAAGGAAAACTGCCACGAAGTAAATACAGCTCGTCACCTTATAGCACAGGCGCCGGAAACACGTTACCAATACGCATCTCACATTTAAGACTCGGTTTTAAAATAAACAAAATACATACAACACAAAAAGTAAATTAGTTGTAATGCTTACAAAAAAAAATTTACAGAAGAGCACATAGCAATGCACTTCCTAATTTCAATTGTTTCTGGTGGCGCACTATATTTTCGTCAGGCGATGACATCACAAAAGAAGCGTTGAAGTCATTGACAAGGTAGTCAACTGCAAACGAACAAATGGACGAAGGAGAGTCTAATGGGCTGAAGGTCACAACGACCACAGAACCTTCAGTTATGTTGCCCGCACTAGCTGTCAAAATGGTCCTTTCTTATAAAAATTGTTCTATAGTCGCTGCATCAACTCGTCAACTGTTTGTTCGGAAGGGGGCGCCAGAGCAAAGAGACGATGGGCAAGGCGCACTCCTAGCGACTTCACCTGCTCTGGGAACGAAGTCGGTGCAGCCCAGGGCGCCCGGTTGTTTTAATTTTTATTATTATTTTATGGTTTTCGCTAACCAAACGTTGCACAGAAGCTGAGCTGTTCTATATCTACGACAACATGGCTCTGCGTACATACTATAATGTCTGTGCTTGAGCATCCAGATCTCGAACCCGTCCCATTCGTCACGGCTCTGCACCAGTGTGGTGCAGCACAATTGGCGAGTAATGATGTCCCTTCTACGCACTGGGCTGGGTTTCGGTTCAACAAATGAAATATTGCTATGAGCTTCTGGAATATTGGCTCTGATAAGAGGATTCAAACAAGTAGAGACGCGTAGGGATTTCTTTCGAACGCCGCGTCGTCGTATGCTGTTTTTAAATGTTTTGTTCATCCTATCGGCGCCTTCTTCTGCGATGAAAAGGGTCACATTCTTCAGCAGCGTTAATAACCCAGCCGTGAATAATTAGACACGAACGAGATAGCCTGCCAAACGATGCCCAGTTGCATTTATGTCATTATAAACTGTGGACTGGAATCACGATCTCCCGCCTAGACTCCTCTGTTTCCTTTCATACATATCTTTCTTTTGAAAACATGTACACGGAACATGCGCAAAATATTTTTTCGTAACTTGTATTTTTTTAAACTTTCGTGTTGCAGAGAATGTCAAAAAATATTTACATCCATTTTAATTAATTCTCATCTATATTTAAGAGATTTTCTTGAGCGAGGGCAAACTTGCACTAAATTATATCTCGGGTATTGGTTTCGTAACGTCACTATAACCAAAGTAATCTAAAACGCTTACTAAGCATAGCAATAATGTCATTATAGAGTCATAAAATTTACCTGTTTTTGCATGACAGAGAGAGGAAGTTTAATTGTAGACAGACAGCAAATCAGAAAAAAACAGGAAAAAGCTTTTCGGCGCGAAATAAAATAGAAATTTCAACATTTTCTTTTAGTCGACTCTACTCAGGCGATCCAAGTAAAACACTAACAACAATGTTTATAACTATGAATAGTTTTTGACAGGAAAAAAATGTCTCTCCTTTTCGAATAAATAGTATAGTTACATTTTCCTCCAAATGTTAAACGAGGTAATTAATACTTATTTTGTAAGGTCAGAAACCAAAGTGTATTTGTATTTTGTTTCGTTTATATGAAATAGCTGCGAAACATTCCGAGGTGCAGGTTCTCGTCTTGCGGGAGCGCGCGGGTGGAGGGGAAGCGGGCTGTGGGCGCCCTGAGTGACAGCGTCTCGAGCCCCCCCCCCCCCCGCGCATGCGTGGCCGGCTGGGGGCATCGGAACGCGGGCCGCTGATGGACTGGGATTGGCCTCCGGCGCTGGCATCTCCTGCTGCCTCCAGCGTTATTGCTTCTGGGATGCCTTCCGCGCAGGTTCCATTAGTTGCGTTTCTCTCATTCGGCCCGCCCGCCCTCCGTCTCATGCGAGGAATCTCTGAGCCTTTTGTGCGAAAGATGGATCGCCTCTTGTGAAGTTTGCTCTGAGTGTGCCTGGTGTTACGGGGACTACTCGACTTCCTCGATCTCCCTCGCAAGGGGGTGGCGCCTCCGATACGCAAAGGGCAAAGGGCAGGAGACTCCGGTGTCTCGAGCAGTCCTTCGGAGACGCCTCAGGAGGTCGCGGCCTTGCCTTGGAACCCGCCCTTTCAAACTCTGCTTCACCAGGTAGAGCAGTGCTGTTCGCTCAAACTTTGTGATGTTACCTCTGTAAAGGAGATCACGTAAATAAAACTACGATTCTGCTTAGTTTTATCCCGAAATTGTAGTAAAATAATTTTTCATCAAAATATATTCATCATTTCTTATTTTGAATAGTTTCCGCAGTATATTATCTCAACAATTGAGCTTGACTCATGATTTGCGTTACATTTGCTAAGCATTTATCCGCATCTACATTCGCTATGTTTGATTACTGTTTTCGTAGCCGATAAATAAAGTAAATTCAGGCCTAAATATAATATTACCCTGCCCAGAACAGTGAATGGTGGCTGAAATAGCGCCATCTCAAATGATATTAGACGAGGTTTTATAGATTCAGCACAAAGTTTTCTTGGATGACATAGCGGACTGAATGTTTGTGTTCTCTATTGCGCAGACATCTGGCCCCGTGAGCCACGCAACCCGCTCTGGATAATACACGACTGTCGTGCGTGTTGCCTATCTTACACCTCTGAAATGGGTCGTATCGAAGCAAAACTAATTTAATTTGCAAACGGCGTCCCTGTAATGTTTCACAGAAGTATAGAACCGAAGAATCCAAAAAGCTGAAAATGCTTTCTCCTCTTCTCGTGGTAAATATAATTGTATGAATTTCGTTGATCTTCTTTGCGAACTCTTGTAAACTAAATGTGTCCGATCTTTTCATTCATTGAGAATATCCTTACTTGGTTGTCATATCGTATGCATTCTTTTTTTTTATAATAAAAACATGCTGCAGAAAACATTTTCATTTGGCAGTTACCTTTTTCTACATCCTTTTATCGAATTAAACTTCAGAAGAACATGGATTTTTGTTCTCGCATGTGTAAAGGAATACTGTTGAGTTCTTCATACAACTTCACATTCTGTTCAAAAACGTAGTTTTTTAATCCTGCTACGGATCGATAAGTACTGCAATTTCAACTCTAATTGTAAAATATTTAATTAGGAGTATGAGCAAATAATTTTCAAAGGAAATATATTAATACTCTATTAAAACTTTCAAACGGTGAGTTTTTTAGAACAATATCCATGCTACTCTACAAGGACAGTACATCAATAATTATTCCTATTAGGCTAATTGTTGAGTTTTGTTGTGTAGACCCGGGTCGCGCCGGGTCTCTGAAGCGATCATGACAAAAGCCTACCGTAGCCAAATACGACGTTATGCCTTTGAAAAATCATCGAAATTGATACTTATATTAAATTTTATACAATTTAAAATTGTAATTCGTATTTTTAAAAGTAGAAAGAGAAGAGTTACCAGATGTGCTTCGATGCATGACCTTCATTTTATTTATTAAAAAATGTGCTACGTAGTACGGACGTTCTTTTGGGATAATTCAAAAAAATAACCACGCAAGTTTTGTAAGAATAAGACTTTTAGTTTAATGGTTTCTTTAACACTCTCCTTCACACACGTGACAGAAACCATTTGAATTTATTGCATCTTGCTGTGACAATACTTTTCTTGTGATTTCGTTTTCTTGTGCTTGGCGCACCAATACCAGAAAAGTTATAAATGCAAAGATAGAGTTTATTATGAAGAGCAGTGGAAGCGCGGCCTGGGGGCTGGCTGGTGTGACTCGTGGCGGCGCTGGAAGGTCGGCTGTCCAGGGGCCGTCTGCCCGCGCGCACGGCCGGGCGGCGCGCCACCTCGTTACGCTAATGCACGGCCCCCGCCCTCCACCCCCGCCCCCGCCCCCGCCCCCGCCCGCGCACCCCAGCAGCGCTTTGTCTGCGCGACCTCTGCGCACGACGCGAATACCTGCCGCCCCGCCGTTTCGCTTCGATCTTCTTTTCATGTCACCGCCCCGTCTCGATTGTGTCTTGCTTCCCTCCCTGCGTTCTTGCGAAAGAGCTAGACACAATTACGCGAGTAGGTGTGGTGAAATGCGTAATATCGTAGCCAGACCTGAAGCAACGGTTCGGTTGTCTTTGTCCACATAAGGAATTGGTAATTTTTTAAGCACGATAGCTCTTTACTTTTGGAACATGTTTCTCATTACTCATTCGCTGCTGAATTGAATATGTTACTGTGAGTTTCGTTTCCTGCAGTTAATTTGAATATGGGAACGGACGGAGACAGGAATTCATATACAAATACCTAGAAAACAAAATTACATTATTGGATTCACTAAAAAACTCAATTAGTTCGGATACCCAGCACCGGTATTCTTTTTATTTACTCATACGACTTAATTCCGTTTGTTTCTTGCCCAAAAAAACTAACACAAACAAATGGTATGAACCATTTTACGAGTAATTGGGTTACGCGAAATAGGAGTAGGCTATACGTAAGCAATTCTTCCTTCCTTATGGAGTCACAGAGGTTTCTTTTGTTCGATTATCGAGGTTTCCTTTAAGTTTTGTTCTTGCTTCCTTCAGCCTTCTGCTTTTACCAGTAGTACATCTTTCTTCCCCTCGCCTGGTGAGTTTAATTTTTGCCTTTAATACCGTTAAAAGATCGACATCATTTTGCATTTTCTATTTTCGGTAGGCGCATAAAACTTCGTTGGTCGCGACCTTCCCTTCCCCGTGAGTAATGGCCGCCCTGTCGGTTGGCGGAGACGGAGGCAGGTGCGGGGCGTGGTGGGGCGGGGAGGGGAGGGGAGGCTGTCGTTTAATTTATCATAGCGCTCGACGAGCGGCATAACAAAAAGGCGAGGCCCCGCCGCCCGCGCCACCGCGAAAAGTAAACAGAGGAGGCGCGCGCAGCTACCCGGAAGTAGCGGCCGAGGGGCGACACATCACACCTCAGGCGAGGGGGCAGAACTTCTTAGGGAAGGGGCGGGGCGAGGTTCCAAAACAGTTTCGATGTGGTAATGAAATGCTCAATTTAAGTGCAATTAATGATCAGCGCTTGATTATTTTATGTTTCCGGACGCATCAACTGCTAAGGTCAAATGTCTCGTAAGAGTAGTGAATGTTTTTTATCGCGAGCGAAGGCTGTGATCTTCCCCGCTGAATGGTGAGATCTGGTGCCGACTTACACGTCGGCCAGCAGGGTTTTTCCCGACCAGGTGTCTCCCCCCACCTGGCACCGCCCCCATCCGGGACAAACCCTAACCTTCCGACTGCTCTTCCGACATGTGTAGGAGTGTAGTAGTTGTAAGTATGTGTCTAAGTAGGGAGTGAGGATACGATAAGGAAGAGGAAGGAAATATCGCACGCTTCCGTGGCCTGTTTGTTAGGGTATTCGCCAGGCATTGTTCGGAGAAACCTCGGAAAACTACCATTCAGAGCAGCCGGCCTCTAGAATTCTCCTCTTGACAGCGGCTGAATTCGACCTAGTTAACTAGCAAGAGTCGAAAATTCTGCCATCTGAACTATAACAAATTGTGTTCAGAACCTCCCGGTCAGAGGGATTGCAGTGACATCAGTTAGTGCTCTGAGCCACCTAATCATTGAGTATTATGCTCTAAGTGCCGTGTATCAGAAATATGAACGGTTAAAGGTTTGACTATGTCATTTTATCAGTGTTTTAAAGGAAGGCGCTGCTAAATTACGTGAGTGTGGCAAAAATTAATTTCACAAGAATAAAACATTTATGTTTGAGACACTACTTGGATCACACAGTTTACGCCACGCTGAAAGTAAGTTTGTTTGATTTTTGCACATTAGTCAAAATACAGTACAAACCCGACCTGGATGGCCGAGGTGGCTAGGGCGTGTGTCGACTCAGCGCCTCGGTCGGAAGGGTCGCGGGTTTGAGTCCCTTCATGGACATGGTTTTTGTCCCGTGTCTTTCATGTATGTGTGTTGTTGCGGAAGGCCTTGTGAGTCTGCTGGCCACAGACCGAGGAGCCCACATGTGTGTTTAAAGGTTCATATGAGGGACATAGAGGGTACCTAGCGCCGACAGCCGAAATCGGCATCCCCTAAAAGCTGGAAAAAGCCTTCAGAAAGAAAAGAAAATTAAATACAGTACGAGGGAAAATTACAGACAACTACATTCGTAATATTTGATCAGCAGAAGAAACAAGCTCAGACTTTCATTTTCAAATGTAAACCCGTGTTGAAAATCGCTGTTCACACGTATGTTATTAATCACAAAACTAGTTATTACAGGCAGTTTTCCAGCAGTTTAAATTGCAACCGATTCACATACTGTTCCCCATAACTCATGCTAGAAGCCAAGAAAGTTTCTTTAAATGGGGTAATCTCAGACAGCGTGATCCCTACGAGCATAGTGGAAGCTAGAACGATGATAAACTCACCCATTTGTGTCAGCACCACCTTTCAAGATTCCCCATGTTATGTCTTGTCTTCGTCACCAGGCGCACGAAACATTATTGTAGCCTCTTATACAGTCGCAAACGAGAACTAAAACGTTAGAGTATTGACAGTTAAAAAGATAATGCTCTTCAAACAAAAATCTAAACATCATGAATTGCTGTGGTCATTATAAACATTGTTGTAGAACCATTCTAAAATAAATTCGATTGCAATACTGTTCATTGAACTGATGAAAATGTACTTCATTTAATCTTTGTGATTAAATAATAATTCAACTAATTAACAAACTATTTTCATGCAATATTTCTGTTAATTGGCTTAGAACGTTTTCCATTATCCAGTTTTAATTTTGTTTGCATTTTTCGCTCTCGTGTAACAGAACGAATGATCGTAGAGATGTTTGTAAACTGCCGAAGACATTTGCTATACAGACGTCAACTTTGATTCTTCAAGAAGTTGCCTATCAGCTCTCCACTCCATCCCTCCCTTCCTTTGCTGTCTGTGTTCGTGCACAAGTTGGATAGAACATTGGAGACTTTATACTCGCACAGTCTATAATGCAACAAATATTTCGGATGAACCTAATTTGGAATTGCACGCTTCAATACTCTCACATTTCTTTGGAAATTTTACAGTTAAAGACTGGCATAAAATTTTGAAGAAAACTATTTATGGTTGTAGTGAATTAATAATATTATTTAGAATTCTCACAATTCTCATTTTTTAAATAAGCACTCAAACAGCAATCGACGTTATCGTTGTACTGGGGAACAGAGAGTAGATTAAGTCAATTCTGCCGGAAGATTTGAGACTCCGAGCGAAACCGGACCGCCCTCGCTTCAGGGAGAGTTCTCCGGAACTGCATAGTTGCAGTAAGTTCTAATGACCAGCAAAGGGAGGGAGGGAAATTGGCAACTGAGAAGGAATGTGTATAAATGGAGTTCTCGAATTTCAACACAGACCACAAGTAATTGAGCCTACTTGTGTGTTTCATTTAGGAAACGTTCTCAAGCAATAAATATTGGAAATTACCGAATAATCTTGCGAAAGTGGCACACAAAGGAGGTAATTCTAATGATCACTTTACATTGGCCGAACTTAGAACTTTCGAGGATCTTAAGATGACAAGAGCTCAGACGCTGTGTAAGCAAAGTCAACTAATCAGCTCCCAAAAATACATTAATATAAGAGGAAAGAGCGAGGTGCTTATCGTAACACAAGAAAATTCTTTACACAGAGCATTGTTTATTTTTCATGTTCTTTAGAACCTTCATAAAAACTTTTTCTGTTCGTGCAATCCCATGTTTTGCAAAGATTGTCAGTAAAGAAAATTAAATTATACTAGAATATTTTTGGTTTTTCACTTCAAAGACAGATCATTTTTCATTGTCATTGCTTTATATTAATATAAATGAAAAATGTTCTGTCTTTAAAATCAAAGACCAAAAATATTCTAGTATATTGAAGAAATATTGACAGAAAAAAATAATTTTAAGAAAATTAAATCATTACTTGCCGACCTGGAAGGCCGAGGTGGCTAAGAGCGAGTACGACTCAGCGCTTCGGTCCGACGGGTCGCGGGTTCGAGTCCCGACTTGGGCGTGGTTGTTTGTCCCTTGACTTTGTATGTGTTGTCGCAGACGGCCTCGCGTTCTGCTGAACCCAGATGAGAGGAGCCCGCAAGTGTGTTGGTGTCTAGTGTATGGTTGAATATGCGTCCCATCGGGACGTAAAGGGTAACCCGCTGTTGGCTGGATAAAAGCCCTAGAAAAAAAATCATTACTTGAAGGTGCCAGTTTCCAAGGAGTTCCTTAACAGCGTGAGTAGTTTTATTTTGCAAGGCGAGCCAGAGCCTTCCTAGGAGGCGAGTGCGCAGCGAGCAGCGTGAGGTGCATTGCTCCTGAGGGAGGGGGGCGAAGGCCCTGAAGCGCCGGGCTGTCGTGTCTTGCGGGGGGTGGGGATGGGGGGAGGGCGGGGGCCTCGTTTGTCATGTGGGGCCGGCGGGCGCGCGTCGCCCGTGGATGCGGAGACCCCAGGCGAGGGCGCGGCTGCCTCGCAAAGACCCGAGGGCCTCGTGCCCCATCCCCCCACCCCGGCCCCGGCCCCGGCCCCGCCCCCGCCACCCGGCTGACCGGCGCACAATGGCTGGCATGCGCCCGGCCGGCGAGTTGCTACCTCAAGTTTGGTGATTAATATGGCGCTGACACGTTTCCTATTGAGGCACGCGGCGGCAGCGCAACTCGGCTCAAGTCGCCCGAGAGGAGGGGGCGTGCCTCGGCGCCACTAGCTTTCCGACAACGCCCTCGCCCTCGCCCTTGCCCTCGCCCTAGCCCTCGCCGTGGGCTTGGTCTCCGTTGTTTGCTTCAGCGCCCCGCCGCAACTGCGCCTTTCAAAGGCCGAACCCTTTGCCTCGGGCGCAGCAGATGGGATCGGCCTTTTACGAGCTCAAATTAATCTTGAACTATTAGGCTGCAGTTTGCAATGGTATATTCCAGATGTACATTTAACGGAAATATGAGGAGGAAAGTGTTTTCCCAATAGTTTTTACTTTTAACTTGGAAAAAGTAAATTTGAGTTCTAATACACGAATAGAACATTCGAATCATTGCCTCCGAAAGACTGACATGATTCACTGGGAGAGGTGATTCAGTGCATCAACGGATGTCACTGCAATGCCTCTGCCCGAGCGGTCGTAAAGTTCGAATCCCTACGGCGCGGCGGAAGGATTTTCGTCACCAGCTTTTCAGCTAGGTCGAATTCAGTCGCGAGGTCTAGAGGAGAAATCTAGCGGCTGGCTGCTCTAATCGATAGTCTTCCGTGGTTTCTCCAATCAACACCAGGCGAATGCCGGGTCATTACCCTAACAAGCGGGTCACGGACCGCGTGCGATCTTTCCTTCCTCTTCCTTGTCCTGTTCCCATCCCTTACACACATTTACATTAACGTGCACTGCCACACATGCCGGGAGACCGGTCAGGGCCTTAGGGCTTGTCCCCAGCTGGTGAGAGACACTTGGTGAAGGAAAATTCCGTTAGTCGACGGTAGGTCGGCGCCGCATCTCGCCATCCAGTAGAAGAAGACCACTTCCTGATGGAAAAAAAACATGAACTACACTTATGGGACTAATCTCCGTAGTTGATGCGCCCGTAATCACTAACAGTCAATCAATTAATCAATCAAATAGGAATACATCTTATCATTTAATTTTTGCGAATTTATATTATTATATTATTGCAAATCGTTTGCATTTTTGCGTCCATGTAAAATGGGGTTGAAAATGAAATATTAAGATATGTGATAATATTGCAAAGTACATTCGCACCGTTTCTCATTAAAAGTGTGTGAATTTACTTCATATTGTTGCATGTAGAACGCTTTTACTTAGTGGTAGTCGCAGGTATCAATGTTTGCCAAAGTGTGACATGTTGCCTGAGCCGCCTGCTTGTCCTGGGAGCTTTGGGAGCCTCGCTGCCTGCGCGCGCCGGTGCTGCGCCGAGGGGGCGCAGCGCGTGAAAGGCGCCGGCCCGGCCTCTGTATTCAGTGCAGCCGCGCAGCCCCGCCGACGCGCCCGCTGCTGCTGCGCTTATCAGCCGCCCTTCCGGCTGGCGAGGCACTCGCTAATGCCTCCCTTCACCGAGCACACAGCTTTCCTCCCACGACGTCCAACTCGTACGCACCTCCACGTCCTAATTGATACACATACCTATGGAAAGCACGCGGCTGGAAACAATGGCACCTCAAATTGTGTACAAAAGCAGCTCTATCTGTATCCCGAGTGATTCTAATCATGATATTGATAATTGGTTCCTACTTTGGCACGTTCTGTGTAAGAACGCACTTTCACATTGTATTTCCTTGAAAATATGAAATAACAGTTACTATTTCTTTTACACAATTTCTCAATTCTTGAAATCAGATATGATATTCGCTGTCTTTAAGACATTAGCGTAAACTTGTAGTATTTTAATAAATATTTCTTCCATTTAAAAATTATTGAAATAAGAAAGATAAATAATAATACGTTCTCCATTAATGTTGTTTCGGTCAGTATTTTTAATAGACTTCGTGTGTACTCAAACTGAAATGACACGGGTAAATATTTCTCAAATATAAGTTTTATATAAACCCCAGGAGGCACGGAATCTTCCCCTACGATCATTGTGATAACCTCATAATTTCCCTCAATCCGGACTCGGACCTCGTGCAAACGTACTTCCGGCCTCATCCACTTCGTCATAGCCTGCATGCAGGAGGATTTGCAAAGCCACCAGTAGCGCGGCATTAATAATATGGAAAAGAATAGTTTCTTGTAAACAGCATGTTTTTCTGCTCAATTGTTTTGTTCAAAACACCAGTTTTACGCTCTTATAATCCGTAAGTCATATTTTCATTCTAATTCAATTTTTTCTCTTCTCTTCTCTGTAATGCAATACAGTGACTTATGTAAGGTGTTGAAGAATCAATATGTTTGTCATTGATTTTCTTTTTTTTTCATTGCGAATGAGCCTCTATGGACTACGCTTATTCCAAGTATCTGCCTCTTTCTTCTTTTCTTTGCATCCATAACTCTTTCATACTAGCCCTATACTTCTCTTTTCTCTCCTCAGTCGAAATGGCTCCGTCTCCTTTTTTGTTTTGCCTTCAAATTCTAGGAAATTATTAAGTATGTCATTGAATATAATTATTATGTTAATTTATTAACTACTAAATTTTGTACGAGATCATTTGTGTTATGTTGTTGCTCCTAATGATAAATTTGTTAACCAGATAATTTATTACGGCTACCAGAGTAAACCTTGTTACATGAAATGACACCTACATCAATATTACGGACGTTGAAAAACGAGTGTGTCTTTGAAGATTAAACTTCCTTCAAATGTCACTCGCTATTTGACCTGTGATAGACTTTTTCCTGGTAGAATAAATGTATCGTCAAAGGGTTAGCACACTGCATTTTGTTTCAGGCAAAATTCATATATTTCACTGACACTTCTCTTTTTTCAAAAATTGAACCTATTCAATCCAAAACCGCGCAGATACATCTAAGAGTTTATTTTAAAATGAAAATAGACGAGTTGTATCACGAAGAATGCGATAGAGTAAATATTTTTATTGATTATTATAATTATTAATTACGCTCGTGAATTCGTAGCCTTCTTAATTTATCAAAATGGGCTTTGTTTGATGCGCGAGCGTCGTATCGCGGGGCGAGCGCAAAGAAAAATCGACTCCCTTTGTGCGCGCGCCCTGATTAAACATTTTCGTTGGCCCCGCCAGAGCGAGCGCCGGCCCTGCAGGCGAATGGGTGCGGCGGGCCGTGCGCAGATTGCGTTACGCGCCGGGTGATAAGGTTAGCTGCGCCCTGCGCTGTTTGCCTGCGTCCCCGGGGCCCGCGCCCGCCGCCCGCAGCGCTTCCAGGACGCGGACGCGGACGGCCCAGATATCATGCTCTCCGCACGCTCTGGGTTGGATTCTACGTTCACGATTATTTGCTCGAAACGTTTCGCGTTATCTTAATGTAGAAGAACTAGTTGGGCACCCACTCTAAATCATTGTTTCGAAACTGATAATATGTTTAGCTTTGTGTTAGATCACAACTCTTTTTCAAATCTTTATCCTTCTTGTGCAATATTTATATTTTACAGGGAGTTTCAGTATAATAATTCATCACATTTTAGAACGATCCCGCAGGCATCAGGTAGGCTGGTAACCTTCATCCACGAAGTAAATGAGCTGAGTAATTTTGATTGTAATCACACCTTGAAACTTTTCTTGTGTTACGGAGTGGCGTACCCTCCAGAAATAAATAGAACATCGAAAAGTCTTTTTAGAGTACGGCATAAGAAACATGAATAGTATTTCTCTGCTAAACATTAAATCCTAACTCCAAGGGTTTAAGCGCCGTTTCCGAGATATGCCACGTAGTCACGTCAGTCACATCATAACGTTTGTTGCAAAGTACTCCTGCTGCTTTTCTTCTTTCACAATATGTGGTGTTCTAAAATTGAATTTGAATTTATTTCTTTACCTCTGGAGGGTAATTCCATATCCGGAAGGGAATTAAATGTACTGGGTCGATAGTGTATTATAAATCGTACGAAACTGTCACATTCCTTGGCGTACTAGATATGCAGGGGAAAATGTTTGTGTATGAAAGTAACTCCCAACTTATGTTCCAGCACTCTCCTGGAACCGTCTCTAGAAGCTTTTGGTGACCGCGGCATATATCTCCAGTAGTCCCTTCGCCGAGAAGCTCCATTGCCAGTAACTATCACGCGAAATCCGCCCGGTCTCGACCACTGCCGCCACGCGGTGTCGTCTGAAGGCCGCGGGCGACTGACGCACTTTTGGGCTTCCGACTGAAGGGGGCGCCGGCGCACGGCAAACAGCGGCTGTTTCAGCGCGCTGCGGGCGGCGGGGCGGGGCGGGGAGGGGCGGGGAGCGGGGAGGGGCGGGGCGGGGCGGGTGGGGGGGGGGAGGGGCGCGGCGCGAGGCAGACCCGCCTGCGCGCGTACATGTTTGCGCTCCGCGGCGCGGCGTGTTGACGCTAGGCATCGCGCGCTGTTTGGCGTCATGCGACTCCCTAATTGCGCCAAGATGTTTGTCTTGGAAATAATACAACATTAGCGGCGCGGCGGGCGCTGTGGGCGGCGCTCGGAATGGCGATTCGCGCAGGCGAAGCGAGCGCCTGCAAAACACCAACACCAATGAACCTACCGGGATGATGGCATAACGATGTCACTGCAGCGCCTCTGAGCGGGAGGTCGTATGTTCTAGTCCCAACGGTGGCAGGATTCTCGACTCTAGCCTTATAGCTAGCCCGAATTCAGTCGTGGTCTGGAGGAGAATTCTTGCGGCCGGCTGCTCTGATCGACACCAGACGACGTTTTCCGTGGTTTCTCCGATCGACACCAGGCGAATGCCGTATCAGTACCCTAACAAACGGGCCACGAACCGCGAGCGATCTTTCCTACCTCTTCCTTGTCCTATCATCACCCCTTACACACACTTAGATTAACGTACACATGCCGGGAGACTGGTCGGGAGCTTAGAACTTGTCCTGGCTGGGGTGGTTACCCGATGGTGTGAAATACCTGGTGGATGAAAACCTCGCTAGCCGACGGTAGGTCAACGCCAGATGTCACCATCCAGCGGGGGAAGACCACCACCCCCTCTCAAGCAAATACAAACACGTACTACATGCACGGGACTAATGACTAAAGTAACTGACGCACCCGGAATCACTAACAATCAATCTATCAGTCAAGAATGAACCTTTCAGGGACTTGTAGTCCAGTAATGTCGCAGGAAGTGCCAGTTCACTAGCAATAGTAGGTTTACTTTTTACGATTTGTCACTACCTTTTACTTTACGGGCACGCCTTGTAGGATTAGTGGTATTTCTTCTCGTTCAAATATTTAAAAACTTGATCGAGCGACTAATGTAGAAGGTAGCTCATTCGATTTTCAATATTGATTAAAAGGTCTAAATCTACCTTATTTCATTTTGAATTTGAAGATAATACAATACTATTAGACACTTCTTTGAACTTAAAAAAAAGTCTTCTTTCTATAGATCAATCGCAACCCGCAAAACAAAACGATCATGACCACAAATTAAGTGAAATGTAGAAGATTTTGAAAATGACATAATGAACAAATGACAGTAGATAAGTGTTCATTCTTTTAATTTTACAGCTTTATTAAATCGTTGAGCTTTTACTCTAAAACGGGTTAATAAGTGCAAGTTATAATACATCGGGGACCCACTACGTTGAATTAAAGCAAAAGTCAAGAAATGTTGAGTAGATAGTTATAATTCCTTCCTAAATGAAGTAATGTTTCAAATATACAAATATAGATATTCTACGAGAAACAGTAATAGGCGTCTGAAATTCAGTATTTGATTGCATTCGACAATTCGTAAAGTACGGAGTATTCCGAGGTAGTGTGATATTGAATTTCTAAAGTCCATACTCAATTTTTTCAACACAGACGTCGACTGCTTTAAAAAGCATTAACTTAAAAGGGAAGAATCAGCGTTTTTTTCTTCAAGAGACAAGAGACTGTTATTCTTTGCCTTATCATCTAGAGCCAGATTTTTCTCCGAGAAACGTGCAGCTGATCCTTCCGTTGCAACAATTAGTGCGACAAATTAACGATTATGCATCCGGCGCGCTTTATCATTGTCCTCCCGTCCCTCGCGCGCGTGCTCGAAGGGCGGCGGCGGCGGCGGCGGCGGCGGCGGGCGGCGGGCGCTGCTGGGGAGGGCTGCGCCAAGGGAGCGCCAGGGCGTCAGGGAAATTGATCGCAAGGGCTGCTGGGAGGGCGGAGCGAAACGGCGAAGTAGCGGCTGCGGGACTCCAGCGCTTTCTTCAAACTTTGATTATTTGAATGGCCTGGTTATAGATGGCCCATGTCCCATCAAACTTTATTATGAGAAATAGCGAGGTTCAGATTTCAATACGAAGAGTCTTCTCTCAGAGAATAGAACAAACTGTTATCCTATCACAGGGCCTTTTGTTACCTCAGCATCACAATTATTACACAAAATTTGGAAGACGAGAAGGCAATAATGTTGGTTTGATCTTATTTTGACGCATATGTGGCAGTAACCCAACCCTTCATTTGAATTTTGTTACCACACTTCAGCCTGTAATGTGTCCGTAAATATTATCACAACAATCAGCAAATATTATCCTCGCTGTGGAAAATTACACAAATGTGAAATTAATCAACAATAAACGTTGTCCTACAAATCAGCCAGTAACATTCATACTTGACATTTACAAAAAGTTCGTAAGAACAAAAATATTTTACCTGTCTTTTCTTTAGCTTTGAAGACTTCCTTTCCAAATAAAAGTCAGCAATATTTGCTCGGGCATGCCAGTTGCTTTTGCAAACTTCTGTTTTTCATTACAAACACGTCATAGTGCTACAATGAGTTCTGTTTGAATTTTCCTTCCAATTGCAATTTTTTGAAGATCGTGGCGCCCTTGATTCCCATCTGCCACCGCCGCTGCGTTCGATTCCGCGAACACCCCCATCTTCCGACCTCCTCTCCCCCCGCCTCCGCCACCTCCCCCCGCATCCAGCCCCGCCTCCGCCCCCACCTCCGTCTCCACCTCCATCGTGCCCTGCCCCTTCCGACGTCTCCGAATCCACCCGCCACCCTGCCCTGCCTCCTCCCCCGCCTCCGCACCCACCCGCGATCCTACCCCCACCGCCCTCCCCTCCTCTTCCTCCGTCCCCGCCTCCTGTCCCCGCCTCCGGCCCCGCCTCCGGCCCCGCCTCCGGGCCCTGTCTCGCCTCCGTCCTCGCCACTGGAACAGCTCCGCCTCTGCCTGCCCCGATACCTCCGCCTCCTGCGCTTCGGCCGCCGGCGCCGCGGGGGCGGGGCCCAGCAACAAACCAACAACTCGTGGCTGCTCTGCGCGCAATTCGCGAGGCGGCGGCGGCGGCGGCGGCTGAGCGAGCGCGGGCGGAGGCGGAGGCGGAGAAGGCAGAGGCGCATTTCCATCAGCCATGTTTATTTTTTCGATTTGGCCCACGGCGTCGGCGGCGCGGCGTCTGCGAGGGCTCTGGTAATATTTACCAGATCCCATTTCCAATACGCGGAAGCCCCGCGCGAGTCATTCGCCCGCTGCGGGCGCTGGTGAAAGGGCCGGCGCAGGTGGCGCCACCCGCGCCCCTTCGGCTTTGAATGACGCTTCCTCAATGAGGAATCGGAGTCGACGGCTTCTCACCTTTCTTCCACGGCGGTTTTATTAACATCGTTTCCTTTATTCTATCGAGCCTAGTATCTTTGATCCATGCTCATGTGAGCAAGGGCCTAGTTCCAGATTTATTTTAAATACATCCATATTTTGAGAAATATAGTATTATACAGATGGTTTCATGATACGGGACCAGTCAATAGATAGTGTTGCCCACAAACTAGATACAGTTAATTTCGAACATGACAGTAAAAGTTTAGAAACTGAACCTTGTCACAATGCTTCATCATATTATCAACGGACGCGTGAATGCGTATTGTTATTCGTTGTCTGTTAATTTGATGTATAAAATGAGTATAAATCGCATATAAAACCTATACCAGTCAGTTATCATTTTCAACTGCTGTATAAAATTCCCTGAAAAACTTCGTATTATAAAATATAGAAACAATATATGCAGTTCAACCGTGTACCTGTATTATTGGTTATGTATATTTTTCAATTTATTTCTGATATTTATAATGTTCTTCAGTTTCTAGTAAAGGTTTCAATAAATCATTTCAGCATTTTATTGCTCGATTAACGAAGTAACATTGTAATAAGTAATTTAACAGTAACAAAATAATAATGCATTAAGAGGAAAATATTTCAGCATCAGGCTTTAAAGTATGGCTGTAAGACCAGGGTAAACAACGCCTGCACAACCCCTCCCTGCCCCCTCCCCCTCGGCCACACCGCGAAGGCGCCAAGGGGGCGGCGGCGGCCCCGACCGAAACGTCGTTAAGCAGCCTCGCAGCTGATATACGCAGACGGATGACCGGCTCCCTCCCACCCACCGCGGATCGACTGATCGATATATCGTTCGGGCGCCTTAGAAATATCGACGCCCCGCTGCGGTGGAGACGGGCCGCTCGTAACGGACCCCATCCAGCCCCCCTCCCCTGCACGGGTTCCTTATCGCCCCGCCCCCGCCCCCGCCCTCGCCCCCCCCTCACCCCCGCCCCCGCCTCCTGCCGCGCGGATTGGGATCTAAACGACGCCTGACGAGTTTCCTGCAATTTTCCTGCAGAGTCGCGACGCCACTTTCTTATTTTCTGGAGAGGCATTCCCACGTCTGAAGGAGAGAGATGATGTTCGAATGTCGATGGCAGTGCGAAGAAATAAAATATCTTGGTTTCTTCCCAATATACGGGAAGGCAAAGCTTGTGAGACGTCCTGTCAATAAGTCTGCTTTTTTTAAATTTTTATCATGTAGTCACGAAATGTGTACATTTAAATAGATTCTCTTTCGATATAGACTGTTTTTTAAACAACTCACCATGTACTTAGTTTACAACTTTGATAGACACCGATGTCACTTGTTAATACAAAATTGTTTTACTGTCTCCCAACGGTAACTCAACGGCCCTTTTTGTGTTTCGGTGTCGGTCGTACGTAACGATCAGCATCTTGTTTATGATACTCAGTATCTTAGCAGTTTACTAGCTTCCTCTGTTTTCATTTGTTTCATAGGATAACTCATAATTGTCTTAAATAATATAAACATTTTGGTTTTTAGACGTCACAGTGAACGTCGAAACTCATGTGCAAGTATATCAAGGTTTTATAAACGATAGAGAAATCCAATTAACGAGAATTGTTCACTTGAACTCTATTAAAGTTCCAACCGAATGAAGTTTGAAATCTCCAAATATCAATATACGTTCTTTAAGCCTAGATTTAATGCGTAGTAGCGATAATCCGTAACGAGCAGTAGGACTGGAAAGATGGAATGTAGATAGTAGTTGCAGAACGTCTTGGTAGAAGAGGGAGAGGCGATAATGACTCCACATGACGGTAAGTTAAACGCACGGCCTTCACATTACAGAATTCACTTCTCCCCATAGCACGTCAGAGTTTCAACTGTTTTTTGACGTAAAATAAATAAATAAAATTATTAAGTGACCAACAAGAAAATAATTAATCGGTTATTTCGAAAAGGCCCCATCTCCAATTTTGAGAAACATGAACTAAGTTCACCGTTTGATTTAGAACATTCTTGCAACTTTGTTCCATGTAACCCTCTCACACGATGGTCCTTGATCTAACACAAAGTTCCTGTCTCCTATTCATGAAGAATTGGCCACATGTGAGGCGAGAAGGCGCCATCCAACAGCTGAGCGGCCTTTCCAACCGCACCCCTTGGAGCTCTCGCCCGCGGGCGGCGCCAGTCGCGAGACGCGAGCGCAAACAGAGGAAGCCCTCGCGGCCCCGACCACCGCGCGCGCATTGTCGCCGACGCGCCGCGCCGTTTGCGTCAATCGCGCTCGAAAATAAATATACATTCGATATCGATACGGCAGTAAATCGAATCGCTCGCGAGTTTACTCCCCCGCGGCGCCGCGCCGCCAGCGACGAGGAGGTGCGTGGGGGCGGGGCGGGGTAGGGCGGAAGACGCGCTCCGCGGCAGGAAGAGGAAACGGCGCCGCGGGGGGGGGCGGAGGACGCAGCTGCAGATAATTCCATCGCGAACATTTGGGGGGATTTTTTCTTCTAGAAGCGATTCATTCCCTTTCCATTGCTTGATGCATCGTTTCCCTCAACCAGATAGATTTCTTGCTTCGTGACTAAAGCAAATGTTATAATGATGATGGAAAACGCGCCTGGCTATTTTTTTGGCAATTGTTTGAAATACTGCCCAAGGCAAAATAGGGTGTAACTTTATTCGGATGTATTTTTTAAAATGTGATTGTAATATCAGTTGGCCTATTGACCCTAATCACCTTGTCAAGAGTGAGTTGTGAAATGAACGAGATGTATGAAGTGAAATTGACTTGCTCTTTGTGTAAAATATGGATGTTGAACTCATTTCAAATGAAAATTAGTGTTTTATTTGCCATGCAGTAAGACGTACACATATTACTAATACAATATTTGTGCAGTTTAGCAATGAAATTGCGCAAGTTATCTTTTTGTATATAAATTTAGAATGGGTTTCTGGAGAAAATAACTTGTTAAAATCTACTTCATTATGGTTAGGTGAAATCTAAATTAACACATTTACTAGTCATGAAAACACCAAGATCACGAATACTCATATATAAAAACAAACAAGCAACTTCGTTTTATCGCCAAAGTGAGGCACTTATCAGTTCTGAGATCTTGGGAGGAGGGGGAATGCCCCTGCGGATCGCGCGGCGGCTACCCGCACCACACCAGCCCCACGCGGGCTGCGTTCTGCACCTCCTGCCCACCGAAAATCATTCAGTAGCATTTCACTGGGTAACGTTTACACTGAGCTAAAGGGGCTGAATATTGGATTTTCCCCATAGCCCGTCATACGCAGTTTTTTAACTGTTTTTTGACGTAAAATAAATAAATAAATAAATAAAATATTCAATAATAAATTAAATACTTTTTGTATTTAGCTTAAATTATCAATGCATTATTTAAGATTTTCCTTCATCTGGCAATTTGGTAATGGGCGTATTTATGAATCGTTTCTCTTTGTACTATCCTTTGTATTTCTATAAGCAAGCTTTCAAGCAACACGCCTCTATTTACATCACAGAATTGATATTAAATAGTTTTCTTGCGGAAAAGAGAGTAAACCTGGCTGCGGCGTGCGGCAAAAATGGGAACTGAGAGTTAGTGGCCCTTGTTGCCATGGCTCTGCCTGATACGTCGCGCCGCCTTCCCCTCCACTTTTCTCCGCCTCTTCCTGCCCCCTCTCAATCCAACAATTCTCCCCGCCTCCTCTCTTCCTCCCGAGGCTAAACTCTTCCCAATCTCAACATGCCAAATCCAACCCTTCTCAGTCCCTCTCTGCCCATAGCTCCACCTCTTGGCTCCCTGGCCCAGCCCCTTGGCCACGCCCCCTCACCCAGCTCCACCCCACCCCCACGCCAGTCCAGTCCGTCCACGCTTCGCGCTCTCCCGTTCTCCCCACCTCCCCCCTTTCCCACCCTCTGCTCCTCGCAAGGCTTCCCCGAGCCAGTCCGCTCCGCGCCGCACAGCGCTGGCCGCTCGGCCCGGCCCGGCCAGCGCGGGATTAAAATCGCATTTCCGCGCAAACCCTGAGGTACGCCCGTCCGCACCTGCACGCGCGCGAGCTCCAATTCCGAAACGCTGGCTTAGTGACGCACGTTTTTGGCAAGTTCGTTGCCATTGTTACGCACAGCAAAATAGCTCAACACAATATCAGGTTGCACGTTTTGAAACCGAGAGCATTCTGGCGGAAAAAGGAATCATTTTTCGGGCGCTCTAATACTTTATTTTGAACATATGACAGCACACGGATCAAATATTATTGATTGGAAAGGATTTCGAGATGCAGGATACCCAAGTAAAGTATTCTTAGCTGGTTTTAAAATGTAAAACTTTTATTAATAAGTCAATTTTTGTAATAAATATCATTTGGAATGCGTTTTAGATGAAGGACGAATATATCACAAGAAATTGTGAGATATCGAGTGGTGATATTGGTAGTTAATGGTTTGTGATTATTTACTTAAGTATTTCAACTATTATAAAACGCAAAACTGTTCTCCGTACATATTCAAATTTTTAATTAGTATCAATAGAAACATAAAAGTAAATATTTATTTCTGAAACAAATAAATGAATCTCCATTTAAAAAACATAACTATTTTTCTTAAAAATTTCCTGGATGAGATGCTTCATTGGATTTAAGGATGTGAAATTATTTTACCGCTATTGCGTGCTTTTCAAAAAAACTATTTACATATCTTGTTAATCCTATATCGCCGAAATACTGTATGTAATTACACCCAGAAAAATATCTCAAATAAATCTCCCCCCCCATTCCTTATTGGCACTCCGACGTCCCTTCGCTGATTCTGATTATTAATATTACTATTTTCTCGTTGCTTGAATTAACTGTTCATTATCCAAATAAACTTCACCTCCATTATTTACCTTCGTAGAAGAAAAATCCGTCTGATGATAAAGTACTTATAAACTGAAGTAAGAAACAAACTCCATTTGAAAAGAAAAATCGTCTCTCAGGAGCATTGTTAAAACGTCCAAGAAGGGGAATGCGCTCGAGGTATAAATCCCAAGCCACTCTATTCCAATCAGTAATTGTTGTGTACTTGAAGGAGAATGTCGCGGTGTCCTCTATTTGCTGCACACAGGCGCCCTGAGGTGACCTGCATTCCTGAGGAATCCCCTGTCCCCGCCGGCGCCGCCAGGCAGCGCGCGCTTCGCCCGCGGATTTGGCCTCTCGCTCGCTGCGCCAAGCCCCGGATTCCGGGCGATAGCGGCGGCGGGCGCGGCGGGGCTGGGCGGGGCGCGGCGGGGCGGCGCTGGGCGATCCAGGGCGCTCAGCGCCTACGAGCCGCTCCGCCCGTGCGTGAGGCTCTCTGCACCTGCGCCGCCCCCGCCACGAGACGTGACACGCCCGAGGACGGAGAGGAAACATCCAACTACACTTGTCATTCATTCTTCTGAGCCTTTTACGAACTTGGTTTGATTATTTTGTGTTTTAAACCGCTAGGGTCATTAAAAACGTAAGGGCGTGTGGAAATGGTGTTACTTTTCCCATGGATAATGGGATCCAGTGGAGACTTGCACATTAACCCAACACTCAAGGACATATTAACAATGAGCCAAAACTACTAAAATTAAAAATGTTACATTTGACATGTATGTTTCTATACCTCAGATGCATGTATCTTCAAAATGAATTATCGAAATTGATCTCCTGAGTCCCTCAAAAAGGGTTTTGTTACTGAAAGAGTTCCGGCATCTGCCCGTGGTAAAGATTGTAGCGAAAATCATAGGGGAAAATGAGCAGGGCTAGATCAGGCAAGGGAATGCAATGCAATGCAATGCAATGCAATGTTTGATAGCACAGCGTGGGTCAAAATTGGGTTTGGAACGAACTTCTAGATTTAGGCCGGGAAAGCCCTAGAAGAACATTTGGAAGCACAGCTAGGTATGACGGGGATATATAATAGATAGAATTCGTTCCTTATACTGTTTAATAGATGATAAATATATATCCGCGCAATGACAAATGTTTTAGTAAGTTTTTTAGAAGAAATGTTTACGATAAAGAATAGACACCATCATTAGGATCATATTTTAAATCTTTAATATTGTCTACCCATTCATTTTTGAAATATATTTCAACATCAATACTCTAGACAAAATTCTGGATGAACAAAAAAGAGCAATTGCATAGGTCAGAACAAAGTATATTTTTTAATCCACATGGTACGCCGGAATGTGGCTGGTCGTATCATAAAACAGTTTGTGTGTGAAATGCGATTCCCTGAAGATCCAAAGAGAAATGCCACACACAAACGCTGTGGAGGGCTGCAGCCCCAACCGCGCACGGACGACCTGCATTCGCTCGCTTTCCTGGCGCCGCCTTCCCTCTGCCACGCCGCCCTTGCGGAACGCCGCGCCGAGGTGACGAACAAAACGAAAGCGCGGGGCGCTGTTTGCGCCGGGAAACGCCATTACCGCGAGGCTAACGAAAGAGTGATAGCGCCCGCAAAAACTCAACGAGCAGCGACGCCGCGCGGCGACGGCATAAGGCGATAAGGGCGCTGCGGAGGGCGGCGCGCCAGCCAAGGAGCCGCGGACGCGCAGCGGGAGAACTCGCATCCACCCACGAGCCGCTCACGCTCACAACTTTCTTATTTAGAAATGGTAGAAGCTTTATTAGCACGTCTGGCGATGATTAGAGAACTTTTTAACTCTCTCAAACAATTACTTATGACGGCAGATTCCTTTTTAAAGCAACTGCGTGTAAATGAAGAGACCCTTTTTAGGATTCCTGGTGGGAATGAGTAATATTTTGAACAATTTCTCTTAAATATCAAAATACTCACACGTCGTTCAATATAAATTATAAAGTCAATACAATATTCAGTACTGTGATGAAATAGAAGTTTCTTATCGTTACCTTGCAAACGAATTCTACCTTGACAAAAATATGAGTAGGACTGTAGCTGCCTGTCAATTTCAGTTAATCTCCATAAAGTGCACTTCCATTAACTTCTTTCATTCTAAACGTGAATCGATCGTTATTTCTTTAAATTAAATTTTTAAAACCTTTTTGAATGGGCGCATTGAATTGCCAGCTTGAATTTTGAAATTTTCACGTCAATTTTTTTTAATTCAGCGACTTGGAATCGCGGCAAGCACGCCTTGAAAGGGGCCCCGTGCTGATGTTATCGAATTTCTGGTCGAGTGCGCGTGGACGTTGGCGCGCCTCCCGGCCGTGCGAGAAACGAAACGAGGGCGCATAAAAAGGCCACCGAGCGAAGCGGGCTTTGCATTCATTACGCCCCGCGCCAGGTCCAATTACACGGCGCCATATGGGCGGCGCGCGGGGCTCGGCGACGGCTGCGCAAGAAGCGCCGGACACCGGCCCGGCCACCGGCCCGGGCACCGGCCAGGCCACGCGGGCGGGGCAGGTGCGCGCCCGAAACTCCATTTGGCCTCAATTCTCAAACACACGGCTCAAACAATCCTAAAAGCCTTTCCAATCCTTCCAACCTCGTAGAGTTCCGGAATGATAATATTTTTATTTTTAATGATTTAATCGTAATTACTACTCTAGATTTACATCATAAAGAAACATGTTGAACAAAATAATTCTGAATGAACTAACGATTTAAATTAGGTGTTTCTCTATATTGAATGTGCTGTTTATAATTGCAAAAAGAATTAAGGAAATCGTGTTATGATTTAATTAATGGCCAGAAATATTGAAGTGTAGAAGATATAAATATTCTGATTTTTTTTTGAAAATTTTCAGGAATCAAATTAGTTGATAATTGAAATAATCCCTCTATGATAAATTTGGAATTATATCTTATGTAGCATTATTACCGTCGATATTTTGATTATACATTAATATTATTTATTAATTACTTCTCAATTAATGGCTAACATGCAGGTATTCACAAGTTAGTATCATAAATATTTGTCTTTGGTGTTTTTATATTATAAAACACTTTTCTCTGTCTATTTTATAGCTTTGTAAATTTTCATTCCACCGCGCGCTTCATGTTCAACGTGAAGGTAAAGATTTCAGTGGGTTCGTAAAATGTTGTTGTGCTAACAAAGAAGAGACATACGTACCTCCCTACGTAAGAAATAATTTCCTCAAGAAACGTCTAATTAAAGTTCTGTAAGGCAATCTCTTCAAAGAGTTGTAATCTATATTAGAATGCAAACCGAAATTCAGTACACCAGTCGCAGGCTGTATTTAAATGAAGTGGTTAGCTGAGAAAACGGATCTGATGTCTTGGATCTGCCGACTTCCCATTAGCGAATTGCAGTTCGAGTAGGAGGGCAGATTGTGCCGGGGGTTCAGCAGCTCTCTGTAGGAAGTAACAACTTTGCTCTTGTTTTCCGCCAAGAGTCAGCAAATGCGGAAGATACACAGTTCGCTAACTGCAAAGAGAGATTTCTGTTATTGGACCGCTGGGTTGCCACGACCACGTCAATTGCCGTCTGCTTCTGACGGAATGGAGTTGCTGTGCAGGTTGGGGCATATGCTCTCTCTGATCCCTAATTCCCTTCGTCACATTCCTCCGACATTGTGCATTACAATTCTGCTGTTCGTGCGGCACATCGCCACAATTACTTGGTCGATGGGTATTTCCCCGTGCACGTGGGGAATAGAGGCGCTCAATATCTTGAGTGTCGCATTTCGGAGCGAGTCCCATCTGAAGGAACCACGTATTACATTAGTGCGCCTGGGTGCAGTGCTCTCCGCCGCCCACTCTCCTGGTCCTCTGTGCCGTCGGGACGGGTGGAGGGAGGGCGCCCCCCCCGCCGCCCAAGGGCCCTCGAGCGCCGCGCAGCGCAGCACCAAGGGCCGGAGGGCAGCGTCGCCCTAAGGGCCAATTGCGCCCTCCCGAGGACCAGCGCCCTGCTGTAATTAGCGACTTGCGCCAGGAGGTGCCAGCCGCTAACGAACCCCCGCGGCCGGCGCGGCGCCCTCCCGCGCCCTGGCATTTGCCTTCGGCCGAGGGCCCTGCCTCGCCTCGCCTCGCCTTGCCTCGGAGGGCCGGCTCCTCGTCGCGCCCTCGAGCACCCGCCAGTCTTCGCCACCCGCGCCACGCCCCTCGCCCTCGCCAAGGCGCCAGGACATTGCAAAAGATGCAAAAGTTTTAAGTATTCACTTGTTGTGAACGAAAAATGTGATAGTTACTTACGCACCTAGGGCGTTGGGTTCAGTCATTAAACCAGTTAACGGTCGTAGTACATACAATATTTAATTTTTTACGTGATTTGGTAATTCAGATTTCTTTAGTTTTATTATTAATTCTGCAATTAAGCTTCGTAATTTGGGGGCAGAATATCTTAACTTTACATGCATTAAGCTTACATTGACTACACAAACTTACGTTTACTTATTAAATAGATGTTAACTTGTAACTCGGTTTGTCATTCAATATTCAATCCAGTTGTTATGCAGCGTATATCGAGTTCCACATCTAAGCCAATATCGAAGCAGCAGAGATTGGGTGATATTTTTTAGTTTAACTTGAGAAAAGTTAAATGAAAGTGTATTTTGGTTAATTTTGGATGCTACTTCTTCAGCACATGTTTTGTAAATTGAATTGTCTTTTTCTAAAGTAGCGTTTGTGTTCAAAACATAAAATGTGAAAAGGGGTACCCTATATTAGATATAATAATAGAATTTATGTTGAAAGTGAGTGAACTGGTTTAATATCTACAGAATTAACAAAAATAATCAGCCCACCAATGGCTTTACGAAAGCCAGTAGTTAATTAATTTCTGAAAAAAGTTGTTCCCTCTAAACGTCAATAAAAAGCTCGTATTACTCACACTCTTCCGATGAGGTTACATTTGCCAATGATTAGCGTTTGCTCTTCACGCTCCAAAAGAGCAGAATTCTTATAGCTTATGACATTCTTGGATTTATAATGTTCTATCTGACTAGTCCGAAGGCGTTTTCATTTAATAGAAATATACACAGAATGCAGTCCAAACTTTTAACTTATTATTCTTGTAATGCTTCCTCAGCAGGCTTGCCTCACTCCAAAGAGTTCTCTGCGATGTTGAAATAAAACCTTTTATTGCATCTCAACTTCATTTCACAGTTCACTAGTTTATACTATTTATATTAATTAAGTGTGAAGTTTTCAAACTCATAGATATTTTTTACACGCATGAGCTCATCTTGTTTGATCACCATGTTGTAGAGGCATATATTGCAACTTATTTTCTTACGTGAGAAGTACGTTTCAGGACAAAGTTCACAGATCCGATCCTGATGTAGGAATATCGTTGCCCGGGAGGTAAGATTTCATTGATTGGTATCCTTCAAATGGTATCCTCCATACTCTAAGTTTTGTCAAAAATTCTTACTGTGACCATAGTGTTGATATAATTTCCATGAGCCACGAATCTGAAACGAGTAGGGTAGTCGGACGAAGTGCCTGTGCAAAGAAGCCCAGCGGCCTGGCTGTCTCGAGCCGAGCACCTGGGCGCCCCCGTGCGGTGCGCGGCTCTCCTTTTCCTTTCTTTCTGCACAGGTCGCTCCGGCAACAGCTCGGCTAGCGAGGTCACGGCTCGCGAACAAAGCCCACCCCCGCCCTTGCGTTTCCCTTTCCACCCCGTTGTCTCCAACTCGCGCGCTCCACCCCTGCTCTGCCCTGCGCCACTATCCCCACCGTGGCCTCCACGCCCCTCTCTGGGCGCTCCTCGTCCACGCGCCCTCCGGGTAATGAGAGGTGGGGCGGGGCGGGGCGGGGAGGGGCGGGCGGAGCGCTCCTCTCTATCTTGATCCGCGGCCGCGAAGCCCCGGGCGCCGCCTCCGAGTGCCCTCCAGCCCCTCCGTCTGCACTCCTCTTTCAGCGGCGGCGACCTTCCAGCTCAGCACTTCCGCGCGCCCTCGACGCCGCGCCGCGCCGCGCCTCGCCCCGCCCGCCCCGCGCCCCCTCGCCCGCCCACGCCGCCCCAAGCAGCACGCGTGCGCGCCGCCACCTGAAGGGCCGCGCCGTGGGGAGGCACGCGGCGTCAAATTGCGCCCGACGCGGCGCGGTCGCCCGGTGGGTCCCTGCGGCACTCCACTTGCAACTCTGCGCCGGGCCCTCAGCGGCCAACACTGCCGAGAAGGCTGAGGAGGTCAACGCACGTCGCTCAACAACCCTCAACTCATTTATTACAATATCAGTGCCTTTGGCCGTTCATGGAACAGAGCGCCTGGGATGGCACAGGGCAACTGCAGTAGCAGTGTCTCGGACGAAGAGGTCCTAATATAGGGTTCGTGTGCAGACGTTATCGGGTTTTAGTCTCTAGCTTTGAAAATAGCTAGGTCTAATTCAGCCGGAGGAGCATTTTAGTTGCTGGATGCTCTGATTGAGAGTTTCCCATGGTTTCTCCATTTAACGCCGAACGAATGCTAGAGGAGTACCTTGGTTAAACGGGCCGCGGTCTCCGCGTGATCTTTCCTTCCTCATTCTTAACCCCTCCTCCACCATTCCACATACACACACACACACACTTACCTATCCATGCAGTATTCCACTCATGACGGGGGCTGGAGCCTTCTTCTGGCTAGGGAAGCGTTTCGCTGCCCAACGTAGCTAGATGGAAAACTCCTCGCGAGCCGAATTGATCGGCGCTGGACCTCACGTTCAGCGGGGGAGGACCACCGCCCCCGGAATAATACAATGCACTACACTTACGCGACTAATGATTATAGCAGTTGACGCGCAATAATCAATCACTTAGTCTGAAATGAATGAATGAGTTACAACCACCACTACAAACTCCACACAGGTCGCTCAGGATTTGAACCGCTCTCCCACCGGTGGAAGGCGAGCGCTAAATGCCACTCAACTGAAAACAGCGTGTTGGTGACAGCAGTAGCTCGCGCTTACGCTGAACGCAAATCAGAGCCCTCTCGTATTTGCAGATATTTGTAGACTGCGTTCCCGTTCGGGCCAGCAGCAGAAACTGCGTTCACGTGCAAATTCTAGGAACAAGTATTGCCAGTAGGAGGTTGACGTACAAAACCTTTTACCTTCGTTACTTTTTCCTCCAGTCATTCCGTGTATTTCTTGCGTCCCACACTATTTGTCTGCCTCTCACCCTCTATCCTTCCTTTTTCTCTCCCTTTTTTCTTTCATACTTTCTCACATGCAATGAATGAGTTCTTATTTCAACTGAAGATACTGTTAACTTCTATTATAACAAACTTATCAGACAAAAATATTTGTGATGGCTGCCATTCAATAGAAGAATTTAAATAAAATATTATGGAGTTAGTTATCTGTCTTACAGTTATTTTACTTCCCAGTTTACGCACGTCTAAGAGTGGTCTTATGCCTACAAAACATGGATAAACGCACATTATGCTGCGATTAAAACTTAATAATGTCAGAACTGCTATTCTCTAAACATAATCTATGAAAGAGAATTTTAATCAGAAGTATTTTCTTCTCAAGTACTGTTCGTAAGTCTTTCTTCGAATTCGAAAAAAAGTACATATGAGTATTATAAAAACATCAGAAGCGCTCAAATAAAACTTCTACGTTATAAATCTTCTGAACGAAGTTAACCATTCGCGTTTTAAACCTTGAGCGAAAGGATAAATGCTCAATGCATCTCGGAAAGCTGCGTTGGTTAGCTGCAAGTAGCGCGTATGTTTTGATTATCACTCGCGAAATGAATTTCCGCTTTGATCACTGGATTATTTGTGTAGTTGTTTCAATGTAACCGACAGCTCTGCACAGGGTCTGAAGTGCCGACGCGCTCCTGGGAGCGTGGGGGAATGGGGGGAGGGGCTTGTCTGAGCGCCAGCCCGCTTCGCTTCGCCTGCTTGAGCTGCGACCGCCCACTCCTTCCGCCCTCGCCCGCGCCCTCGCCCGCGCCCTCGCCCGGGAGCGCTGGCTGCACTTGACCTCCGAGTGCGTGAGCGAGCGCCTCGCCCTCCGCGCAACACTGCCCGCCCGCATCCCTCTCCGCACGTCCCGCCTTCCTCCGTGGCACATCCTGCCTCCTGCGGTTTATCTTGTACATGCTCCAAGAGTTATGTTACGTTATGAACCCTCACCTAAAGAAAATACGTGTTGAACAGTAAAGTGACGACAAGTTGGTCAAAGAACGATTTACTGTTGATTCCAAAATTTGTTGATGAGAGTTGGCCTATAAGCAGGGGAAAAAAGTATGTGTACGTAAGTAATTTAACAAATAATTCCTAAAACGTGTGCTTCAGTAGCCTTTTAGGGGTAGGAATGTTGAAATAAGGGCTAGAATGGTTCTGATTCGTAAAATAACCACATCGGTTTCGACAATGGAAGCAAAAATATTTTCAATAAAAAATTTATACTATAAATGTATTCAACGGCTCTCGCTTACCACTTCAGTAAAATACTTAGGACTGCACATTGACAAAAAGCTTACTTGGAAATATCACAAAAAAATTACAGCTAACAAAACATTCATAAAAATGTTAAAACTGTACCCACTAATTAATAAAAATTCAAAAATCAATATCGACACGTGAAATCCATTTCAAGACCTTCACTAACCTACGCCTGTCAGAGTTGGAGAGGTGCGGCAAACATCAATTTAAATGAACTACAAATAATTCAAAACAAATATTTACGCTGGACAGTAAACGCACCTTGGTAGATCCGCAATGAACAAATTCAAATAGAACACTCTATATTCCCAATAAAAAAAATGTATCTCTACCCGATACTCTCAACCGATTCTATACAAATCGACCACCCTGCTCTGCAACTCAAAACTTTAAATTAGGTTCCACTTCATATACGTATTCAAGAATTAAAAGTGGGCATTCCAAAGACTTACTTCGACCTCCGTCAAGTAGCACAAAACAAAGCAGTTAATAACAACTTTCAAGTAAATTCAAGTAGCTAGAGAACCCATCCTGGACAATCCTCTGTAATTAATATTTAATTATAAGTTAACAATATGTAAGAAGTAACGTGTGTTACCAACTTTGTATGGAACCATTATAATTCAAAACCTTGAAAGACCTATCAGGCCGAACAAGGATTAATAAATTTAAAACAATAAATAAATAACCATATCAAATGGTAAAATCTTAATATTCGTTAAATACAGAGATGCATTTTTTGTAGTTTCCCTTTATTTAAGAAGAATACTTCAGAAGGAGGCGATCGATGTTCAGTGATGACGTCGGGTGAGTCATTTCGCAGCAGCAGCTGAGAGATGGAAGCTTACGATGAATTTAAGAGTTTCGATGTGCTCTCCCAGACTAAGAGGCAGACGGGGAGATCGACGACGTTCGGTAACAAATTTTTCTTTTGCAGCAGTGATCGAAAGACGTGCGCGTTGAAGCCATATGGCTCTGTGTGAGAGTTATACTGACAAAACAAGTTCCTCGTTTTTCGCTAGAACTCATTCAAACTACAATTTCAACTGCACAATCAAGGACTTCACAATCCCATGATCACTCGTCATTTCTGCTTTGAGGCAAACGTTTCTTTAAACAAGACAGATCAGCGTTTCTTAAGAAATTGCAGGAAAGGAACTTCTAGTATTAAATCATGCCCACGTAAAGAGACAACGATTATAACTTCGAAATTTCCCTTTTCGAAGTGGACGTCTACTGTGTTAATGGCATGACTGATCAGCTTCCCTGGATTTTTATTAATTCACATCGCCAAAAATGTTCTTCCACAAAAATCAGCAGCTAGTAAACCCAATAGAATTGAAAGAAAGATATCCATTCAGCATTAAAATGAGTCTAATCTATAAATAAAAAACACACATGTTTCGTACACTTTTTTCTCAACTGTACAAGACTATGAACTAGCAACATTTCAATTTTATTCCAGTCTGATTTATTGTAATTTCGATTTGAATTTAATCACATCTAAAAAAAATCATCCCTTAAAAAATATTTATAGCTCATTTCAAATTGTGAATATTTGTTATTAATTTGTGAGAAATGTGTCTATTAAGTCACACCTGTTGTAATATTTCAATTGGGAACATGTGATGAAGGTCGTCTCGAGGAGCGCGCAGCTTGAAGGCGCAAGTACGTGTTGGCGTGCGGGCGGAGGTCGAAGGCCGTGGGCGAAGGAGGCGCTGCCTCGCGACCCTTTGTCGCCGGCCGCTCCGCTGCGCCACCGGAAGCCAACAATGACGCGTAGCCCTTCTATTATGTGCGCCCCGCGCCGCCCTAAGCTCCTTTGCGCCGACGCCCGGGGCGCCGCGCAAAGTGGATCCGGCGATCGCCCACCCGCCTTCCCTTCCCTTCCCTTCCCTTTGCTTCCCTTCGCTTCTCTTCCCTAGAGGGGCCGCGTTGTTTTTAATTACAAATTAAGAGAGATTTTTTCCGGAACCACCCGCTTCGGGGACTGAGGCATTGTGCGAGCGCCTATTTGACAGCTCCCCTTCGCGACGGCTGAGCCAGGCGTTCCGCAGGGATGTCCACAGGCTCTTTCCGGAATCTGTGCTACTAGTGAGAGAAATATTTCGTGGGGGGAGAGAGGAGAGCACAGTAGCACTGGAACTGCTTCCGGGGAATTTGTTATAATCAGTGGGAGCGAGAAATCAAAACCCTACTGCTGCCTTACAGGTTCCAAAGAACAGGATGTTGGCTCTGGCCTCTTCATTAGTAGTACGATGGCTGTCAGAGAATTTCGTCTACTACATGGAATACACTGTATAAAAACTACTTCAAAAACATACTTTCCCGAAAATCATAGAAAACTGCAAATTTTTGAAGTCATGAGTAAAAACTCATCGTCTCACATTGTATCATAGTGTGAATGAAAGTACTAAATGCAAATGATGGATATGCTAACAGTCAAATCCGCTATAAGTCAATATAAACATTCTTATTAAACATAGTTCTAAACTTCGTTTATAATATGGAATTGAAAGGACCAATACAGTATATCCAGGAAGATGACGTTTAATGATGCTTAAATTGTTCAGCGGAATGAATAAGTATAATATTTACTTCAGTTATAAATGCTAGAGAAAAGTAATAAAAACATAATTTTCTAACTTGTATCTTGACGTTAGCGTTTAAAAAATGTTTCTACTTGTTGATCACCGTAAAATTTTATTCACTGCGAACAATCTATGCTTCTTCCTCTTGTGTACTATTTTTGCAGTTCAATATATTCATATGCATATCTACGAGGTTCATTATTTCATGTTATTTTTCTGCATCAAAAAAGATATCCTACTTATTACAAGTAATTTCAACAAAACAATACAAATTATTTTAATGAGAAAAACAGTGCTTAATGTGCAAAACGTCATAACGCTTCTCATGTATACATCTAAGAAACAACAGATCTGTCTCTCTACTACAGAGATAGATCCACGCCGACTGAGTGTTCGCGCTTCAATACTCCTATTTTTAAGTAATGTTCTCTTATTTTTGACATTTCTTCATTTAATTTTTTATTAGGTGACTTAGTTTTTACAATATTGCGGAGAATCGTTCACACATTTCAGTCATGTGTAAATACCATTTGGCGTTGAGGCGATGTTACCTTAATTGAACGAAAATGAAATTTTCTCAAATTATTATAATAATACACATATTTAAACATATGCCTGCCTGTAAAAATACTACGAAGATCATATAATAATAATAATAATAATAACAATAATAATAATAACAATAATAATAATGACAATAATAATAATAATAACAATAATAATAATAATGAAAACGGTTTAGAATTTGTGATTGCAGAATCCCTGAATAAAATATTTTACACGAAGAGGTGCTTTGTAACCTTTGTACAGCGTAATGCTGCTTCCAATATTTCATCTTGATAACCAGTTATAACACTTGAGGAATGAAAAGATGTTTGTGTAACTTAACTGATATAGGAATGGTAGTTTCAGAAACTTAAGCGCCATTGTATCAGATATCACCACGCGATTGGGTATCTGTGGAATCTTAAAAATCATGGGGCTGCGAATTCTCACATCAAAACATACTTCTCTTGAGGTTTATCAAATAATGCCTTAGCCGTTACCATATACATTTTTTAAGATAAAACTGAAGCTTTTTCTCTGATTACAATCCTGCTTCAGATTCTCTTTTTTAATAGCTAGACAGATAGATCGAATTCAAACGCTGACTGGAGGAGAATTCTAGCTGTCGGTTGCTCAGATCGGTACTTTTCTATATGTTCTCTAAATGCTGGATTAGTACATTAAGAAACGGGTCACAGACCGCGGGCGATCTTTGATGCCTCACCCTCGTCTCTTTCTCTCTTTAATTATGTGCCGCAGATTACCACATATGTCTGGAGACCAGTCGGAAGAATAAAATACATCCAGAATGGAGCGATGCCCCACTGAAGGGAGAAAACCCCGGAAGGTGAGATGAAGGTCGGTTGCACGATCTTCCATCCCATCGAGAGGCGAACATCGCCACCTCCACATATAACATACACTATATTTACGGGACTAAAGTAGGTGACGCGGCCGGAAAAAGAGGTGGCTCAGTGCATCAACTGATGTCACTGCAGTGCCTCTGACCGGGAGGTCCTAGGTTCGAGTCCGGACGGCGGCAGAACTAGCTTGTCAGATAGGTCGAATACAGTCGCTGTCTGGAGAAGAATTCTAGCGGCTGGCTGCTCTGATCGGAAGTTTTCCATGGTTTCTGCGATGAACATCAGGCGAATACCGGAGCTCTACTCTAACAAACGGGCCACGGACCGCGCGCGATCTTTCCTTGCTCTTCCTTCTTCTATCCTCACCCTTTACGTACATTACATTACCACACATGCCGGGAGTCCAGTCGGGGGCTTAGAGCTTGTCCCGGCTGGGGCGATGCCCCGATAGTGGGAGATACATAGTTGGGGAAAACCTCACTAATCGGCGCCGGATCTCGCCATCAGAAACTCAGGTCACTGCCACCTTCCGATGAAGTAATACGCACTACACTTACGGGACTAATGACCTGTGTAATTGACGCGCCCGGCGTCACCATCAATCAATCAATCCTCGGCCGAAAAAACAACTCGCTCGCTCCCATTGCGAGTGCGGGCTGGCCGCGCTGGCGCTCGCCCGTGCGCCCGAGGCCTCCCCTGCGCGCCCGCTCTGCGCGTCACCCATCGATCGCCAGAGGGCGCAGCGCGCATTCACCGCTTTGGCCGCCTGCAAGCGCAGATTTAATATAACTGGATGCCGATACTTAATCACTTCACCCGGCGTAAACAGAGAAGGCGGGCGGGCGGGCGGCGGGGTCGCGGCGTATTTGCGCCCGCGCGGAAGGACTCGGGGCGGCGCCGCGCACGGGCGCGACTCGCAAAAATTGGAAATCCATAGGAGTTCTCTGTTTGGATAACCTTTCCTGTAATTGCGCGAATTTCAATCTGCGCCCGACGCGCTAAGGCGGTTATTCCGTACCTCAGGTTTGAGTGGTTATCTCGCCGTCGTTTTGCGACTCCGCGGCGGCCGCCCGCCCCGCCCTCCGGCGGAGCAGCTCGGAAATTGCGGAATTGTTATCCGACGGGGATACGCGCGCGTTATCAAAAGTGGATTACGCCATACGCTTCAGTTACTCGTTTCCGAGGGAATTGCGGTTCCTCGAAATCATGAACGCGGGTTTGACATGCGCGCGGCCGCCAAATACATTCGGAATTAATGTCGTTTTCATAACGTCCCAGCCAACTTGCACGTGGAACATTTGAACGAACCGGAAATTCGGAATTGAAGACAATGGGCCGTTCTGCATTTCAATGCAACTTCGGTAAGATCCAATGGGAATGCGTAGTCGGGAAACCTAGTTGGAAAACATAAAATATAATCTCTGATCATCAAATATAAGCAAAAGTATCAAGGATATTTCAATCAAAAATATTACTAACAAATTTTACTGATTAATTTTCTTCCGCCAAACTCAAAACAAACAGAAATATTTCTCCTGAATCGATTAATTAAATGAGGTATTATATTAATGTAGTAATTCTAAATGTTCGAATTTAAAACTATCCTGCCGAAGATCTTCTTATAAATTTAGATTGAAAGATACGCTTTTGTTGAGCGTTGCCTATATCATGTGACTTTCATACAGGCACAAGGAAGTAGTGGGAACAGTATGTTTAAGTTTAACTATGGCTGAGTTTCTTTTGTAAACTGCACTTTTGAAATTATAGCAAAATTATTAAAATTATAGTTATTCCATCACGCCGACATTTATGAGTAATCCCCGATATCAACAGTAGTAATTCCTTCATAGATATTTTTTTTCCGCTTCTCCTGTCTCGTCCCCTTCACCCACATTTTACTTCGCTAGTCAAATTACAGGAGATTGCGTATTTACGGGGGGAATTAGAATTTCGCCCCCTCTCATCTGCCTTCGCTCGTCGCCCAGAGTTCCCTTTCCGGAAAGACTTTGTACTCCGCCGTCAGCAAAACCCTCTCCTCCTTCCAGGAACATCGCCTTACCACAGAGCTCCGTCGACATTCAACTTCGCTTATTATCAAATATACACAATGTCATAATGTTAGAATAAAATAGACAAAACCTTTCCGGAATTGTACACGTTTCAATCAGACAAAATGACACAGCGCCATTCTGTATATACGCTCAGCCCCCTTCTTTGAGCAATAACGAGTATTTGACGTACAAGAACTTTCCTTCCCTGCGCGGGGGTGACTGTGTGGGGGGAGAGACCTTCCTCAGAACTCTTTTGCGATTCGGACGCGATGAGACGCCGCAACCTTTGGCGACCACAGACTGATTCGGCAGCGAAGTGGAGGAACAATTGGCATTTTTGATCTTGGATTATGTCCGTCTATTGATTACTCGCCAGTAGAATTAAGTTAATCCTGACTAGCCTCGTGTTGAACAAGGCCACACGATGGTCGGATCGTTGGCAACGCAAATGACGACGCGAGGTCATCGCAGGAACCGGAGCTTTCACGTGGGCTCAACCTCTCTTCTTGTCTGCCCGCGAAGGCACTTGCTGGAACATTAACGCTGCATCGCGTGGTGTAGGTCTCATTCTCAATCTTATTGCTGGAACGGCTCTTGATGAAATGCTGAAACAAATGGCCGAAATTCTGGAAGCTCAAACTGATTTTTCGTGGATCCAAATCAACATTTCTCCGCATGAGAAGTGTATCTGGTGGCGTTTGAGCGCGCACGCCTCTCCAATGGCAGAAACACTCTGCAGCCTGTGTTCTGTTCCTCCGAGAGCACCAGCTGGTTCATGTGGCGCTCAAGTCCGCCGCGGCGAAACGCCGCTCCATACCGCCCCGCCCCGCCTCGCCCCACCCCGCCTCGCCTCGCCCAGCTGCCCCTCCCCCCCCAGCGGCCCCTCCCCGCCCAACTGTCCCTCCCCGCCCCTCCCCCTCCCCGCCATTCCCCGCCCTGTCCCCCCGCCCCTCCCGCGCCGATGGCAGAGGGCCGTCTAATGAGAAAGTTGCGTCTCCCAGTAAGTTGCCAACTCGCCGCTCCGCCCTTTCCGCTTCCTCCCTCCCCTCCCCTCCCCGGCCCTTCCGGCGGGCGAGGTCATCTCGAGGGCTGGCCGCGCCGCCACCACCTATGCATCCTGCCCGCGCAGGCACGCCGAGCGCTCTTCATTATCTCCGCATTGTGCGCGACGTATCTGTTCCTACAAGCAGCGCCCATAGGCCGTTTCTCGAGTGGACCGCTCCGCTTTGTAGCGTGAGCGGCGAGTTTACAGTTCCGTTCCCGGAGCACAATACGAAAACGGTGCGGGCCTCATTAAGGGCGAGCTGCAGGTGAATGAATATGCTGTTGGCCTTTCATGCACGTTGGAGCGAGGTATTTCATCGGTGAGAGCTCGCGGGGCGGGGCGGGGAGGGGCGCAGGGGAGAGGATGGGTGCGGGCGGGCGAGGCGAGGGGACGCGGGCGTGCAGCTGACAGGCGCTGCGGCCGGCGCGGTCAGATATAAGCAGCCCCGCAGGACGCCCTCGCACCCGCCCCCACCGCCGCTCCCGCCCGCGACCGCCCCCGCCCGCCGCCGCCCGCCGCAGCCGGCCGCGCGCCGCCGCAGACCCGCGACAAGTTGCAAATTAGTCGACGGCGGCGGTGGTGGCGGCGGCGCTCGGCCGTCCCCCACCCCCTCCCAGCACCAATCCGCAACTTACATATTGCGGGAGCGGCCCCCGCCACCGCGCAGCCGCCCCGCTCCGCCCCGCCCTGCTCCTCCCCGCTCCTCCCCGCCCCACCCCGCCACGCTTCTCCCCGCCCCACCCCGCCACGTTTCTCCCCGCCCAACCCCGCCACGCTTCTCCCCGCTCCACCCCGCCACGCCACGCCCCGATCCACCCCACCCTGCACCAACCAGCATCGCACCGTTCCGTCCCGTCCCGTTCCGTCCCGTACCGCCCCGCTCCAACCCGTCCCACCCCACTGTCCGTCGCGAGCTGCTGCCGACATCGAGAGCACGCGTTCGATATATCGATGAGTTAGCTTCTCCCTGTGATATTTATGTCACGCTTCGCCCCTACAGACCCTTCCTTCTGATACACAGCTTTTATTCTCTTGTTTGTTTGTTTTGTATTGTTTTGCGCCGTGGTCTGTTTTGCACTACATTCTTTTGTTTTCCATGAGTAATAGAAAAGGGTGCGCTTGGAGAGAAGATGACAACAAGCACAATATTTTGTGCCAGGAAAGGACTTGTTTGAGGTTTATTTTTGAACTGTTATGCGTGCTTTGTGGAAAATCTAACTCTCCTCGGTTTTATTATTTACTTTTTATACTGCTTTACCATTTTTGAAAACAAAGTGAATGAACATCTCCGTTTTTATCTCATTTCCAACGTACGTTGTAATATACAGTTATTGTTTTTGGAGCGATGTAATATGATGATGTGTGTATTTTCACCGGGATTCTTTGTTTGCAGGTGAGTACAAGTGGAACGATCCTGGATCTCTGGAGCCCATACCGGTTTTCCGCTGATGCGGTGAGTCGTTCGAGAAATGAAACTCGCCACTTTACCCATTGCAACTCGAGCGTGTAGTTTGCTCATGCACTTTCAGAAACAGATACCTAGTCGCCAGACACGCCAGTACGCGTAACAGTATTTCACACTTTTGTGTTTACTAACAATAGTACTTAATCTCAGTATTATTTCAGTGAAGTTTACTTCAATGATAATTACAAAGCAAATCCACATACTATAGAATTTTGTTTCATCTCTCCACGCAGGAAAAATATTCATTAATTTTTAGCATTTTTCATTTTGTTGGTGAATAATCGTACAAATGCATTTCTATTCAATTTTTATTACTCTAGAATTCGCATTCTGCATGTTTTACTAATAATTTGAATACAGAAACTGAATAACTTTCTGCAAACTTTTATTTTGAATAAATACTCGTATTTCAGTCTAAAAATATATATTTTTATCATGTGAAATAACAAAACAATTGCGTTGATAGTTTCATTTTTATACACATTCAAACTGACTGTAATCATGTTTCGAACAATTTTAACCCTTGTGAACTGTTCGAGTCTGCCTGTTCCGAAAATAAATTTGTTTTAGCCTCACAGGCATGCTTGGCTAGCGAGCATTCAGATACTTCGTGACCATTTATGTATCTAAATATATTTTAATGTATGTAAGATTTTTTTTATATTTGTTATAGTTTTCCTAAAAAAATAATTTTTACATATGTCCTGTTTGAGTATTTGTCACCCTATTGTCAAAAACAACCAAACTAGTATGCAAAATATGATAATTAGAACTATGACAGTAGAACTTTGATTTGATAACATCATTTAGGCAGGTATGCTTACTTCTTCCTCGTGGAGAAAAGGAAGAACATAATCAAGGAAAGAGAATACATTCTGTTCTAGAGTATACACAAATGACACATTTACAAACGATTAATTCTGTATGTTATCGAAACGCTCTAAATACAAAAATGAAAATTGTTCATAAAAATGGAAAACTTAAGCCTGAACTAGTACGGTAAATAAACAACACTCAAAGTACTTATTTTTTCACTACATTATTAGCTGAAAACTATTTTCCTAGAATGAAAGAAACATTAGTTTTTTTTCATCAAGGCAAAATAATTAAATACCTTTGGCACACAAAAAACAATTATTTTATACTTGAATAAAATGAAAGCTGCTGGTAGACCTATTCAGCTTACAAATAGAGACAACCAATTCTTTTTAATCATCCCTAGTATTCAAAACAAATGTTCGGGTCATACAGATCCGAGCAATACAGTTACCGTATAGTAAATTCGAACAGTACAGCAGGTTGCAAACGATATATTTTATTGAATCGTTTTCGTTATGTAAAATTCCTGTAATGGTATAAAATGCCAGTTAAAAATGGATGTGATGACGAGGATTTCTTTCTCCATTTCGCGAACCAAAAGGTGAGGAATATGTGCACTTTCTCTTCAAAAACATCAAACATCAGATGTTAATACGCAATAGTCTTAAATTATAAACTATCAATATTATTAATAACTTGAAAGTGTAATATTTACTTGGAAATGTTTGTTAATATTTACGTAGAATTGAATTTGAAATATATATTATTCGTGTTTCAATGCATAATAACATTGTAATTTCCTTCTAATATTATAAAATCATACTTGTTTCTAAAATAGCATTTTGTGAAAATAATTTGTGGTTATAGGCCCTATTATGTTCATTAATTTAAACATGAGGCTTGTCAATGCCGCTTAGAGCATACTTTCATTATATTTTCTAAATTCAAAACATACATTTACGTCAATTTTCTGACTGATTGAAGAGGTCATGACAAGAAAATGTTAACTCATTCTTTATTAGTTATGAAAGATAGCCCTTAAGTATTGATACTGCTAGCGGACAAAGCTAGATAAAGGGTTATAAACCTACGCCAGTTTTTATGAAAATAAAATATTGAAACTCCCTCAGTTTGCAGTTTTAGTAATGAAAAGTGTTTGAAACCGGTCAACATATATTTGTTATTTTTTGAGTTTATATGTTCTACTCATGATCTCTTTATTGACGAAGTTAGAAAATAATGCTATTTATTCATAAGAAGGGGAAGGAAGATTAAGATGAACTTAGCTTCAATTTTTTACTTTCTCGCTACCGCTACCTCATTAGAGAGAAAGTTATGCAATGCTGCCCGAAAAAATTGCAAATTTTCTGCAAAAAACTCTTATTAAAGAAAAACTCTTGAACAGTACCGAAAAAATGGATAAACGCAGATGCTAAATTTAGAGAAAAATTCCTCTAACACGTGGTATAGCGAGAATCCATGTTTTGAGGGTCCGTGATATCGAAAAATTGATTGACGATGATACGTGTGTCCGTCTGTCTGTGAACAACGTGAGTAGCTAAACCGATCACACGATTTTCTCCACAATTCATATTCTCCGATCGATCTAGCTGATGCGCGGCCCCTTGAAATTGAAATCTATATTTTAAGTTTGGGGGTACCTTACGTGAAGCCTCTGGGACATTTTTAAAATTAAAAAAAAAGGTTCCAACGTTTTTTATTAAACTTTGTTGTTGAATAGTGAAAAGGACGTATACGACAATGGCACAGGTCTCTTATTATTCGCTGATGATTTTTCGAAAATTGAAAAAATCAATTTTTTTTGTGCGTCGTCCTACAACTAAAATTAACATTTATTATTAACAAAATGTGTTGATGAAAAACAGATATAAAAGTAATGACATGTTTAAATGAGTTAAATATGAGTATTTTTGCGAAATTTTGTGTCAAAAATAGGCAATTTTTATTTTCTTTAAAACATTTTTTCTTAAAGACTGCTCTTTTTTAACTAAATTTAGAACTTATTGTGAAGAAGGCTTAAGCGAATAGCACAGGTGTCACGTTCGTTAAAACGCTGATTTTTCGAACATAAAAAAATAATTTTTTCAGCGTTTTACAACTACAATTCTAAAGATACAATTATTTTCCTAAATGAAATGTGTTCATTAAAAAAGATCAAGTAACGTGATGTTGAATTTTTGGAAAATGAGTATTTTGTGTAATTTGGAGTCAAACTAAGCCGCCCATTCCGACAATTCTGCACTTAGTGTACGTAATTTTAGGTGTTTTGAGGCAGTTGTATGCTACGTAAGTTAAAATGTGTATATTATTTTATATTTTTTGTTCATTGGAGCTTTTCTTATACGTTTACAAATTAGTCTTTTAGAAGTTATTTAAAACCTAATTGAAATATAATGAAATATGTAATAAAAATTATTAGCCTTCAAGATATATCAGATTGGAATGCAACTATGACATTCTGCGTTGCGTCTCACGAATTTCTGTGAATTTCGTCTCAATGTTTTGATATGAGTTAGCTGTATGAAAAGCAGTTATAATTCTCAAAAATGTAATGAGTTTTAGAAAAAATAACGACTGAAATATGTTAATTCGGAGAGAAATTAAGGTATAAATCTATTACATAACCATTACTAAAGGCGAGAAAGTACGTGTTGTTTTGGCACCACTAGTTTCCCTTCCATTTAGTAAGAACGAGGTTTACAAACTTGCAATTTACACGAAAACATATTCCAACAATTACCTTAACTACAGAAAAGAATTAAAAAGCGGTCTTCCACTATAGTTGGATAAAAGCATTGTAAACGAAAACATTTTCGTTATTTTCACCCACCTGCGAAGTAAGATGACCAAAATAGACACCACTTTTATCATATTACAATAATTTATTTAATAGGTGAATTACGAATCTCGTTTTACAACTAACAAAATACAGTAATAAAGGGTTCAACACCTACAAAACGGAAACACTGGTTCATAAATCATATATAAATAAGTGGTGCTACTGAATGGCACAGATATCGCGCTAGTTAGTTTCCTAATATCTTTTGTCTCAGTTAATTTTTCGGTATTGCCTCAACTTCTTCAGAAGTGCTATCTATTCTAGCCCAAATAGGTATATATGACAGGAGTGATAAAAGTGATATATTATTTTGCAAGTAGGAAATGTTGCGCCACAAGGCCGATACGCGGAATGACGCATTCCTACAAGCAGAAGAAAAGCACTTTTTCCACGTGTGTCATACAGTATTTTTAGACAATCTAACTGACATTCATTTTATTTTAATTCAAGATTACAAATCACGTAATGATGTATTAAGACTAGAAGAATGCAATGCGATCAGACGAAAGTTTTTTCTTTATTGTATTCACAGATTTATCTGAATAATTTAGCATTGTTTCACATTTAACACTGGTGCTGAAAGTTCAACTTACAGCACGACATGCATGTCGTGAATGAACCACTTTTATTAGCGGGTGTCTAAAGAAGAGAACATCATATTTTCGAAATATTTCGATCCCCTAATAGAATTGAAGTGCAATTTTAAGAATATCAGAGGTAAAAAACTGGTCTTACTTGCACATTTTTGTTGTAAAATTTGGAGCTGTTTTGAGACACAAGTAGTTTAAGCGTTTCTGAAAATGTGCAGTTTTAAGCTCATTTCCAGGAAAACAAAAGGTTTTCGATAAAGGATATAGCCGAATAAGGCGATGAAAAGTTCACCAAACCAAATCGATAATCGCGATGCTCGTATGAAGGAGAATACAAAATGACGTAGATTCACAAAAAATTCTTTCAATAATTTTAATAAAGTTGTTTAAATATTGGGAAAACAAGTTTTTCCAATCACATTTTGGCATGAATTTCAAATGTTTAAACTGAAAAAAATTGTTTTAATTTTTCTCACAACCGTCCATATTGTTTAAAAATCTGAAAAAATAGATGTTATAGAATCTTATAAAACCTATATTAGGGGGAAAATTGAGACAGTACTCCAACGTTTTCACCTCGAAAATGAATTTCAAAAAAATATTTATTTTTTTCTATATGAATTTTGCGACAAAATTCGTTGACAAAAATACCTTCAAATTGAAGTATGTTTCTCCATCTCTACAATTTGTTTAGCAATTTCTTCAGCAATTTATTCGAATGTCTCTGGGAAATTTAATGATTTGATTTATGAGTTATTGGTGATAATTGTATGATTTAAATGACGAAATATTTGTGAATGATATATAAGGAAAAACAACGAAAAACATACTGCAAACCCTGTTGACATTCATGTATCGTTCGTGATTTGAATCCCGGGATCCATAGGTGGAGGATGAGCATTCTAATCACTAGTCCGCGGGCCGCACGTGATGACGTTACAGTTTTTAAGCGTTCTTGACGTTAAATGTATAACTAAATGAGAGGTAAGGAAAACACCGAGCATATTTGCTGTAAGCCCTGCTGAAGTTCCTCTTCTATCGTTCGGAATTCGCATCTTGTGACCGAGGGGTGGCGAAGGAGCGTTGTAAGCTCTCCACCGCGTGCCGCACCTGTGAACGCACTGCGAACGCAGCTCGGGCTGTTGACCACGCGCTGCACGGCGGCGGCGGCGGCGCCGCCGCATCTCCGCTCTGGCGAGGGGCTCCCGAGGCGCCCTCCGCGCACTCAGTATCAGGTCCGTGCTTCCAAAGTACACAAGCAACTTTTGATTAAAGTATCGGGAGCTGAAAACTTGGGCCGCAACAATCTGCGCGAGAGCTGGCGAACTCGGAGGCGCGCGGTGGGCGGGGGGCGGGTGCGGGGCGGGGGCGGGGGCGGAGCGCTGGAGGCACGCACACGTATCGCTCGCCCGCCCCCCCCCCTGCCCCGCCCCGCCCCGCCCATCCGCTCCTCCGGGCCGCAGGAATCCGCCCGCCCGCTCGCACTTATCTGCCGGCGCGAGCGCATGCAAGCACCCTTAGCCGCCGCGCGATATAATATTGCACTTAGTAGCTCGCCCCCGCCCCCTCCCGCTTCGCGCCGGCTCAGCTTCGCTTCGCGCCGCTCGCGAGTATGCAAATTCTTCGCCTGGCGCGAAGGGCCGCCTCCGCCGCCTCGCTCGCTGATTTACACGAATGCGCAGCATTTTCCTTTTAGATACTTCTGAATTATGAATTTATCTCCGGGCTTTAATGCACGAGAGTACTCTCTATACATATTACAAATACATCCCTCTACAAATTACATGTGATAGTTTTCCGTAAAAAGTGAACTGTATAAAATACAATGGCAAATAAATACCATAATACTGTAGAACTGTGACTAAAATTCGATTTCAGTGACTTATACATTGCACCTGTGCATAATATGTATTGAAATTGCTCTGTGTTTCTCTTTATTAATAAATATTTTGTTTTGCTTTTAGTGAAGATACGAATAGGAATTAAAGAAAACCATCATTGGGAAGTTGTATATTCGATGAGATGGCGTTATTCAAAATAATATGTTTAAGTCTTAAATTATTACGTTATCTTACCTCTAAAATACATTTTTAAAACTTTGTGAACAAATGAACTTAAAATTAGTGCAACTTACGTATCTGTGGCGAGTAAACCATTCCGATATTTCTCACTAATTATCAGTTAAACAGGCAACATAGTATTATCAGAATCTACACTAGTTTGATACATAAAAACTCATAAATTAAATACGAAATACAAACATGTTTTCCAAAACACAGAATGTTCTCTTAATCAGATATCCAAATGAACTTATCTGTAGAAGTTAGAAGAATTGAACGTTACCCGAATTGTCAAAAATCCGACAATATTGTGCAGCTGGTTAGGAATTGTTGGCATTGAAATGGTTACGGAAGTCATCTATTTACCTAATTTTTTATTTAAATTTATTTTCCTGCACTTGCGTTATTGAAGTTCGCAGGAATTCCAACTCGCTCAAATCCATGGCTGCTCTGATCGGTAGTTTTCCATGGTTTATCCAATCAACACCAGGCGAATGCCGTAGCAGTACCCAAATAATCGGGCCACGTCCGCGTGCGATCTTTTTTTCCTCTTCCTTGTCCATTCCTCACCACTTATTTACACACACACTTATATGCACCACACTACCACATATGTCGGGAGACTAGTCAGCTTTTCCCATCTCTAGACTGCCACTCAACGCCGAACCATCCTCGGGCACGTCTGGCGTGGTGCAATGTGCGGGTCAACTGGGAGACGGAATGGCGTGCAGTGGTGTTCAGTGATGAGAGCCGCTTCTGCCTGCACGCCAGTAATGTGCGTGTGCGCGTGCGGCGTCGCAGGAGAGCGCGTGCGTCCGGAGTGTGTTCGTCTACGTCACGTAGGGCCTACCCCGGGAGTGATTGTGTGGGGTGCCATCAGCTACAACGCACGTTCGTCGTTGGTATTCGTGGAAGGACCATTGACCAGCGCTGGGTACCTCCAGCACGTTGTGCGGCCTGTGCTGATACCTTTCTTGCAACGGGATGGATGGGGCACTGTTCCAGCAGGACATTGCCCGCCCTCAGATTGCCCGCGCTACGCAACGCGCGATGTTCGTCAACTGCCCTGGCCGGTACCCTCGCCGAATTTGTCCCCACGCGAGCATGTGTGGGGCATGATGGGCCAACGCCTGACCCGTGCTGCGACTCCCCCAACAACTCTGGCTGCTCTGCGTGAGGCGGTGCAGGAGGCGTGGAACAGTGTACCGCAGGGCACTATTCGCCACCTGTACGATGGGATGCCAGCCCGCAGCAGGGCTTGTCGTACTGCCCACGGCGGTTACATGCAGTATTGATGTGATGATTGATGATTTACGATCCATGGTTCTCTTTGTTGCTGGACGAGCCAGTCTCACATGGCTCTGTCCTTGTAATCATGTGTAGCATTCTTTCTGTAAGTTCGGAATCTGTACGGAGGAATAAATTGTACAATGCAATCGGGGTGTTGCAATACTTTTTCCGCCAGTTTATATACTCTATCAGGAAGGAAATACTACTGTCGGTGGCAATCAGTCCGTTGTGAGATTTAGAGAAATAATAGGATATGGAAGAAGGATTTCCTTCTATCTTTGAGTTTCTGATAGAGCGTCCTTCTGGAATGTATCAGAGAAAGTTCTAAAGTAATCGTCGGATGCAATCAGGCTCCCTGAAGGTGGATATCCACAGGCAAGTGGAGCTTATCAGGAATTCCTTGCGTCCGTTGTAAATCAGACAGATTTGGCAGCCACGCTTCGCCGTTGATCCCCGTCTTAGGTCTTCACCGTCTGAGTTGGGCCAATGGAATCATAGCCGTTTCCTCCACAGCATCGAAGCTGGAGCAGAACCCTAACAAATGGGTCGCGGTTTGCGCCCGATCTCTTCATTTCGTCTCCACCTCTTCCCTTGCGCACATATCAGGGAATCTGTCGGAAACTTGGATCTTCCGCCGATTGGGGCGGTACTCAGAAGGGGGAGATACCTGAAGAGAGAAACTCCGCCAACAGACTTGCAAGATGGCGTCGAATATTGTGCGAAAACTGCTAAAATTTTCAAAAAATGTACAGGACTTTAATGAAAACTAATTACTAATTACTAATGGATGTACGAATATTCATTAAAAATTTCACACATCAATTTTGTAGTTTCTTGGCTGTCCGGAAAACGCAACGTCCTGAGCACAGGTGCCAAGGCCACCTTTCTGCGACCTTCCTCAGGGCAAAATGCCCTGAGGCAGTAATGAGGAAGGTGGCAGAATGTTGGCATCTGTGCCTAGGACGCGGCGGCTCTCGGACAGCCAAGTAAATACTGACTCCAGCCGCGGAAGCCTACTCTCTCGAGTTGCTATTAATCTATTACAAACAGTTGACGTTTCGTTATGTAATAGTTAGGGAAGCGAAGATTAAGGACGTTTGGAGTTCGAAAATGGTTTTGAAATGGAAAGATATTGGTTATGTCGCAACGTGATGCATTATGTTTTGAGGTTAAAGTGGATAACAGTAGATCCCTGCTATAGTCACTACAACATACATCTACTTATCTTTGTAAATATAAAACAGTTCAATTAAATTTTGAGAAACATTTCAATTAAGTTTTGAAAAATATGTGCGTAGTAAATAGTGATTGGATTGTTCCAGAATTTGTAAATCTCATTCATGTTCATTTCTTTAGTTTCGAAGAATAAATGTAGAACATGAAACAATAGTTTTGCTTGCCAATTTTCCTTCTTGTACGCACGTAACTTTCGTCCAGTTGTTCCTCTGGCGTGATGTCGCTGCTGTAGAGTGCGTTGGCGTTCGGACGCCCCGTCTCCCCAAGCACCTGCGCCACCGCAGGCGCGCATTACTCTTTGGCGGCGGCTTCGCACCTCAGGTGTGAAATGGACGCTGCGGCGCGCGGAACAAACGGGAGAGCGCGCGCCCACTGCAATGGACGGCGCGGCGATAAATTCTGCGCGGGTGGCAGCGGCGCCGGCCGGGGCGGGGCGGGCGGGGCGAAGTGAAAGGGCGACCGAGCACGGGCGACGCGCACTGGGCCGAAAGAGGCCCAAGAGAGCGCATTCAAAAAAAAAAAACAAAAAAAAAAAGATCATAGCAGGCGTGGCTTCAAACTGCGTAAATTGTTTTGAATGGATGAGCTACAAAAATGAATACTGATCCATGTGGACCTGCTTATTGTAGATAAATAATAAAGTGCAATTTTAAAATGTACTTAGTTGCTGGTAATATAATTAATATTTATGAAGGCAGTCTGTGAAAGATAAAAACACACAGTACTTCATGAGGTGACATAAAAAAATCTACTATTAAGAGACCGCTTGTTTGTGATGAGAAAATTACAATAAAAGAGACATTCATACGCTGTCATGAAAATATTAATGAAAAATAGAAATATATAAATAAATGGCGAGTAACTTTATTATGTTTTACTTTTAATTCGTTTCAGTTCCCTATTTTTTATTAATTCTAGTGTTCACTTAGACTCAAAATGCCATAAGACGAAATTAGCCAACCTTTTACTTAAGGCAGCATGTTTTTTTTCCTTACAAGTCGAGATTCGCCGTTCATCTTGAGCTCCCTTTTACCTTCTTTTGCGGTGGTTTAAAATATGATTAGAAATAGGATTGTTTTCTCTTCGAAGGCAGAAATTAAAGGCTAAATTACTTAATAACACAAGTAAATTAATAAATATACATCAAATCAGAGCAAACACGGTTATTGGAGCATCAAACAACAGTGGTGTAAGATAATGTCGTGGACGAGAAAGCAATCGCTGCTTTGGACCCCCCTAATAGTGTTGCAACTGGCAGAGAGGCTCATTTGGCGTAGAGAATTTGGGATAAAAACATATTATTTGCGTTGACAAAGATTGAGCTCTGAGAGCGAGGTGAGGTTAGATTGAATGATTGTTTTCGGGCGCGTCTGTCATCATTAGTTCCATAAGTTTACTGCTTGTTTAATCTCGTGGGGGGGGCGGTTTCCTTCCCTGCTGGAACGTGGGATCGGGCGTCAACTGGCAATCTTCACCAGCCACTGGCCGCCCCGAACCAAAAAAGTTTCCGGCTGGTTTCTCCACATGAGTAGTAGTGTAGTGCGTGTATGCCTAAGAGTATAAGTAAGGGCTGAGGATAAAACAAAGAAGAGGAAAGAAAGATCACGCGCGGTCCGTGGCTCGTTTGTTAGGTGGAACCCCAGTTTTCATTCGGTTTGGATCGGAGAAACCACGGCAAACTATCAGAGCCAGGACCGCTATAATTCTACAGAGCAGCCAGTCGCTCTAATTATTTTGCATACAGCGCTGAATTCGACATACCTATTTAACTAGTGCCGAAAATCGAGACTCGAACCCCATAAACTCCTGGTGAAGAGATGATGCAGAGACAACCGTAATGCTGCATCAGAGTCGTCCCAGGAGATATCAGATTGGAATTTGGAGACGTCGGTCCTCTCTCCTGGCAAGGAAATGACGCGCCAAATGTTGGCCACCCCTGCCACGTGCGCCCGTCACGTGTCCCACTGTGTGATGCGCGGCGTGGCAAGGGCGGGGGCGGGGCGGGGGCGGCCGCGCCTAGGAGCCCCGCGGCGGCGGGGGCGGCGCAAAATTACCAATGGATCGCTCGTAAAAAGCCCTTTACAAGATTCCACGTTTGGGTGAGTGTTATTGTTATATAAATTCTCCAATCGCGTTGGCGCCGTCCCCCCTCCCCTCCCGCGAGGGCGCAGGCAAAAGCCGTTTGTTGCGCGCAACGCGATATCAAATGTTCATGTTCACTTTTATTTCATATTTCTGCTCGTTTTTCGTTGAAAGGCATTCAATAGCACGTTCTAGATGGACGCTCTGCGTGCCCTACCCGTGTTGTTTATTCATTTTGAAAACGTGGGAAAAAGTAGATATGATCTTCATGGAAATATTGGGAAAATACTAAGTTTATGTACCTGTGGACAAATTTCTCGCACTTTTTCAAGAGAGTTAAACAATTTTTTGCAAGTAAAAACAGTAAACACTCATGAAATCATAGAAAGTTAAACTCGTAAGTTATACTAGGTTAAAGTTTATTACATTAAAATAATTTTACTTATATTATTTTCATTTATTTTTAGAAAAAAGTATTCAGTTTCAAAAACTGTGCCTGACGTGTAGAAGAATAGTACAGTTTGTGCTCGTTTTCATGGGCCCCTACTCTCACTCTTAGAGAATTATAAATAAGGTAGCAATGTGCGTTCTGGGCCTCTGGCCATACAATATCGCATTAGCGGTAGTGCCGGATTGTTGAGGAGTTTGAAATTTGTCTTTTTTTTTCAGCCATTGTATGTTCCGTAAAAGGCAATTGATCTCGGTGCAGTTAGATCCCGGTGATCCTTGTGAGTCATCCGACGAGGAAACCTCGATGTTTCGAATTCGCTTAACCTTCGTGACTTCACATAGTTAACGAAATCAGCTAGTGGTGCCGGTGTCGCGGTCTTGGACTTACAGTAGGACCATCCCAGTATTCGCCTGGTTGACCGAGGGAAACCACGAAAATCCAGATCAGGATGGCCGGCATGGGGATTGGACCTCCGTCTCCCGAATGTGAATTTAGTGCGCCACGCTCTGAGCCACTTCGCCCGGTAAAATGATTCTATACAGAACTTTAATAAACCCAAAGATACTGTACATTCATTTACATAGGAAATTTGTTGCTCATCCAACATTGTGGCTTTCTGCGAAGAACCTCTGTTCAACGTATCTAAAATTTCGAGCTTCTGCTCGAGGTCTAGCGTAACATGTTTCCTATTAGAAACCATAGCACTGAACTGTACTGTAAGAAAATCACAATTTCAAATCTGTGTAAAATTGTTTAACATTTTTAACTAGCAACACATTGTGGTACGAGATAATTCATTGCTGTGGGCGTCATTTCAGCTTGAGTGCCTAGAGGCCGGATGTGGACCCGACCACTCACAGACCGGATTAGCGAGAGTCTAGTGTTTTCGCAACGACAAATGAGCTTCAGATGTTAGCCCTTACCCCTTTCGTATCCCTGGACAGGAAGTGACTCACTTCCGGTGAAAATTCAGAACGATTATTACGCGCGTTAGGATTTCGAAGAATAAATATGTTTGAAAAGTGACTTTTATGTATGGGTCGTTTACTTCACTGAGTAAAAGAAACTAAATGTGGAAAAAATTAAGATACTTAAATAATTTGTTTTGGGGCCTCTTTTTTTGGTAGCCACTAGATAATTGCAGAAAAGCTGCATTACTTGGAAGACATTTAGAAGTTTGTTAGCAAATACGCACGCCGTTGCGCCGTAGTCTTTATAGAATTGTGCAACAGCCTTATGACTACCCTTTGTGGCCTGTCCCCGCGTTGGAGATTCACAAGAAGCCTTCGTAAACCAATTAAGCTTCGCATTTGGAAAGTAACAGAGGATGGAAACACATTTTTACAGGGCACGTTTCTCTCCTCGTCGCGTTCCAAGAATATTTTGCTCTATTTCCTGCCGCGCCGAGCGCTTTCCTAAGACATCGGGACGCGAAGGGTCATTTCCAACAAGACCTTATTTAAATCGTCGCCGCCGCCTCCCGGGCGCTATTTCCTGCAGCGCGGGGAAAGGCGGAATGGCAGGCGCTGGGACGGCACGCCGAAATAATTAAAAGACGTTCTAACGCGACCACTTTGCCTTTTTCAAGTGCTTGTGGAAGCTACAAGGTGGAAAGTTGAAAAGGCGGTTGTGATTTGCATCGCATTTGAATGTAACGCAACCGCTAAACGCGCCCGTTAAGGCGCAGCATGGCCGCGCCGCCCGCGCCGCCCGCGCCATCCCGTGCCGGGCGATTTCGCTAAGTGATAGCGCGGGGTGGGGGCAAGGGAAGGGAAAGGGGCGGCGCGGCGGTGGCGCCCCGTGATATTGCGGCAGGCTGCTCCAGCGCCACCCCCGCCCCTCGCCGCAAGAGGAGAGAATTTCTCGTAAAGGAGCCCCCGCAAGCTGCAACTATAATTAAAACATTTTGTTTTGGAATGCAAATGGAGCGTAATATATTTGCGTGCGTGAAATTCAAGTTTGTTTTTGCGGGCTATGAGCACGTTGTAATTTCGTTTCCTCGATGTTAATCTTTTTTTAAACTTCAAAAAGAAAAGTGTCGTACTTCCTGGTGTTAGCGAAAACTTTGGTCCCGAAGAAATCTCATAAAACGGATGAGATTATTCTGAAAATAGTTTCCACAAAAATGCTGGCGCTTCAAAAAGATGCCTGTCCGTTCAGTGCATTCAATTTGCAAACATTAATTTAAGTTTTGATTTATCTCGTTTCAGGAAATGACTGATTCAAGCTCTCTGAAGTTCTGTGAATATACAACTAATAATATTATGGATAATCCAATACGGGCCACATGTATTACATTTCTCAATGATTGGCTGTGTCCCACGAACATACAGATCAAAGATGACGCGTGAGCAAGTTACATTTCTATTTCCATCTTTATCAACTATTATGGCAAAATTTGAACGCTGACATATCGAATTATTTTATTATTATTATTATTATTATTATTATTATTATTATAAATTATTAGGTGACGTCTAAAAATGAAGAAAATGCAAAAATATATCACTAATGAATAATTAATTGCAATTTATTTGCTGTAATTTAAATCAATCATAGCAATTCCAAGACTTTCTTTTCTATTATGACATTGTTAATTAACTTTATTCCTTATGCTATCACGTGAACCAATATCACGATTTCTAAAAAATAATTCAAGATAAACCGGTACTTATTTGTCGAGGGAAGAGCTGTGCACTAGAAGGGGTGTGGTCAACTTACTTGTCCTTCCCTCATCAAACTCTATATTCCCTCATCGCAATTTCTAGGACTTAGGCCTTTGCGTTAACAGTTGCATGGCGCCTTCTTCAAAGCAAGGACTAGACGTGAGAATATAAGACACCGTTGGGACCCTCGCAAGTGACGTCTACAGGCCCTCCACATTGCCAGAAATTTGAAATGGAGAGATGGCGCTTCTTAATACTGGTGGGTGTGCATGCTTTGCCCATAAAACGTCCTGAATCTTTCCGACTGACGAGTCCTATACACTTCACGAATCATCTTAAGATGAACTAATTCTGCAGCAGTTAAGAAATCACTGACTTGCAACTCGTTCCCAGATTGAGGGGAGATGGATTCTGTCCCAGCTCCTGTGGAAGACTGGAATCGCCCAACTACTTTCCTGATGTGACCCACAACATTAGTCAACATTAGTACCAAGGTATGCGTAGTGAAAATAGAAGGGAGGGGAGGATGGTCCCGGCTCCCCAGATCCGTCCGGGTGTCACGTATGTTGTGGGATTGTCGTGTTGTTTGGCTCATGGCTCAGGACGATTGAGAAGGGATTTGTTGCGATCTCGGGGATGAGGGTGGGGGAGCACATGTCTCACCTGACCAACCTCTAAACTGGGGGCTTCTAGCTGGAGGGGCCGCTCCAAAACCTTTCAGGTGTTGAAGTAGGGGAACTCCGAAGAGAGCTTGCGCCACGCGAAGAATGAAGCCACGGGACCTTAAAAGTCCCCCTGTGGATGGCGTGAGTAGCGGCGGCGAACAAATCAAATCGTCCCTCGCGGGGCGCTTTCCCTGTGAAGTGGCGGGCACATCGGCGTCGCGGGCGCTCCCCCCCCCCCCCAGGCAATCGGGTCCGCCTGGCGAGGGGCGGGGCGGGGAAGCGGCCCGGCAGCAGCTTCATAAAAATGGCTGGCATTCTTGTCGCTTGTCGCTCGCCTACTCCGCCCTCCCCTCCCCTCCCCCACCCGCCTCCCAGCGCCGGGGAGCCCTCCGTCTAGCTTCTCCTTCAAGTGGAATAAAATTAACCTTCGTGAATATGTAACACTGCCAACAGGCTACTATGTATTTGCATTTCTTAGAAATAGTGGGATTCAAGTTGAAACTATCCGAAGTGTTGCCCGCGTTGTCCACGTTTATTTATGACTTATTTATAAATAAATTCCCGATGTGAAAGGAAATTAATTCAATCTTTAGTATGTCTTCATCTCACGTTCTTTGTATACTGAAATGCATGGACATTTAATATGTTTTCAACCAGAGTTTTTCAACACCTTGCAACGGTACAAATCCATCGATTTTTGTCAAGAATCTGAAAAGAGTAGTAGAGATAGTTCGCAAATATTTTTGGTGTTATTGACACCTTGCGCTATCAGGACGCGTTCAACTTGGTTCGTCATCTCCTTTGAACAGTCATTAAATTGATGAAAATTTAGCAAACTCAAATGAAGAATGAAAAATGCCATGAAAAGGTGATTAGACGAAGATGTACTGAACGATGTGACAACAATGTTAGACGATAAAATGAAGGATGATGATGCAATGTTGAGATTTCAGGTATAAAACGGTATTATATCTTTAAACATGAAAGTTAGGGAGTCCGCTTGAAGTAACGTGCGCCAGTGGCTGCAGCTGAACGAAGAGCTCAGACGGTGGTGCATCGCTACACCGTTGAAGTGGATTTCGAAAAGCACACCCCGCCGTCGCCCCCCTTCCCCTGCGCCGGCTGGCGCCCTCTGCCGTGCGCCCATGATGAGCAGGTGGCGCCAAATTGAATCGAGCGCATCGCAGCCTTCGTTTCATGCGGCGCCGCCCACCCCCGGCCCCCGCCGGCCTCTTCCGCCCGAAATAAATCGGTTAGCGGGCAGGGGGCAGGATTTTCATCAGATGCCCAAAATTACTCTCCCGCCACGGCCCCGCCTCCGAGCGTGATCAGGTCCCCGCCCCGCGACCCCTCCGGCGCTGTCCTCGCGGGCGCTGCACCCCCCTGCCGTCGCAGCGCTGACGAAGTGCAATCAGGGGCAGCGGCAGACGCACTTTCATCAATCAAGATCCTGCTCCGTCAAAGGCGCCGCTTTCGCCTACGACTGCTGCAGCTTCTGCGTTTTAACTCCTTTGTTTGCATTATGAAGTCCAGGGCGAGCAGTGTTTGTTAACTTCTCTTGAAGTTTCCGTTTAGTCAGGTGTATTATGAACTGTGGAACTGTTCTCTTCTGAAAAGCAGCACTTATCACTTTATTTTCCGCATTCAATCTCTTAGATGAATCACTTGCCGATGTGCTTGATATATTACCGGGTACAAGCGCATTTATCTCTTGTTCGTTTTAAATGAGACTGAATAACAATTTGGGTTCTGAGACCCAGACTTGTTCCGCAGTAACTATTTCTCATTCACTAGATGTCCAGCACCATTATTATTTTTGTTTGTCATGTCCCGTTTATCCTATTGTTTCTTCTATTGTGTAATGAATAGTATCGATAATTCCAAGTAGAAACATGAAAAATGTGAATGTGAGGTTCAAAATATTTTTTAAATATAATAATATAAGATGATTGAAATTGGCGCAATTCAAATTTTTGAAAAGCAAAATCAATGAAAGAAGAAAGATGAGAATGTCTCGGCTATCACTCTTCTCGATCCCTGGAGGCGAGGTACATAGAACGCTTCTGGCACTTTAGCACGGGCAGAAAGGGTCGGCTGAGGGGACTGCACTGAGCTCAGCGGCGAATAGGAAGCCTCACCTCCCATCGCCCCCGCACCCACCCCTCCGCATGTGCCCCGCCCCTGGAGGCGAAGACGCAGAGGAAATTGACTGGAAGATGGCGTCGAGTTCGCTTCCGGTACCTCTACCCGCCCTGCCCCGCCCCTCTCCGCCCCGCCCCGACGTAATTCGTTGCGCTGATGAAGTTGCGCCCCCGCAGCCGCCCCGCCCTCCCCCGCCCTCCCCCGCCCTCCCCCGCGCCGGCGACTTCGGATTATGAAAGTTGCTGCGCGCCCGATTACAGCCGCCCTCGTCGCCCTGCCCGGCCAGCGTGACCTTCCCCAGCCGCCCCCGGCCCCGCCCCCGCCCCCGTTTGACATTTCCTCCGCCCCCAGCTACGCACGCGGCCGCGTCTCCCTCGAGGCGCGGGGGCGGGGGCGCAATTGATGGATCGCTCGGCTGCGTGTCGCCAGTTGTGGGTGATAACAAACTTCGCATGTTAACTGAGGCCAAACAAAATATCTTTCTCGTATGATAGTCTGTTTGTTCTTTAACAATAAGTACCACCACTGCCATTGCACAACTGATTTTTTATTATCAACTCAATTATTAATGCTGTTGAGTTATTTAGTGGGTAATAAAGCAGTCAGTAGAAAAGCGAAGTCTCCCCTGTATTCGAGTGACCATGGTAATGGGAACGTTTGAGCACAAACGTATTTGTTGCTGGAATTCGTGATGATATTTTCAAGAGCTAAATCAGCTCGAAAATTAACATGAAATGTTTTCAATATGAAATGTGAAAGTGTTATTTACGAGGGTTGGGTCATAAGTCATGGCAACTTTTTTTTTAATACGAGTACGGGTTGAAAATGTGTAATATACACATGAAAGAACGAGGTATGTACTAAATGCATGTACCTTTATAACGACACACCAAAATTGTGCTTCTCATATTTAAGGTATTTGGAATGGCTGTATTGGTTTCATATTCCACAGAGTTTTAGGCAGTTGCTCGATTACTTCACGTGCCACATCGGTCCACACAATCACAGGTCGTCACGTGCGTTGCCGATCTCTGGCTGCAGGCGTTCTCCCAGAAACTCTCCTACCCATCTTGCGACTGTCCAGTATGGAAGGCATTATTCCCGAGAGTTTCCACCGATTCCCTGTGACATTCTCGGGGATTTCTCCCGTGAAGAACGGCTGTCTTTGTGTATGAACTCTTCTCGAAACGGGTTACATTCATCTCGCACGGCGGCAAATGACTGATTTCACATTGCTTTCTGTGCTAAAAGAGACACTGACAGAGTCAACTATTGTTGAGAACACTCACTAGTTTAGCATTTCCTTCAAACGACAAATAAAATTGTGTGATAAATTATTTTTAGAAAAAAATAGTCCCAACCCGTTTTAGCTCGTGACTCTTCCAAACCAATAAAATTTTATTTATAATTACGTTTTTCTTCTTTCGGTTCATAATTAATTCACTGTAAAGTAATTAATTGGATTACCTCGGAACTAAATATTATTGTTGACATGTTAATATAAAAATTTAATATGAATTATGGAAAATATTCGAATAAATTGTGAAAACAAGATTGGTTTTAAATGGTTGCATTAGTAGAGTAAACAGTTGAATTGTGTAAACAAAACCTGTAATGCAGGTTCAGTCTAAATCTGTTGTTTTACATTTACATGCGCACAGAAAGGAGACTGAATAGATATCATCAGAGTACTAACAATGAAAAATATGTTTTACTTAAAACTTTCACTCAGTGCATTCTTGAGCTTTGACAAAGCGTTTCGATGAAGCATGTTCAGTGTCAAAAATATTATATTACTACTTTCATACGAGAAGTGTATGATATATTCGCATTCGCGCTCTTTTTACCGTAATTAATATATATGAATGTTCGTAAGTTTCTCTTATGATATCCATATACTTCTCTGCTCCGCAGTTCCAAATAACAAAATAAATGAGAATCTGCCTCACGAACTTGAAAGTCAAACGTGAAAAGTAATAGTGCAGCGCCATTACTCCAAATACATTTAATAAATACTTGTAAATGTCTGGTGACTGGTTTGTAGTTCTAATTCCACCGTTCTTCAATTTTGCGCTCTGGGAAAATAATGCGGATAAATGAACATTGAGAGTGAGATTTGTTTTATTTTTAGTCCAAAGTAACAGATGGTTTAGGATAAGTGACTGAATTTTCGCGTTCGCCTCTACAGAGATTAATGAACGAACCTTGTAGTGTTGATGGGGAGTGGGGCTGGCGCCGCCTAGTCGCCTTCGATTGCGTGGTATTTGGGTGTCTGGCGACGCCGCGTGTGCTGAAGAGGCAGTCCTTCTTGGAAGGTCACTGGGCGCGAGGTGTTTCCCTCCCCCTCCCCCTCCACGACCCTTTGTTTACGCGCCTTCGGAGGGGGCGGGGCGCGGCGGGGCGGGGCGGCTTAAAGAGCGATGCGCCAAACAGCCCAGCCCTCCCTCGCGGACGAGCCTTTCCGACAGACGTCTTTCCCCTCGCTGCGCAATGCGCTCTTGGCAATGTTCACGAACGCATTCAAGTAATAACAAAATCTGTTCTTTTTATAATTTAAAATGATGGATATGTCATCAAACCGAAAATGATTCGATTAAAAATTTACACAGGATCTTCTTTCATCCTTCAATGAAATTTTAATCGAATAAACCATATATATATATATATATATATATATATATATATATATATATATATATATACTATATTTAACATTTCATTTCAATGTCATTTCATATTATTCTATTCTACAAGATCGCGGCTGAAACTGCAGAGTTAAAATCTGTTCCCCATCCAACACTGTTTGGAATGGAATTCTATCTGTTGTTGAAAGTGATTGCCTCTTGAAACAATGGGAGTACTGTTTTGTGTAAGACACGGTTTTGAAAGAAAACTGATTTTAATGTTGGTCTTTCTTTATTCAGTTCAGAACATATTTTGAAAGAAGCACTTTTGCGCCCTTGTCGACTGCGAGAGGATGATTTGCCAGGTTGAACTGCAAAGTGATGTAGCCCCTCTAGCTCCCCTTCTAGCCCCTGCCTTAACCATTTTTTCTTTTTAAAACAAAGTTGTTTCACGAAAGCGCGTTCTTTACAACCCATTTAGATCACTTCTATTTTCGGATATCAGTGGCTGAAATTGTACCAAACGGAACGTTCAGAATGATAAATGAACAAAATAGTGCAGACACTAGTGTCTCTCTTAGCGTTTTTCCTCATTTTGGCTCATCGTCATTGTTGGATATCTGCAAAGCATGAATGGAACATTTACAGAACTAGTCAGTGTCGAAATGAGACTTGTTAACATTCTTTAGATTTATTATGAATTCTGCAATTCAGAATGGGAACTTGGTGGTGAAGATCTTAACTTTACATTCATTGATTCTACATTGACTAATAATAAAATGTTCTTCAAAATTGCGTGTAACTTCGCCACGCAAGCCTTCACAACACTCCACTTCATTTTACCTTGCATCGCTGCACTGCACTGAACTGAAACTTTTTTTTTCAAAGCTATGAAAGTAATTGATTTTTAAATTTCCTCAAGTTTGAAAAAAGGGTTCAAATACTGTCGCAGACAAACTACTCCAGACTCTAATACTTCATTTCATGAATAAAAATGTCCCAAGGTCCATTTTCTGTATTATTGTCTGAATTTTCTGTTTGCAATCCACTCTGACGAAGAATGTAGGTTTTCGTAAACGACGATGAATTTAATTCCAAGCTGTGTAGCCTGTGTACGCTTTGTAATCACAGAGTCTGAATTTTTTTTCGAGGGACATCCATACTTCGTATGTTTACTACCACCGAAAGTAAATTTTGATGCACTGCGCTGTACCTTTTCCGATGAGCCGATGACCACTTTCTCATGGCGGCCCTGTAATAAGAGCTTTTCTGCCGAAAATTCACCGGTTTTTTCGCGCATTAAGTAACTTTATCTTTACTCCGTTGCGAGAAAGGTAATAATATCTAGGTTGTTGTTTCAACCTCCTAAAACATGTTTTAAAAAATTATTGAAAGTTGAGTCCAGCAATTTATAACGAGTACGAATGATTCGGAATGTTTGAGAAAGTATCTTTTTAGATTTCTTTACGTAAATGTAATTTGATATTCATAATGTTATTTTAATTATCATACTTGTAGAAACCTGATGTTGGGATAAAATTTAATCCCGAAACGTCGTTGAAATCACGAATATTCTTTTTAAAAAATTGAAATTAAATGAAAAAAACATGCATTTGCAATGTGTTGTTCCTTTATTAGCACAATAAGGTCTGTAAAAAATTGATTGCCAGAAAGAATATGCTGATACTTAAGCACTTATGGTACTCTTCTTCAGAATCCCCATAGCAAAATATCCCCAGACTTTACCACCGGCAAAGGTGGCTAATTTCTAGGTGACATCAATTGATGTCATTTGTCAGGATTTTCGACACTTGCTAGATACTTGGGTCGAATTCAGCTGCTGTCTAGAGGAGAATTCTAGCGGTCGGCTGCTCTGAACGGTAGTTTCCGGTGGTTTCTCCCATCAACGCCAGGCGGATGATGAAGCAGAACCTTAACCAATGGGCGACGGACCCCGTGCAATCTTTTCTTCCTCTCCCTTGTACTCTCCTCGCCACTTCTTACTTACACGTGTTGGGAGATCACTCGGAGACATGTCTTTAAAAAATCTCTATCTTCAAAGAAAAATTTTGAACTTTTGCAATTTTCGAAAATTCATCTACGATGAGATCTGCACCATTATTTAGACGTCCTTTTCTCTCTCCGAAGGAAAAATTTAATCCAAAAAGTTGTAGACGTTTTTGAGAAAATTTTGCAAATATTGTTACGGTTTCATATAAAGTACCTCCAAATACCAAAATATCCTTTCAAATTCGCAGGACCTCGACCTCATCTATGGGGGAAAATCAATTTTGGATACAATCGTCTCAACAAAACGTTAATTCTGACTCCACAAGGTGTTACAAGAAGTAACTACAGATATGGCCAAGATTTATCCACTTTTTACATTACAGGTCCCCACGGAAATTGCCACTTTCCGATGCAACATTGCAATATATTCTCTTTACTAGGTACGTACATGTAGTAGGCGAGATGGTTAAAAGAAGGCAACGTAGCAATAGGGCCAGATTTGTTCAAGACCAGATTCGAAAATTCAACTTTTAAAAAATGAAATGTTCAAAGAATTTGTTTGTAGTAGATATATTGATAATTTTGTGTTTGTGGGTGCATCAACTGCTGTGACCATTAGTTCCGTGTATGTAGAGCGTGTTATATTTTAGGAGTTGACAGTTTTCTCCTCCTGTACAACATGAAATCCGGCCGTGACCTACTAGTTTGCTTGCAGGAGGGTGCCCACAACCAGGTATCTCCCGCACCGGACACCGCCCCAACCGTGACAAGCAGTATTCTCTCAACTGCTCTGCCGATATGTGCGATAGTGTTATGTGTGTCAGTGTAAGTGTGCGTGTGTAAGGAAACAAAATGATGGCGTGTGCAAGAAAAATGAGGAAGGGAAGATCACGCGCGGTCCGTGGCCCATTTGATAAGGCACTCGTACGGCATTCGCCTGGTAGTGATCGGAGACACCACGGAAAACTACCGATCAGAGCAGCCGGCCACTAGAATTCTTTTCTTCCTAAGACAGTGGACGAATTCGACCTACGCTAGAACGTACGTTGGAACGAGATTCGAAAATCCGCCACGGTCGGGATTCGAACTCTGGGACTTCCCGGTGAGAGACGCTGCAATAGTAACATTGCGCCAAGCCATTCCTCATTAGACTTGGGATGACCATCTAGAAACAGCATTTGTAAGTGTGAGAAGAAAAATTGAGACACGTGGGGTTTCGTGGGACTCCTCGCGAACGCAGTCGTCTTCCTCCTCCCGGCATCGCTCACTCGCGGCGGGCGGAGCCAATTACCTGCTACGCTACGCGACGCGTGCCTGTTTTTGCGCGGGCGTGATGCGGCGTAACGCGACGCGTCCGCTGCGCTGCCCGTGTGTCGGCTGTCGCGGCGGTGGCGCGTCGCGCGACTGGCCGCGACACTAATGCGACGTGCGCGCGCGCGCCGCGCCTTGCCGCGGAGACAGTCCAAAGACGGCGCGTCGCGTTCTGTCGTGTCGTGTCGTGCGGAGTTTCCCATGCAAATGCGAGTTTGGGGATGGGGGATTGAAAGCGCGATGTGCATCTCGCCCCCGTCTGCTTGTTCCCCACAGCGTTAGTCGTCAGTGGCAGGTCTGGATGTGGGTGCGACACTTCAAATTGACGTCATGTTTTAGGTGCTTATTGGTTTAAACCATTTAAGAACAACTAGTTAGATCCTTGCAAACATTTTGCTCTTAGTAAATTACTGTTTAAAAAGCAAAAATAGCTTATTTTTCAAAATATTTCCGGACAACCAAACCTTGAACTATGTCGTACATTACGGGCATGTGTGGATGTATACGAGTATGTATACTGTGCGGTCGTAGAACTCTTGTCATTGTTAAGTTTTTTAATAAGTAGAAAGATCCTTGCAATTAATTTTTCTTAGAAAATAAAATTATCAATTTAACTTGTCATAGATTTCCACATTTTGTACGTAGCCAGAGCTTGGAACTGGGTGGTACTCACAAGAGCTAAATCTCCAAAAACTTGTACTTAAACTTAAACTACTTGCAGCAGGAGAACAATCTCTGTATTTCTACGCCCCCGCTCACTGTACCAAGTACTAGGTCTTGAATACGACGTAATGACATATGTAACGCCAGATTAGCGTTCATTCTATTAATTTTAAGATATTAATATTTAGTGTTGAAACTATAAAATATGTTAATATGAGGACGTGATAATATAAGTAGGATCCACTGTCTTTCAATTAAAACAAAAATCACGAAATTTGGTTGAGTAGGAAGCTGAAATTTATTTCGTTCACATAACTCAATCCTAAATCATTGGAATATTTCACACTGTAAATTTTGATAAACCTCTAGAAAATTGGAAATCAGTTTGTCATTACGTTTTGAGTGCCAATTTGAGTGAAAATTGGAAATCGGTTTGCTATTGCGTTTTGCGTATAGTAAATGTATGTCTGCCCATATTCATAGATACATTCCTAACTTTTCCGTCAAGTGAGATGTCATTTAATGAGTCTTGTTCTGCTGTTATAGAAGTGGCTATTTTTTTCAAATCCTTCTAATATAAGTAATAAATCTCATATCAATAAATGGTCGAAGACATCAAACTAATTTCGTGTGTAGATATTACACTACATTGACTTTATCCGTAATTCTTTAGACGGATGTCTTATGGAATTTATCCGAAAATTTCCAGCGTCTATCTCAAGCATGTAAGCATTGGAAACATTAATAATTTTTTTATAATTCAAAGTTTAAATACTTTTTTGGGGGCACGCCAAAACTATGGCCTGCCCATCATAGGTCGTAGGTTCGATTCGAAAGAAGAGTGGAAATGCGGTATGACCTGCGTCATTGGAATGTGTCGGTCGCTTTATTTCTGTGCGCACGCTCTGTGTGTGTGTGTGTGTGTGTGTGTGTGATGGATTGAGTTAACGGACCTCCGAGGCAATCGTGATGCGTTCCGACCTGTGCCTTAGGTTGGTCTGGATGTCGAAAGCGCAAGTCGGCTGCCAACCTGAGACCATGACGAAACCCCGCTCCGACTACACACAACGGAGTATTAACGCTCCGAAGTTAGAGTGCGGGGGCGGAGGCGGAGGCGGAGGCGCTATTTGCGCGGTGTTCCAATTGCGCCCGCGTGAGCGCGCTGCGAGCACTGCCGTCACGCGTCACCCGATGCCGCCGCCGCCGCCGCCGCCGCTCTACGGCTTACACCCGCTGCTCCCGCCTCTGCCGGCGATTACACGGCAATCAAGCATTAAATGGCGGCGGCTGCCACCTTACCCCGCGCCGCGCAGCCCGTTTGGGCCGACGAGCGCCTCCAGTTATCGAGCGCCTGGGCTGCGCTGTGCCACTCCACCGCCCGGCCGCCTTCCACGCACTGCCTGTCGAATTGCCACGAACGGCGTCATTGTTTTAACAGTGGACGTATGCACTGTTGTCTGCACTACATCAAATACATCGTACATGTGTAGTACTCTGCATAGGGAATCGTTGCGTTATTGATCAGAATTTATTAACAAAAGTAGATCTACAATCATGGTTATGTATTTAAATTGCACATACTACCAAATAGTAAATTTAATTTTATATAGATTTTAAGATTCTGCCTGTTACTCAATACGCGTGCTATGGAGGGACCGATACACTTTCAAGAACGTAATAGAATATTCAAAAAGGCCTCAGTTTCCAAATTTCAAACAATTTCACCTCAACAATATCTCGAATAGCGGTTAGTAATATCTGTGTGTGAGGTCATTTCAAGATGTAACTTTGCACACACGCCAGGATTAAAATATTTTAGCGCCGTTCCAAAGATTGGTCTAGGTGAAGAGGAGATACATGCAATTTTGTAGCTGAAAATCAATTTGTTTGTATGGATCGAAGCGTCACGCATAACTCTTTTAGATTATACATTTTGAGCTGAAACATGGTAAATATGTCAAGATTTAAGATCAAGTTGTGCCGTTCAAAAGATATTCAAGATATATTTTAATATTTGGGGTACTGTACATGAAGTTCTTGAACTTTACATTTAAAACAGTAAGCGTTTTAGTGTAGGAAGAAGTTACAGTTTACCACTCAATCACATTTCGTGATTTTTTCTTAAAAGAAAGGTAGTGGCCTCCAGATGTTTTATCGTGTGCTATTATTAACCGGTTTTACAGTATAAATTCTACATTTTTATAAAACCTTATTATAAAAGAAAAATTGCTTATTTTCTGTCACTTGTTAATTAAATTGCATGAGTTGTAATCGATCAATTTGAAAGCATTCAAACTTTTATTTTCAAAAAAACATGGAAGTTCAAGATTGATGTTATAAAAGCTAATGTATGAAGTTTTCTTAAGTTCGAAGAGTGTTTTTTAATACAGAGACCTGTGAGTGTATGCAATATCTGTCAATGGTCTGACACATTTGTGTCCGTTCACAAAAAAATTCCGTTGTTAAAATGTAATGCATTGTAAGAAGGGATTTTCTTTGCTATATTTCCCTATTCCCTACAGCATGCTTGTACAGTCCTTGGTAAATATAAAACATTTACATTTTCAGAAATATGTTGAACTCTGGGTTCACAGAGAATAGTGAATGTATTGTTCCAGTACGTGTAAACCTCCCTCATTTCCTTAGTCTCCGAGACAATAATAAACGACATGAATGTTTTGAGGGTTTTCTATTTTTCATATAGTAAATATGTACATTTTTTCAAAATTGTAAGGTATTGCCCAACTTTTCCAGTAATTTTCAACCTTTTCTGCATATTTTCATTCAATTGTAGATCTTTAAATAATATCCTACAATATACTCTGTACTTACTTTACTCCGCACACACGTCTGAGTAATTGTTGAGAAATAATAGTAAAATGAAAATTTTTTGGTGTGCTGCGCATGTCATAATTTATTAGATGCAAAATTCTTGGTGCAAAATTCTCAATTCAGTAAAAACACATTAACGTTTTTTGTTGATACCTACGTTAAATTGAACAAAAAGTGGCATTTTCTTGGGAATTATTAATAGAAGATTTAATTTCCATCATGTTTTGTAGCGTTCTTGAAAATATTACCTCAAATTATAAAAAATGTCAATTAAATATAATTCGTTATATTACTTATAAAGTATTTAATTTGAAACTTAATTACAAATTATTATTTATATTTATTTTCATAATAGTTATATATTGAAATTAGTTTAAATCCTTAGTTTATTATCTAAAAAACTAGAGATAAGAAATATCAAATTAAACCAAATGTAAGGACATGAGGAATAGTTTTCAGGCAGACACGGGCATGATTAAAAGAAAATTCAATAAATATATGGTGAAAGGAGAAAATTTGATAGTCTTGTTAGTTTGTTGGTTTGTTGGTTTTGTGATTTTCTGAAATTCACATCAATAGGGAATGCAAGAAGGAAGTTGCAAGAAGCGCACGCACGCATGCACGCATGCACGCACGCACGCGCGCACACACATACACATACACATACACACACACACACACAAACGTGTATAAAACACCACAACACCACAAACAATACACAGAACAGGAAAGCATAGTTCAAAATGTGTTAATCAAGGACTATTATCAGCGTGATAATGAATGCGCATGATCAGATGCCCAATATTGATAGCTAGTTAGAATTGTTTTCTGCAATGCGAACAAATAACAGAAAATTCATAACAACCAGTTTGAGCATTCTGCTTCATATTGTGATGGGTCATCAGAGGGTCACGTAGACAAATAAAATTACGTGCTATAAAAATAGGTGCAATGTCAACAACGAGGATTCTCAGTAAACATATGGTGATTGAATAATAATGAGAGTTCAAGGAAAGTGGAATGGAATAAATAGACAAGAAAAATAGAGGAAATTGTTTTGATAATAAACTTAATATAGACACGGGAGGAAATTCCGTGAGATTAATTAAAATTTTAGGAGTATGGGAGAATCGGATGTCGAAGAGTAAACAGTATCAGACGCAGAGGCATGAATATCCAATCAGAAAAGAGGAGACGTGAGAGGGAGGAGAAAATCGACGCAAACGAACGAAGAAGGAACGAAATGGGGCTAGTGCTGCGCATTTTGAAAGTAAACAAGTGAGTAGCGCGGTTTATGAACTGCGGAGACAGAAGCTATTCAGCCGCGGTGACGGTCAGAAGGGAGAGAACTTGTGTGGTCAGCAGAAGCTGGAAAACATGGTGGTTATAGTAATGGCAAGGGCGTAAATGGATGATGCGTTGGACTATGTTGCCAATAATTGGAGAGTACAGACAAAATCGACGTCAAAGAGGCCAGAGGATTCGCGAATGTGGAACAGGACTAGGAGACAGTAATTATATATATATATATATATATATATATATATATTTAATATTTGTAATATTTGGACGAAGATCAAGTTTTGTTTTGTTAACAAGTCATTTAAATTAGTATATGGGAAAATGTACGAATGGGAAATGTTAAATGGTAAAGATTTTCATGTGTTGTTATTGTTTGTTCTCCTGCTATTGTTATAGAAGTGGTCTATGTATGATTCCTGTTTAAAGCAGAAGAAGATAATTATAACGCCTTGTTTGTTTCAATAATGGATATTTTTAATTTTTAAATGGTAGAGAGAATCCCTAAATCCAAATAATTAATTTGCCTAAATTTTCTTTATGTAAATTTCGTCGCTACACCTCCGTACCAACGGTTCTGTCGGCCTGCCAAATGAATTTTCTCACGACGGTCATGCCTCGACGAACGAATAGGATATTACTAAAATAAATAAATAGAATAATATTTCGATGTATAAGATATTATATATTTATAAGGTTGAAAAGAAATGCATAGTTCGGAAAGGAAGAGAATGCATCAGAATGCATGGCAGGCCATGGAGGTGCTAATAGATTTGATAAATAATTGATTATAACATATTAGATGTTTGTATTAGATAAGTAAATAGTTCGTCAAAAGGGAAGACTCGCCAGAATATGTTATTGCTTGGTCCTTTTAATCACTAAAACAAATGAAGAACTCATGGACTACATTGTCTGAAATATATTATTTTTCGTATTCATTTCTCACGATTGTATTAAAATAATAAATTATTATACTACTATTTTCTCCGTCCTTTTCTCAAACCTATAAAAATTCTGCCACAAGGCAAAAGTCGAATTTCCATTTATCCTTTGTGAGTTGCCGCCTTCCAGAACAGGCGTCTTAACCTAAGTCGGTTCTAAATGATCATTAATGCTCCAGGATTAAGCGGGTCACGATTTGCACAAGCCTTTCCTTAATACATTCATACATGAATAATGAGTTCAGGCTTTAATACCGAGAAATATTAGTCTAATAAGTCCCTTGTGTTGACTTGCAAATTATGATACACGAAATGTTTACAGATTAAAATTAAAACACGAAATTTTCCAACAGGAATATTTTTGTCGTCCATTTATTTAAGCGCTTTTCCGTACACCACGCATTTGGGTTCTCGTGATATTGTAATCTGCCTGAAACTCTATTGCAAATTGTACAGAAATCGCGATATAGTGGCTCTTTGAATTCCTCTTCCTATATGTAGTACTTCCGCTGGTGCGAGATACCTGGTAGGGGAAAATCTCGTTGGCCGACGGTAGGTCAGCGCTGGATCTCGCCTTCCAGCGGGGGAAGATTACCACCACCACCACCTCCAGAGGAAAAACATGCACTACACTTTCAGGACTAATGACCTTAGCAGAATCACTGAGAATCAATCAAATACGGCTACGAATTTTTTTTAACCTCGTTGAATAGTGCGAAAAACACTGGAGTATTTTCCACGCTTTGCTAGTGCACTCTTTTGATTGTTCGATAACTACAAAAATCTCACCTCGTTAATATTCACATTATGTGTATTTACAGACATATGTAGTAATGTATAAAAAATATATTAAAAACAAATGCTGCAAATGGTTTCTAATTAAGTTTCTCGACAACAATTCTTTTGTGAAAATGATCTACGTAGTGCGAAGAAGTCTGTGCCATTGTCACATCACTAGATATGATTGATATGGTATAGTCATTCATATCTTTTTCACAAATGCAGCATTTATGGCAAGTTATAGAGAATTGATCGCAAGACTTTAAAGACGATCTATGTGAAAAATATGTAAGTGTATATTATGGGTATTTCACATTTTTATTTCCAATTCCAGTAATTCCAGTTCCATTTCATTTCACTACTATGTGATTATTCGACTACAAGAGAATCTGAAGTTTTGTAAACGCCGCGTCTTCCATTAGAAAATTGAATTGAATTTTAAATTAATTATATGTGCATGTTTCGAATATCTGGCGTTTTGGAAAAACAAATAAGTAAAAATTATTAAATCAAAGTTAAAATTGATAATTTGGGTTGTATTGCTATAACGCGTATAATATAGACCGCACCATGTACATTTTCTTGCCTTCGGTTCAATTTTTTTCAATTTCATTTGCATGCATTTTTTACTGCATTTTTTTATTCTCCCAAGAAAATTGCCCCCCGACTACTTGGCCACCTTTTTCACCTGCTTAGTCTATGAGTATTGCAATAGAGCTTTCTAAAATGAATATGCATGCGAATGGCGAATGTGTTCCGCCGGAAGTGAGGGCAATTGTTCTTGGCGGACGCGGTGAGGGGTGTTGAGTGCGCGTGTTGAGTCGCGCGACGCAACGCGCCCTCTGGCGGAATTAGCTCCCGTGATATAGCGGCGCTTCGTTACGCACCTACTAATGGCCTTTTACCCGGAATATAGTGAGCAGCTGCTTACTCTTTCCTCGCGAGGCTCTTCTTATTACTCGGAAGCTGGAATAATTCAATTTTCTCTCACCCATTGTGTATACAATCCATGTTCGCAGAAGACTACGGAGTTTTTTTAAATAAACCTGAGAAAAAGTGAAAATATTCTTTTTTTCATAATCTTTCACCTCGTATACACTCCTCCTGTGACTGTTGGAATTTGAATCGGGCTGTGTGATGCGTTTGAAGGTGGGTCGAACAGCACGGGGACAGCGGACGTTGCCGTTCCCAAGCCCGGAAAAAGGAGAAAAGCATAATTACTTCACGTACTTTTCTTCCACTTACTTATGCTATAGTTCTTTCAACGTTCTATTTTCAACACCCTGGATTCTTTGTGTTTTCGACTCCATTCTAGGTAGGTAGTCACTTCTTTTTCTCTTCATCTTTTTCCTCCTACAATACTTTCGTAAACTCTCCTCTTCTCTGTTAACTTACTTTATTTCTTCTTTCGTTTTCCTAAGGGAAGGCGTGGCTCTTCAGCCGAAGTGAAGGCAGTGCGTCTAAGATGTTCTGAAAAAACATGCTCGTGGTCAGAAGAAACTAAGGGGTAGCCCTTTCTCCCGCTGAGATAGCTCTGGCAACGCTCGAAACGTGGCTACAGTGAAGAATTTCATTTATGGCAAGCATCAATTATCCGGACACGGACTCAGACCTAGCATTATAAAGAAAAATACTTAAGGATTGCGGAGAACAAAAAACAGCTGCTTGTAATGTAAGAAGGGTATCTTTCAAAGAACTCGTTAAAGCAAAAAGAATGAAACTTAAACTTGATTTCCCTTTGGGAAAAGATAGAACAGTATAGAACACACGGGCTGCAGCATGTTCATAGCATGGAATTTAGAGGATATCTAAAACATAATTTATCTTTCATCTCGAAAGGGAGAAACGATTTGGTAATACCTAGAAGCCTTGGAAGATAATGTCAAGGGGGCGGAACAGGCAAATGCTTAGACCTTGAAGTAAAGTCGATGACGACACTCATACTATTCTTACAATAAATTCATTTCAAAGTCTTACAATTACTAATAACATGAATACTGACACAATAAATAATACACGCATGTGCAAGTCAATTGCTAAAGTTAATATAAAATTATTTACGCGCTACTTACTGGAGGAATCATGGGACGCAGTTTATAACGCTGTTGACTCAGATGAAAAATATAATTTATTTTTTTCGAAGCTTTTATTTCACTTTAACGCGCGCTTTCGTCTTGAAAGGAGAAAATTAAACCTTTCACGAAAAAGTAATACTTGGATCACACAAGGAATTAGAACATCGTGTAAAAACAAACGTACGCTTTACTTTATTTCTAAACATCTTACCCTATCATCCGGTTTCCATGTCTACTTCCCAGAATACAAATTATACAAACAATATAAAGTAATTTTAAGGATAGTAATAGTTCAGGCAAAAATAATGAAAAATAGTGAGAATATTTTGAATGCTAGTAACAAAACTAAAGCAATGTGGAATATCGTAAAAAATGCGACCACGTCATCACGATACTTCGTAGAGAATGTTGTTTTAAATGATACTGAAAGAGAAACAAGTAATCCAGAAAAAGTTGCGAAACGCTTCAACCAACAATTTTCTAGAATTGCAGTTGATCCCACGAAGGGACTAAAACCACAAAGTTCAACATCATACACTTCCCAAAAAAATTTCAGTACGATGTTTATTTCCGAAACTTCTTCCAAGAAAATCCTCAGAATAGTCAGTAAACTAAAAAATAAATATTCATCTGGTTTAAATGAATTTCCTGATTGTTTATTAAGAACTTGTGCACCTGCCATTGTACACCCATTAACTCACATTTTCAAAGCTCTCTTATGTACAGGAATATTTTCAGATATTTTCAAAATAGCAAAAAGTAAGCCACTTTTTAAAAAAGGGAACAAAAATGAAATTCAAAATTACCGGTCAATTTCTCTTTTGTCAGTTTTCTCAAAAGTATTAGAGAGGCTTTTCTCTACACGAATGGCAACTTTTCTCAGGGAAAACGAAGCGTTTTCAGATATATAGTTAGTTTTCATTTGTATTGTATAATTTTTTTAAAAGACTTAAATGCCTGTAATAAGTAATGTACTTCAGCTTCCGGGTCAATGACCCCCATCTCGATCAGGTTTTTTGTCCAGTTTCCCTGATCCATTGAGCAAATGCTGAGAGAGCCCCTTGATTTGCTTCCGGACGTAAATGTAGCTTCACTATGCGCACGTTTTCTTGAGCTGTCCTTTTGCTTGTAGTGATAGCAGAACTTAGGGTGAGTGTCTATTTTGTTAGCAATACGGAAAAAACAAAATTGCTGTTTTTTATATCACGGAAGCGAAAATGTGTAGTTTTTGAAATGTTAATCCCGCGCTTTTTAATATTTTATTCTTATTATTATATTATTGTTGTTATGATTATTTTTTTAACTTTTTCATCTTTTAACTAGTTAAATTGCGTAGTTAAATTGCTCGGAAGGGATTTTTCAACTCAAGAAAGCGTGCGCAGATGATTTTGTTCCCCATACGTCACATACAGTTTTTTATTGTTTCTTGACTAAATAATTATCTAAATAAAGTCATTAATAAATATGTTTATTAAAAATCTGGTGAGAAATAATTACAGTACCGGATTTACGGAGTTCGAACAGACCCCGTTTTCTAAAATGAAATTTCGCTAAAAACATGGTGCAATATCATTTGCCGTAAAATAATTATTGTTTGCTAAAAAATATCGCAACTTATAGTTTCTTATGCATTTTAAGGGGATTTCAATGTCATTGCTGTGACTACATCGGATGCATGTATATCATTCTCGACGTCACTTTCATCACTTGTTGCAGCAAAAGCTTCTTGTAATAGATCACATAATTCTTCGTCTTTCGTTCCTTTTGACCATCCCAAAATCTTACTGTATAGATAAACAAACCTAGAGAGTACTCGTAAACAAAATACATAAGTGAAAATATTAAAATATAATTTTGAAATTTATAGATATTTCCCTTCCGTGAGAGTCCACACAGATACAAAGAACCAATATAGAATTACTTATTTCTGACGAAATGCACACACGATGACCGTCTGTGGATCTTGAATGAGTAATATAAGTAACCACCGTGAAATCTATTGGTTTACATGGACTCCACCAGCCAAGGTTAATAATATGCATTATTTCAGTGGTCTTTATCTACTTTAAAATAATTTCGAAAATATTACATTATGTATATGTTTTCGCAAATGTACTCGTAAAGTTATGCAATTACTAGCTGTGTTGTATATGATGTATTTGACTCGTTATGCGCACCACACATTAATTTATTCCTATTTATCAGTTATTATTTTTAATTTTTGACTGTGGAAGTGAATCGCCTACATATCCTTACATTTCTAAATTTCTGAAGGACGCATTTAACAAGTTTTGTGAATGAATAAAATGAAACCCATCGTTATGGTCCGAAGACAGTAGTAACTCATGAATAGTTGGCATTCTCCGTCTCATAGATAACGAAAGTGCCCGTATAGTGAGGGCAGGAATATACCATACATGGAGTGGGCCACGTGTTATTCTCAAAGCGTGGATGTTTCTCGAGTGGCGGAAAAATCTGCCTCGACTGTACGGTAACATGAAGGCAGATCCTCCAAATGAAGAATGCGTAGGCGCAGCAGATGGTGTGTGGAGTGCGCGAGGGCGGGCGAGGGCGCCCTCCCCAAACGAGCAAAGAATCTCTAAACATTTTCGCAGCGACTGGTTAAGTCGGCGCGGGGCGGCGCCGCGCTAAATCACCATTAGCGCCCCTGCCCCCCGGGGCGCGGCCCGGCCGCCCCCGCGCTCTGTCTTGGTTAGGCGCCGCCCGTGAAATATTCAGGCGCCCTCGCCCGCCCGGCCCTGGCGCGCATGCGCGTGCACGTGCAGCATGCTCCAGCCCCGCCCCCTTCCTTCCCATTGTCTTACGCTGCCGCCTCCGGTTCCCCCTCAGCTTTACTGTTTTACAGCCATAGTGGAAAGCTAAAGTCTAAAGCTGGCAATATCGCTACCAACGAGGATTGAACCTGCAGTTCTCCCACGTGTTCTAAGAGTTTCATCTTTCTCTTCCGTCTCATCTTCTGTGCCAACGAAATTTTAAAAACATTTATTTTAATTAAATGTTATTTTCCCCATTCATTAATGCGCAATAAAAATGATTTCTAAGCGATAACGAAAGAAAAGAAAAATCACCTTGGACACAACAAATCTGTCTACATGAGATGGAATGTTCGGCAATCGTTTTTACTTTCTCCCTACCGCAGTAGAAGAAAAGTTACGTAATACGCGAAAAAAGGCGAATTTTCGGCAGAAAAGCTCTTATTACAGTAACAAAAGAGTGGATTAATCCAGTTGCTAAATTCATAAACAAAAATCCTCTTAACACGTGGTGTAGTCAGAATGCATGTTTTGTGGGTCCTTCATAACGAAAAATCGATTGACGGCAAAAGCATTCGTCCATCTGTGAACAACCCCATCGTCCCTTACCATCGCCATCGCCCCTCGCCATCGCCACTCGCCATCGCCACTCGCCATCGCCCCTCGCCATCGCCCCTCGCCATCGCCCCTCGCCATCGCCCCTCGCCATCGCCCCTCGCCGCCCCTCGCCATCGCCCCTCGCCATCGCCCCTCGCCATCGCCCCTCGCCATCGCCCCTCGCCATCGCCCCTGGCCATCGCCCCTCGCCATCGCTCGCCATCGCCATCGCCCCTCGCCATCGCCCCTCGCCATCGCCCCTCGCCATCGCCCCTCGCCATCGCCCCTCGCCATCGCCCCTCGCCATCGCCCCTCGCCATCGCCCCTCGCCATCGCCCCTCGCCATCGCCCCTCGCCATCGCCATCGCCCCTCGCCATCGCCCCTCGCCATCGCCCCTAGCCATCGCCACTCGCCATCGCGATCGCCCCTCGCCATCGCCCCTGGCCATCGCCCCTCGCCATCGCCCCTCGCCATCGCCCCTCGCCATCGCCCTCGCCATCGCCCCTCGCCATCGCCCCTCGCCATCGCCCCTCGCCATCGCCCCTCGCCATCGTCCCTCGCCATCGCCCCTCGCCATCGCCCCTCGCCATCGCCCCTCGCCATCGCCCCTCGCCATCGCCCCTCGCCATCACCCTCGCCATCGCCCCTCGCCATCGCCACTCGCCATCGCCACTCGCCATCGCTCCTCGCCATCGCTCCTCGCCATCGCCCCTCGCCATCGCCCCTCGCCATGGCCCCTCGCCACATCGCCGCCGCCGCCGCCCATCCGCGCACAGCACGCGAGGGATTGCCGATGCCGTTTGCGGGCGGGCGGGCGGGCGGGCGTCCGGCCGTGTAGCCATTACTCGCGTTAATAATTGAAGCGCGCGTGACGACAGGTCGCGTTTGCTGCGGCCGGCCGACCAGGTCGATCCACTCTTTGATATTTGGGCGGGGCGGGCGGGGAATGGAAAGGAAGGGCGCCGCCTCGTGAATGCATTACGGGGCTGAAAAATTCAAGAAGAGCGCGGCCAGGGCGCCAGGGAGGGAGGAAGGAAATGGATCGCCCGCTCGCCACGACGCTCCTCGCGGCCGCCGCCGCCAACTCTGCTGCGGGGAAGGCTTCCAAAATAAGCACCTGCGACTGTAAGATATCCTAACAGCCCGTGGACCAAGCATTATCTGCTTACTAGTTTTCTCTTCATATTAATTGCAAATATTTTGTAGACAATGTGAAATGGTTTCGAGACACAACAGACTTCATATCCTTATGATTAATTAAAAATATCAATTGAAACAGTGCAGTAAGAACTTTGGTGAAGGTAGAACCTAAGCAAATTGGACAAATCATCCTGTGTAAAAAAAAAAGTCCATGAAAGAGAATGGTCGTTATGACTCAGATTCGTGTAGATTCACCCTAGTACTTTGACAACGTTGACCCACTTATTGAGACAGAGTGTACGTACGTTAGTGTAGTCCGCTGAGTATATTGAATTAATACCTCGCAAGAATTTGATATGATGGAGGTCATCGCCTTCTACGTCACAAAATATTTTCAATATTTTTTTCCCGTAAATATTCTTGTAAATTAAGTGTAGTAAAATGTTAATCTGTTGTGAGTAATGAGCTTAAATTATATTTTACCTAATAGAAATAGAAATAGAAGTATAATAGTAACAGGCAAGTGTTTGTAAGTTTGAAAAGTTATAATGTCATTTAAAACATTCTTGACAATTTTACTCCTCGTTATCTCATATCCTATTCTTTTAATGAAGAAAATGTTTCTACGTTGGCCCACATGGGCCCGTCAACGGCATTTAACAATGAGGACAATGCTCACTGTGAGGATCACAACACGTGCTAGAGTTGTACTTTAAACATTGCTTAATCTAGTCATCTATAATAGGGGATGAGCTACTCTTTTGGCGCATTAATTCTTCTTGACGTTGTTGAACTAATATTATTTCACATTAAGTATTTCTGGTCTCAACTTCTTAATCATTCATTAAGGCGCATATTTCAAAGATCTTTTTCAATTACAAAATAATAATTTTTTTATAGTTAATTTCATTTTTGCAGTATTTTTTAATTTTTTTTCTTATTTTTTATATCTTTTGAAATACTTTTGTATATTGGAGAATAACCAGATAAATAATGGTTTTATTTTATTTATTCACATCTTTTATATAGAATTCACCTGAAAAAACTCTATCCTGGGGTTGAAACGTTTTGTATAAATAATATAAAACATTATTTATATTATCATATCTAAATACATTTTATATTTTGTCGTAGATTCGTTGCAATTGTTTCTGTGTTACCACGTTTCCGTCGTATATAAATAGACATAATAAATTTCATTCAATTATGCATTCCCTCTCGGTAAAATCTGGCTTTTTATGTACATGATCCAAATACCTCTTAGTAATAAAGTGTGCATAATTCATTATCACAGCTCGCATCACTGAGAAAGCGGCATTGGAAATTCCGTCTTTGCACGCCATGCAGCTCCAACACGGTTCATTCAAACAAGTTAAAAGATAAATAATTCAGAAGTAGAAATTTACCGACACATTTATTCAAAAATCATTTCATTTGCTTCCTGGAAATTGTAAAGTATTAAATGAGCCCTCGGCGCGGCCGGTAGCTCTCAGTTGCGCTTTACAGCAGCATCCTCTCTCAGCAGTCATTTCATTTTACTTTCCATTTCAGGAGGTATGGAGAAAGCTGTATAAATATATTGTCTCATATTAATGATGTACCGTTTGTAAAAAATCTAAATATCAAGTTTCACTACCGTACGTATTATTTACTTAATTTATTTTATATTGAATTTGCCAGGACCTCACATCATTCTAGATCATTTTGCACTTACAATTAGTTTTGTGTGTGAACTTGATTACATTTTGTCAAACCTACGTTTGACCATATTTATAGCAAATAATAATTCCAGTAAAAACAAGTAAGTTTTCGTCATGTGACGAGTATTAACACTAAACTATGAACACATTACTATAAATTTATAGCTTGTAAAGATGTTAGGATAATAATTCCTAAATACTGCGAAGAAAGGGTAAAGTCATTTTAAGTGGGAATGAAGGGGACAAATTTTTACAAAGTGTACAGAAACTTCGTAATTGCATGAAAAATATGTAGCGAATATTTTGTTAGCATTTTAATTTTTAATGCCGTAAAATCTGCAAGGATTTCTTATGTAAGAACATTTTCCATCGATAACGTCGATTTCATTTTTAATATCACACAGAAATACTCGTGTTCGACACTTCACTCGCAATGCTGGAGACTAACAGTCCTAAAGATTGCAATCATCTGTTAAAACGGTATATTTATGTTATGTCTGACAGGAGAAAGGAAATAATAAATAAACAACTTCTGCGGCCACGCAAAACAAGGCTCTGCCAATGTTTCACAATTCAAATTGCATACCGTTGCAAAAACTTTGTAAGGGGACAATGAACGTTGTTGGTGTTTCCAACCGAAACGAATGGAAAGGCTGTCGAGAGCCGTTTTACAAAGGTCGGAAGTTTGGAGGCCGTTCCCCGCGGCGTCGCGCGCTGCCTGGTGGCCGCCGAAGGAAACTGCAAGAGGCGACAGCTCTTCATATTGAGCGTTCTCGTCGGCGAACTACTCGCCTCGAAATCTGTGCTTCGGTTTCATTAACACTGGTAAAGTTTGCTGCAAATCACGAGTTTGGCCCTTTTTCTGTATTGGCTTTTTGTTCTGCGGAAATAACTCCAATGCTTGGTTTTCATTATGTTCTCTGGCTACATTCCAATTAAAATCCCGGTTGAAGATAATTAAAAACTTGCCTCTTTTTCGTAATGATTTACAAAGGGGAAAATATAAAGATTACACTTTTATGAAAAGACTGTTCTGCCGGGAAGTAAGCTTATTAAATCAACACAAAGTTGTAGTTGGTGTGAGGTAATTAAGTAATTGGCGCTTGCGTCCCCGCGGGCGGGCCCCGAAGGGGTACAGGCGGGCCGGCGGGCCCCGCGAGGCAATTAAGAGGGCTGGCGGTCGCGGGAGGGGGCCGAGCAGAGCGGGGAAAGGAGGGGAGGCGCCGGGTCAACCAAAGGGCCACCGGACAATTGGAGTGCGAGCGCGAGCGCGGGCGCCAGCGCTGGCGGTGAGCGCTTTGTGAAAGTAAATGAGTCGCCTCCTAATGAGATCACCTTTCGCTAGGGCCCCACTCCTACTCTCTCAGCGCCGGATAAACAACTCGCTCCATCACCGAATTATTCTCTTGCGTTCTGATGCCGCACGGCTGAAGGCTGCGAGCTCGCAGAGGGATTCATTTTTGCCTTCCGTTGTTATAAAGTTGAAGGACACGTTCATCTCGGTTTCCACGCCATTTTTTTTTTTTTTTTTGCTTTCAAATTTATTTTCTGTAATTAGTATTCAGAAATTGTTATATCTATTATAAACACGTAATTCCTGTTTTGATAGGCACTCCCCGCATATTGAAGCAATCCCGGATTGAGGGTTCTTCTTGTTAATTTCAAACTGTCACTAAGCGCTACTGCGCGTCGTGTCCCCTCCCCAACCGCTTTCTGTTGAACGACCGAAGAAAACAAGCCTGCGCAACATTAACAAGTGGTCCTTGTTTCTTGACTGCACGAAAGATAATGTTTCTCACAAAATTTTTTCACCCACAAGGGAAATAAAAAACCGCTTAATGTGGGGAATGTGGGGTGGAGATGACACGTCCAATTGTGCTCAACAAAGCTACTTGAGAGATACGGTATCGGCAGATCGCTTGGTTACATTATATTGTTGATAGTTTTCTGGATAAATGAGGTTAATAAACTTTCGTGGACTATTCTTTCTGTATGTGAGGGAACAATGTCAACTGTAAGTTCATAATTTTGAAAACTTCATTTCTTTTTCTTCGCAATTTTATATATTTTTCTTCGCTTTTTTTTCGTTCTCTAACTTTCAATTGTATGGATTATTAGTATGACGTATGTAAATAAATAATTTTCAAGAAAATTAATATTATACTTTGTCAATATTAACTCTAATATTAACAATGTATCAGTGTAATAATAATAATAATATAATAATAATAATAATAATAATAATAATAATAATAATAATAATAATAATAATAATAATAATAATAATAATAAACTGTACAACCAATCTATCTCTAAATTAAAAGAAGTAGTCTATTTCAAGAAAGGAACTCATTTATTTAAATGGAATGATTAGCCCTTCGACAATGACTCATCTGTCACATAAATTACACTGTCCTCCGCAGAATGATTAAATTGACATTGAGTCCCATTCGTGTAGTCTCAATCGGCTTCTCGCGTAATTGAGTTCGTATATGCTTCTTTAATATATGCTTTTGTTCATTGTGCTCATAAGACAAGAAAAAAGTTTTGTTGTTTGTTTGTTTTTTGACACACGTTTTCTGATTTCTTGTTCGTGGCCAGTGGTGTGATTGATATGTTTGTGGTAAACAGGCACCTTTGCTGAAGAAGCATTTGCTACTAGTAAGTTCCCGTTCCTGGTATATCACCATTGGGGCGACAATTTTTTACACGTTACTCTTATTACTGTTGTAGGAAATTTGAATAGTTTTTATGATTATGGTAAACGAAGCCTAAAGTGATGCATAAATATTCAAGACATGTGTTTTTCTTCCATGCATCTGGGATTTATCCGGAACTTTTCACACCGGATATGATTATTTATCTCTCTCACGCATATTCATGCACATTCAAATAAATATCAGATGTCTAACTTTTACATATTGCTTATAATCTAATGTTTAAGTATTCTCCGTGGAGCGTCCTGACTCGTGTACTGCAAAGTACAAAATCCACGCGATATCCTGACAGACATTCAAACTCCAGTCCTAGTTACGAGGATGCCCGCTAACCAACACGACGCTGCCGTGATCTACGTTTCTATTATTAACACGCATACCTACCGATTTGAAATGAAGAGAGTGCTTCAAACACGGTGTAAATGGATAGCATAAGTATTGTCCATGTTACGTGAAGTTGAATCGCACATCACCCCCCGCCCGATCCTGCAGTATTTAAGTTGTAATAAATGTTGTGTTGGCAATCGCGTGTGCAAATGCACAGCGGTGCGGCCGAAGCGCGTAAATAAAGACAATTTGGCGCTAATAAATTGCGCGGTGGGCGCGGGCGCTAAATCCGCCGCGTGGTGGGAGGACCTTATTGTCGCTCGCGCGCCCACCGCGCACTTGATTTGGCGATGGAATGCAGCGGGGCCGGCCGCATGCACGCGCCGCCACGCGCCCTTCTCATAAAGTGTGTGCGTGCGTGGGTGGACGTGAGGTGGCAGGGAGAGAGCGGGAGCGCCACGGGGATGGGTGGACGGGAGGTGCTTGGTGTAGCTTGGGGGGGGGGGGGCATACAATGGCGAGCATGGGTGGGAAGTGGCGTGGTAGAGAGAAGCGGAGCGTGGCTGTACGGGGAGTGGTGTGGCATGACGTGATGTGGCGTGGCGTGGCGTGGCGTGGCGTGGCGTGGCGTGGCGTGGCGTGACGTGACGTGACGTGACGTGACGTGACGTGACGTGACGTGACGTGACGTGACGTGACGTGACGTGACGTGACGTGGGGGCAAGGTGCGAGACGGGACAGTACTAGGCAGCATGGCTGACAGACAGGACAGGGCAGTTCTTCCCTTGAATGAATGCCCGCAATGCGTGCATTTTTTGTTCCCTTAGGCGAGTGGTGAAGAACAAATCTTGTTTCAGACGCAAAGAAATTACCAAATTAAATTTATGATACTCGTGATGGAAGCCCACATTTCGTCTACTGAAAAAAAGTGAAGTACGCGGAACAATGTCAGAAAACTTTTTGCTTTGTTTAAAAGAGGAGAGGTCCGTAAAATTAGTTTAACATTTCAATGTCGAAATTTGTGCAATGTTCCGTTTTTCCTCGTCAGCTCAATTCTCAACTGCAGTTTCGACGTATCTCGACGGGCGCGTATCCCTGCAGCACATCATGTTATTTTTTATTCTGAAGTTAATTCACTAGACGTTGTGGCGGCTCGGAAATTTTCAGAACAATCTGCTCTGGCACACGAGTCAGTATCGAACATTCTCATGCTGTAAATGAATAAAATAGATGGAAAACTACGCAAAGGAAGGATTTATCCACACACATTGGATGTAACACAAGAAATCTCTGCGCGTGACTCTATTTATTGTGTGGCATAGTGACGTAAAATAAAGTAGATGGTGCAGGGAAGTGGGAGAATCCCGATCACAAACGCATTATTTCTACCACAAATGTTTCATTGATCATGTGGCACTTGACCTGGATTGCAGCGAAAGATAGCCTTCTGACTCTACGGGTGAAGTAAAACATGGAATGGTTCAAAAATCCTATAAATGTTAAATTGAGAAATGAATAATATTGTTATTCTCTTGATGCATAATGCCGTTGGTGACGAGTTGGAGTGCTGGGGCGGCAAAGAGGGGCGGGGCGGGGCGGGGCGGGGCGGGGCGGGGTGAACAAGGAGGGCCTTCCGCCTCCGCCCGCGACAATGGCGCAGACGCTGACAAATGGCAGTAGACGCGCCCGCCGCGTCGGGCGGCGCAACACCCCGCGAACACTGTCTTTGAACGTGCAGTGGGATGGCCTGCAAGTGCAAATGGCACGGATAGCAATATTTCCCATTGGTTTGCTTTATGCGTTTTCCCTTAGTACTTTCATTACAAACTACAATTTATTCATTTCCCTTTTTATCGTTCTCTTCACAGCCCGTTTTCATGATCTGCTAATTTCGCTGTTGAAAATTGCATTTTGATATCACGTACCGACTCCATTTCGTAAAGCATTTATCATCTCCCTTGTAGTTCTCAACAAGTTGTACATTTTGAGGTAACAGGTTGCACTTTTTGGCCCGCCCGTCTTTTGACCTGCTTTCGCCCCGCGTGGGCGTGGGCGGCGGGGGGCGGCGCGGGGAGGGGAGGAGAGGACCGCCCGCCCTAGTGACCAAGCCGCCTCTGACGCGCTGTTTTACCGCCCCAACATAACCAGGGGAGACCATTATTCCATCTATATGCAAATGAGGCGAGGGCGGGACGCGGCGCGCACGCACGCTCGCGCACACACACGCGCACACACGCGCGCACACATACGCGCACACGCGCGTGCGGTCAGAAGCGCCGCTTTGGGCGGCCTCGGACCCCCGCGCTGCTTTGTAAACAGCACCAACTTCTCTTTTAATACGAGTTTTCCAATTATGTATCACGAATTTTATTTGGTTTATTACCTGTCAAATAATGAATATAAATTACGTTGTAGGTATTAATTAAAAGTTGTCTTAACCGATTCCACACAGAAAAGGAAATTGTTGAATAAAATAATCTCATCAGAACCCTGTATTCAACATATTTCGTTCTAAAATGTGAAGTTCCTTATTTGTTGCATTAAGTAAAAGCAGACAAGATATGCAATGACACCATTCATTTTGTGCGCACTCCAAAAGAAGCACGTTTTGAAGAAAAGCTTGCATTTCTCGGCAGAAGTTAGTGATAATTTATCATGAAACGTAATCCAGCACAATTTATCCTCTGAATTCGTTAAAACCTATACTCATTTCCTTATTTATAATATTCTGCGATACTTTTGAATTACTGCGTTAAACTTAATTATATTCTACTCTATTGTCTCGCTAAGAATTTTGTAAGAATGAATATAATATCTTATTTCAATTTTTTGTAAAATATAAAATGAAATTTACTTATATTGCGTCGAAGCACAGACGAGCAAAAGCTATAAAAGTCAAGAGGCTTTCTTTCCTTATTAAGGATCATTCAAAGGCTAAATTTTTTGAGTGAAGGTTTGAAAAATTTGTGAAAACTTTTCTCTTTCCGCGCATTATTCGAAATTGATGTGCGTGTACATGAGTGCGTGAAAGAAAGACACGAACGAGTGCGAGAACAAAAGAGATAGAGGTGAAGCGTGTGTGGGTTTTTATTTGGAAGAGAAGTGACTAGCCGAGAAACAGTGCGCAGAGAGGCGATCCAGTCGCAGCGGCAGCGGCTGTGACGCAGGCTGTGCTGCCGACGTGAATTTAATTAGCCTCCCTTGGCGCACGCGTTCGCGCGACGTGGTCCTAAACTGGCTACGCCGCAAAAATCCTCCCTCTCGGATACGCGAACCGGCAATTCCCCCCCCCCCCGGCTCGCTCGTGTTCCGGGCTGGAGGCTGCGCCCGCCGCCCACCGCCCACCGCCCTCGGCGCCGGAGGGAGGCAGGCAGGCAGGCAGGGGCAGAGCAAACAATGCGAACCCCGGACCCTGCACGCCATTGTCCCTCTCCTCGCCTGCGCCGTAAACACGGGAAGCTCTTTGTCGAGGCAGCGGACAGACCCTGTCCCCCGTCCCCCGTCCCCAGGCCATCGCCCTCCGCCAGGCGACCGGCTGTACTACGAGGCTTAACCCCTCCAAATCCAAAAATGTGTACGGCCTGTCCGTGCTTGCCTTTCGCGGGCGAGGATCGAGGTTCAAACACAGAGTTGGCACAAAAGATGTGGATGGAACGGGCTGAGCTCACACAACTGAAGGCGCCTGTCTAGAAGCGAACAAGATTCATGGATTCGACGTCGAAAAATCCGTCTCCCGATGCCCAGACATCCAGCTGTACTTAGATTAGGGGCTTCCGGTGCCGGATTGTCTTTGCGGCTCCACACATTCGGCATTCGCCGGGCAGCGGGCTAGTGCTCACCCGAATCCGAGCGACTGACGTGTTCTGCGAATGTTTGCCCCCTTTGATGTGTCCAAAAGACCGACACGGGGGGGACGAACACCGAATGTTCGTCACTCGGCAATTAGCAAACAACTCATCCACACTACTCGGGATTCGGCGAGCGGTTGCTCGCTGTTCGCCGAATAACGACGTGTGGAGTCGTCTTAATGTACACTTCATAGGAAGCAAAAATATTTCATGCTTACAATTTTGAAAAAAACAACATCATTCTTAAAAATGTGCTGCAAAATCCAAAAAATTGTAAAATTATTAGTGTTAGGAATATTTGTTTTCGAGCAGTAACAATTTATCGATGCAATTGTGTTTGATTACATATTTATGTAGGTATTATTGTTTAGTAGGTATGTAGCTTACAGAATTGTGTTAATCAAATAAATAAATCAAGTGTAATTAATACTGTTAGCCAATCCGTTGGCCGAGAGCACTAAGGCAGTAGTGTCGTAGCGATCTCGGACCGAAGGGTCGCGGGTTAAAGTCTCGCCTCTGGCATGGTTGTATTTGTGTTCGTCTTTTCACCCCTTATCATCACGATTTCGTTTTATCTTCACAGTTACCATAACCGTAGCTCCAAAAGTGGTCGCTAATGACCTAGATGTTGTTACAACCTTAAATTAAAAAAATACTGTTATATTATTTCTGATTTAAATGATTCACGTCTTTCACAGATAATTTATACGAAATTTTTCATGGAAAACAAACACAATTTCTTTAATTAAAGCAATATCCAACATAAAATCCATATTATTAATAAAAACGACAATGAAATTCAAGTAAAGTGATTCTTTCGAAGAGACATTGCGTTTCGACATGCTACTATTTGCTTTCTTTGCATCTTGCACAGTCACCCATCAAAAAATCTGTTTTCTTGCGGCACATACTATGATATTCTACCAGACGCCCAAAGGATTAGATGCTTCATTGGCATCCTCGTAATTTGAAGTTCTGCCTGAATAAAAATATGTTCGTGCAATGGTTAAGATTATTTCATGTAATTTGAAACTCACGCAGATATTGATTCGCCAAACATCTATTGATCATTAAAGTGAAGTATTATAAGGCTTTATAAATATTTTACATCGTGAATCTTGATTTAAAGTAACGAGTAAATATTCCGAGGAATTTTCATTTTTACATTCTGTGATAATCTAGGAAAGCTGTAAATTACTTATATGTAATGTATTACTGCGAAGTGAATTAAAAACGCTATACTTATGCGTAGCTTCACCTCGCCTTAAGATTATTTTCTAGACAAATTATTTCTACGCACATGTACTGTCAATGTGACATATATTAAGGGTTTCCTAACATCCACGTGAGATATTAAACCGAACCACAAATTACGTCATTTATTACAGCGTTCAATATGCAGGAGGGTAATTAATTATCTCGACATGCATTTAATTATCTGCACCTTCCAAGTATCGCGAAAAGGCATTTAATTGCGGAGACATGGTAATATTTCACCGTGACGTTTCTCTGCCGTAGATACCCACGGCACAATGAGACGGTGGGTTTCCTTTTACAAAATGAATAAATTGACCATCAAAGTGATTTTCCCCTGTAGTGACAACGCGTTTCTTCCTACTTTCGCGTCTGGGCGTTGTCCCTTCAACTCCTTCACATGCGCTTGCAAAGGATGGGCGAGGGCGATGAAGGGCAGTTGCTCCAAGGGGCAAGATTTGGCTTAAGATTAAAATCGACACACAAGTTTTACTGCTACATAACTGTTTCTATGCAATTAGGGACTACTGAGCATCAGAAACGAAAATTATATTGATTTTAGCAGCAATATTTCATGCATATGTGAGAATTTATATCGTATAATTTTAAGACTAAATGTACCCTCTCCCTCAGAAAAAATGTCGTTCAAAATTCTATCTTCCACACCGCGCCGACAAACTTGGACACCCCTCGGCCTGGGGGAGGGCAGGGGGAGGGACGCGTTGACCAATCGCTAGCAGGTAGAACCACAGTTGTCTGTGATTGGTGCAACATCCCAAGGGGCAGAAAGAACGCTGTCTCAGGGGGAGGGGGCTAGTTCGTTTACGTACGAGACGGAAATATCGTCATATTTCCCTGCCGAAGGAGGTAGTTTGCCTGCGCGTACGCCACGACGAAAAAAATATTTCTAAGCCGGGTTTTCCGTCCAGAATGATTGTCTATAGACCAGTAAATATTTATCATTTTAGCAAAATTTATTATAACTTTTAGTAATCGATTTGTAACTCCTGACAAACTGCTATTTTGAGATATTCATTTCAGGCACAATTTGCGGAGCCCTCCCGGCCGTTCTAACGCATATTTCGAATTTGTTTATAAAATTATAAATTGTTGCAAAATTGTTAATTCGCTGTTTTTGGTTCTGGGACATCGGGAGACTCTCCCCACTTTAGATTTGCAAAATTTGGAAATCGTTTATAAATTTGCAATTGTTGCAAATTTTTTTATTGTCTAATCTGAATGGCGTTTAAATGTGATGCAAAATTCCGGAATCCGTTCGGTGCTATTATATCTCGTTCTCGAGATATATGTAATTGTTTATAAGAAATTAACATCTTAGTAGACCCCATTTGTTTGCGCTTAATTCATTCGCGCTAGCAGAATAGCGTGGGATGGGCATACTGAAAAACAGTTCTCCAATGCCGCGCTTTTGCCTGCCACATACGCTTAAAATGCACTTGCTTGTAAACAAATTCTGTGGCCAATTTAATTATGCTAAATTCGTATTTTTACGGCGAGTATGAGCACAACTTTTATTTGGTTTTTATATTCTCTTTTAAGTCCTACAATTTTCAAGTCGATATATTTATCAAATAGGAAAGAAACTGATTATAAGAAAAATATTTTTCAAGGTGCATTACGCCCAAACAATTGTTTCTGTTTTTCTATCAAAGGGGTGTTGAGCAACCGAATAACTGTATTATTAATTTTTTTAAGTCCCCTGTTAACACCGAGAGTCAGAAACTATTTGTTCCTCTTGTTTAACCATTACCATTAAAAATAGGGAACATATTGCTTAGCTGTTTGCTATAAACTGCACTGGATTGGATGAAGGTAGTGTTAAGGTTTTCAAATACAGAAATATTCAATTTTGGGTTTTGAAAGATCACATGAGTAGAATCACACATCACAATATTTACACAAGTATAGAAATTTCTAAATAAACGTATATAAACTTTAAGTTAATATTTTCGATTCAATTTATCATTCCTTTCTAAAACTGTTAATTTGATGATTTCATTGTATAATATTCAAATCAGAGCTTTATGTGCTATATCTACGCATTGTTAATACATATTTTTAAACAACATTAATATATTTAAATACATTTAAAAGGTTTTTAGATTGGCGAACGTTACAATGAAATTTCATGAATTCCTAAATGATTGAAAATAAATACTTGTAAAATTAAATAATTGTAACGTGTAAAAATATAACAAACTCGCGTATTTGGTAAAACGAGTTGATATTACTAAAAGAAAGCAAAACAGATGTTATAACAATTCAAAGAGATTTAGCATTTGTTTACAGTTTAGTAAATATCAATGCACTAGCATTTTCCAGTGAAAATACATAGAACGAACTTGGTAGTCAAGTGATATGACCTTCCCAACACAGACTACATTTCAGTATCGTCAGAGTTCGAAGGTGGTTTGTTGGCCGCCATTCTACGAATCTATCAAAACCTTGAATTTTGCACGACCATCTGTACAGCGAGAACGTAGCGGTTTATTAAACGGAAACGGGCCACTCGAGGTATCTAATGTTCACTCTTTGAAAACGTTTAACCATTATAAACTATCCCTAAGAAAAATATCAAATAAACAATGTTAAAGGTCACCAGCTTAACATTGCCTTTACTATTTGAATGTTTTCAACATCCCCAAAACCAACAGAAAACCCATGTTTTTACAGGTTATTGTAAAACCAATTCAATAAATACAAGCATTTATTCACGTTATTATTTTTAAAACACTCAAATATCTACGATGTTATTTGATTCATGTCTTCATCGAAGATCTGAGATTAAAAAACTGATAAGCAGAGAAAATTAAAGTAATTTTGAGTGATTGATGAAGTTGAATGATCAAACGAAAAACAATGTTTCTTGGTTCATATAATGCTATCGTGTTTAACAGACATGTAATTACATGTGATACCTATATTTAAACATCCAAACTAATGAAAATTTTCAAAATTAAAATCATCAATAAAACGTTGATTCATCAGCAAGGATTATATTATTAAATACTTTTTGAGATTCATGTGCTCCTGTGTGAATAACGTAGTAAACGTGATTCGTATGATCCAGTTTCTCAGAATAATACAAAACCTGCTAGACACATACACTAAACATAATAGTTGTCAAATAGTTATTTACGACATGAGTATCATAAGATATCTTATTACAATACGAAATTGGAGAATTATCAAACAAGACTCTTTAGACGAAATTGTTAACCAATTGAATATTGTAATATAATGTTACCATTTGAATATCATAGAAAGTAAGACGCAATTTGTCAAAATTCATGTGAACTATAATTTTTCTTTAAATTTTACTCCTTATCCTGCGAAAGATGTGTGACAGTACTTATGTTAACAATTATACTGCCATGGGTTTAAATAATTAGTTTTCAGTACGCAAATTATTGTTTTTGGTTTTAAAGAAGCATGGATATACAGAGTATCGGGGAAGGAAACGTCGAAAGTTTGAAAAACGCTGTTTAAACAATTTTAATCATACTTTGTCTAATAAACTACATAGATATTTTGAATGGCTGAGCTGCAATAAACACGCAAATTTTGGTTTGAAAATATGATTTCTACGCAAAACTTTGCATTCTAGAATAATGTAAACACCCCAGAAACATGTAACATGTTTATTATTAACAATATAGTTTTTGTACTTTTGAGATAATACTGTTGGAAAAAAAATTTAAAAAACAGTAGCCCTCCAAAGAATAAGGAAGCGGTTAGACCCAATAGCAGCAATCATTACTAGTGAAGAGTGGATCATTACTAGGAAACAGTGGAGTGTTTAATTTACATTAATTTAATATCTCTTTCAAAAAGAGATTTCATGAAACAAAAATCTCTAGCGTTAATATTTCTTTTCGACAATGGTAATAGGTATTTGTTCGCAATTTTCGAAAATTCAGATCGTTCGCCCAAAATTGAACGTACGCCACTTTTAAACATCTTGTGCTTCGAGGAATAGATTTACAGAAAAATTGGAGCTCTTTTTGAGGAAATTATGTAAATATGATGGGGTTTGGTGTAAAGTACCTTCAAAATTAAAAGATTAGTTTCAAATTCGAAGATTCGTAATATTAGCCAGATCGTTCAAGGAATATCCATTTTGGTGAAAATCGTGTTTACTTTAGGCTCTAGAATTACTCACACGAAGACGGATTCACAAAGAGGTTTTTTGGAAAATCACTTTTTCGGGTTCAAAAAACAAGCGTTTTGACAGCGTTGTGTATAGAAAATAAAAGAACAATACCAACAATCCACTTTTTTCGAACTAGCTACTTACAAAACGTGTTTTCTGTGAAAATTTCGACACTTCCTCCTACAGCATTACGTAACTCTCTTTACACGTGGAGGTAAAAATATTCCAGCGTTACTGGGATTTGAACTCGGATCCCTGTAGTCCGTAGGTCTGGCTCGACCGCACTGTGCTATCACAGATATTTCTCAACATGCTGTCCAAGCACACTTATTACGAAAAGAATAGTTACGTGATATTCATTGCACTTAAATTTTTTATTAGAGGAATGTTCTACATGTTTAAAAGGTATCAAATTCGCAATAAGAATTTAAACGATTACAACCCACGCAACTACATAGCTCATTTTACTTAGAAATATTTTCAACCAGAAGCCGTGGTTTTTAGAACCCTCTGTGGAAGTCGTTGCCGGTCTTATCTTTCGGCGACTGTGGCCAAGGTTTAATTACGTCACAGATGAAAGTTGCGATAACGCTAGAGCTCAACACGGGCGCTTGCAGACGTTCTGAAGCCAGAATCGCAATAGGGGCATATTTATACGTGATTCTTAAAGACATTAACACACTAAAATAAGTAGTGGCGCCTCAAAACACATGCTTTATGTGATATTTATAATGGATACGAATGATTATAACTATACAATTAACCGCAAAATTGTTTCTACCCGCAAAAATTATTCGCCGTGGATGAGATTCGATCTTACGTGCCTAAGCTTCACCAACAGTGCGCTTACCTGCTATACCACAGAAAATCTTATATATCTCGCCTCTCACAAAGATGATTTTAAACTGTCATGTATCACAGATTTGACTAAAAAAGAACGTGCGGCGTTTAGATGCTTGTGTTAACTACAGACGGACAGACAGACGCCAACATGAGATCTACACCATTCTCTTAAACGTTCTTGAGATTATGGAAAAAAATTAATCAAAACCGATGACGCACAGTGATAGCACAGTGCGGTCGAGCCAGACCTACGGACTACGGGGATCCGAGTTCAAATCCCAGTAACGCTGGAATATTTTTACCTCCACGTGTAAAGAGAGTTACGTAATGCTGTAGGAGGAAGTGTCGAAATTTTCACAGAAAACACGTTTTGTAAGTAGCTAGTTCGAAAAAAGTGGATTGTTGGTATTGTTCTTTTATTTTCTATACACAACGCTGTCAAAACGCTTGTTTTTTGAACCCGAAAAAGTGATTTTCCAAAAAACCTCTTTGTGAATCCGTCTTCGTGTGAGTAATTCTAGAGCCTAAAGTAAACACGATTTTCACCAAAATGGATATTCCTTGAACGATCTGGCTAATATTACGAATCTTCGAATTTGAAACTAATCTTTTAATTTTGAAGGTACTTTACACCAAACCCCATCATATTTACATAATTTCCTCAAAAAGAGCTCCAATTTTTCTGTAAATCTATTCCTCGAAGCACAAGATGTTTAAAAGTGGCGTACGTTCAATTTTGGGCGAACGATCTGAATTTTCGAAAATTGCGAACAAATACCTATTAACATTGTCGAAAACAAATATTAACGCTAGAGATTTTTGTTTCATGAAATCTCTTTTTGAAAGAGATATTAAATTAATGTAAATTAAACACTCCACTGTTTCCTAGTAATGATCCACTCTTCACTAGTAATGATTGCTGCTATTGGGTCTAACCGCTTCCTTATTCTTTGGAGGGCTACTGTTTTTTAAATTTTTTTCCAACAGTATTATCTCAAAAGTACAAAAAACTATATTGTTAATAATAAACATGTTACATGTTTCTGGGGTGTTTACATGATTCTAGAATGCAAAGTTTTGCGTAGAAATCATATTTTCAAACCAAAATTTGCGTGTTTATTGCAGCTCAGCCATTCAAAATATCTATGTAGTTTATTAGACAAAGTATGATTAAAATTGTTTAAACAGCGTTTTTCAAACTTTCGACGTTTCCTTCCCCGATACTCTGTATATCCATGCTTCTTTAAAACCAAAAACAATAATTTGCGTACTGAAAACTAATTAATTAAACCCATGGCAGTATAATTGTTAACATAAGTACTGTCACACATCTTTCGCAGGATAAGGAGTAAAATTTAAAGAAAAATTATAGTTCACATGAATTTTGACAAATTGCGTCTTACTTTCTATGATATTCAAATGGTAACATTATATTACAATATTCAATTGGTTAACAATTTCGTCTAAAGAGTCTTGTTTGATAATTCTCCAATTTCGTATTGTAAAAAGATATCTTATGATACTCATGTCGTAAATAACTATTTGACAACTATTATGTTTAGTGTATGTGTCTAGCAGGTTTTGTATTATTCTGAGAAACTGGATCATACGAATCACGTTTACTACGTTATTCACACAGGAGCACATGAATCTCAAAAAAGTATTTAATAATATAATCCTTGCTGATGAATCAACGTTTTATTGATGATTTTAATTTTGAAAATTTTCATTAGTTTGGATGTTTAAATATAGGTATCACATGTAATTACATGTCTGTTAAACACGATAGCATTATATGAACCAAGAAACATTGTTTTTCGTTTGATCATTCAACTTCATCAATCACTCAAAATTACTTTAATTTTCTCTGCTTATCAGTTTTTTAATCTTAGATCTTCGATGAAGACATGAATCAAATAACATCGTAGATATTTGAGTGTTTTAAAAATAATAACGTGAATAAATGCTTGTATTTATTGAATTGGTTTTACAATAACCTGTAAAAACATGGGTTTTCTGTTGGTTTTGGGGATGTTGAAAACATTCAAATAGTAAAGGCAATGTTAAGCTGGTGACCTTTAACATTGTTTATTTGATATTTTTCTTAGGGATAGTTTATAATGGTTAAACGTTTTCAAAGAGTGAACATTAGATACCTCGAGTGGCCCGTTTCCGTTTAATAAACCGCTACGTTCTCGCTGTACAGATGGTCGTGCAAAATTCAAGGTTTTGATAGATTCGTAGAATGGCGGCCAACAAACCACCTTCGAACTCTGACGATACTGAAATGTAGTCTGTGTTGGGAAGGTCATATCACTTGACCACCAAGTTCGTTCCATGTATTTTCACTGGGAAATGCTAGTGCATTGATATTTACTAAACTGTAAGCAAACGCTAAATCTCTTTGAATTGTTATAACATCTGTTTTGCTTTCTTTTAGTAATATCAACTCGTTTTACCAAATACGTGAGTTTGTTATATTTTTACACGCTACAATTATTTAATTTTACAAGTATTTTTTTTCAAGCATTTAGGAATTCATGAAATTTCATTGTAACGTTCGCCAATCTACAAACCTTTTAAATGTATATTAAATATATTAATGTTGTTTAAAAATATGTATTAACAATGCGTAGATTAAGCACATAAAGCTCTGATTTGAATATTATACAATGAAATCATCAAATTAACAGTTTTAGAAAGGAATGATAAATTGAATTGAAAACATTAACTTAAAGTTTATATACGTTTATTTAGAAATTTCTATACTTGTGTAAATATTGTGATGTGTGATTCTACTCATGTGATCTTTCAAAACCCAAAATTGAATATTTCTGTATTTGAAAACCTTAACACTACCTTCATCCAATCCAGTGCAGTTTATAGCAAACAGCCAAGCAATATGTTTCCCTATTTTTAATGGTAATGGTTAAACAAGAGGAACAAATAGTTTCTGACTCTCGGTGTTAACAGGGGACTTAAAAAAATTAATAATACAGTTATTCGGTTGCTCAACACCCCTTTGATAGAAAAACAGAAACAATTGTTTGGGCGTAATGCACCTTGAAAAATATTTTTTTATAATCAATTTCTTTCCTATTTGATAAATATATCGACTTGAAAATTGTAGGACTTAAAAGAGAATATAAAAACCAAATAAAAGTTATGCTCATACTCGCCGTAAAAATACGAATTTAGCATAATTAAATTGGCCACAGAATTTGTTTACAAGCAAGTGCATTTTAAGCGTATGTGGCAGGCAAAAGCGCGGCATTGGAGAACTGTTTTTTCAGTATGCCCATCCCACGCTATTCTGCTAGCGCGAATGAATTAAGCGCAAACAAATGGGGTCTACTAAGATGTTAATTTCTTATAAACAATTACATATATCTCGAGAACGAGATATAATAGCACCGAACGGATTCCGGAATTTTGCATCACATTTAAACGCCATTCAGATTAGACAATAAAAAATTTGCAACAATTGCAAATTTATAAACAATTTCCAAATTTTGCAAATCTAAAGTGGGGAGAGTCTCCCGATGTCCCAGAACCAAAAACAGCGAATTAACAATTTTGCAACAATTTATAATTTTATAAACAAATTCGAAATATGCGTTAGAACGGCCGGGAAGGCTCCGCAAATTGTGCCTGAAATGAATATCTCAAAATAGCAGTTTGTCAGGAGTTACAAATCGATTACTAAAAGTTATAATAAATTTTGCTAAAATGATAAATATTTACTGGTCTATAGACAATCATTCTGGACGGAAAACCCCGCTTAGAAATATTTTTTTCGTCGTGGCGTACGCGCAGGCAAACTACCTCCTTCGGCAGGGAAATATGACGATATTTCCGTCTCGTACGTAAACGAACTAGCCCCCTCCCCCTGAGACAGCGTTCTTTCTGCCCCTTGGGATGTTGCACCAATCACAGACAACTGTGGTTCTACCTGCTAGCGATTGGTCAACGCGTCCCTCCCCCTGCCCTCCCCCAGGCCGAGGGGTGTCCAAGTTTGTCGGCGCGGTGTGGAAGATAGAATTTTGAACGACATTTTTTCTGAGGGAGAGGGTACCTTTATCAAATACTATTTCTCTCAGGGTCAATTATTCCCCCTTGATTAGGTTTTTTGTCCATTTTTTCCTAGATTCATTGATCAAATGCTGAGATGACGCGTTATTTTGTTTCTAGACAGAAATGTAACTTCACTATCTGCAGCTTTTGTTCTTGAGCTCGGAGGATAATTCAAATAATCGTTCTCCATGTTCCCGCGACAGTAAGTCGATTCCGTTTCGAAGGACCTAATAGGGTATTATAACCAATCTCTGTGGCTCATTTTCCTTTTAAAATAGTTTTTAATAGGAGCCAATATTTTCTTATCAATTTTTGCCAAAAACGCTCGTCTGTATCTGTATTCGTAATCCAACTTAATATAGTACAAGAGCTACGATATGGATTACACAGCTCAAGAAAACGTACACTTCTCCCCTTACTATGCCATGCACAGTTTCTGCCTTTATTTACTCAAAAATGCCCATGAAATAATGCTCCTCTTGTTTTCTGTTCATAGGTCCGGACGCTGTTCGTCAGTGGTTTGCCGATGGATGCAAAACCACGGGAACTGTACCTGCTGTTCAGGGCCTATGAGGTAAGTTTCCTTCTAATACGAACTCACCTATGAAAAATACAAACAGTTATTTGTATTATTAATAAGCTGTAAGTGACTAGCACATTCAAATTTGACGTACGAGATGTTACAGTAGTCATTTTAACCTATCTGAATAATTGTTATCAGATCCTTTTTTTATTGTGACCAATAACCTTCCTTATTTAAATTTTATATTTTTTAAAATGTAAATATGTTGAAGTCACGCTTATAAAAATAGGGTTGGTTCGATTTTCAGTGAACACTTTTGTGAAATGAAAAAGATAATTATTTACATCAGTATCTTGACATCAGAAATGTTACCTAACTACGTATGTTTGCTCTTCAGCCCTGCCCAATTGTTTTGAGGGTAGAAAACAATTTTGTGGATTCATTTAAGATTATAATATTACATAACAATTTTGAAATAATATGAGAAAGTATTTGTTGTTGTAGAACCAGTAGTTTCTCCCATGTCGCGCGTAATTTGAAGGTCGAGTTCAGCATTCACACTTCACAGTTAAGCTGACTTCTACACACGTTGCCCAGAAAATGCATCTAGATCTTGGGAACATTTTAGCCATCTTTAAATAGGATGTATATCACGTCTATATGGAGTGTAATGTGTGTTTGATAGATGCTTAGTATTTAAAGCACTAAACCTAGCTGCACATTCTGTTGCAGGGGTACGAGGGGTCGCTGCTGAAAGTGACGAGCAAAAATGGCAAGACAGCTTCGGTGAGTATCCGCGACCCGTGGGCAACTGGAAGGGCTTTGCCTAATAATAATAATTATCATAATAATAATAATAATAATAATAATAATAATAATAATAATAATAATAATAATAATAATAATAATAATAATAATAATAATAATAATAATAATAATCTTCCCCCTCGACACATTTCAATTTGAAAGATTTGAAATGCAGAGCTCACCCAATTCTCTCAATAGAACATTTTGTGGTGATATTTGACGACGGAAAATTCTTCTCTTAGCCAAACGACTGTATCCCAATATTTCGGAAGGTACGCAATAACCGTCCGCTCTGGTCAACAATGGAACTCGGAGACCATCGGGTAACGGAAGCGGAAAGACTTCCTGTTTGGGCAGGAGGAAGGCGGGGGCGGGGGCGGGGCGGGCCCTCTGGAGCTCACTGCCAGGAAGCGCTGCCAGTTTGTTTGAGATGTATCCACTGATAATTTACTACACAAATAAATAGATAATATTTTTTACATTTTCCACGTGCTGAAAGAGAGAAAACAATAAAGTACGTTAAATATTACAAAGCGATTCTCTAAACAGAGTAACAATCTTTAATTTCGTCCCCTTTTTATGAGGAATCTGAGAACGAACTATCGACGGTTTTTCTTTTTCGAAGAGATGTTTGCCGCCCTGAAACAAGGAGATGCATGAGCATTCATTTAAGCATTAATTAAAAAATTTTTGGGGTTGTCATAGGCATTATCATTGAATTCGATTTGCCAGAGTAAACGATGACAATGCATGATCTTGCTCGCTCCATCGCGTTTCCACGCCTCCAAATTGCTAATATAAAACGCGGCGTGTCCAGTCCATTTGCGTGATTTGCGGCGCCGCGCCCCCGCGCCCGAGCGCGCGATTCCCCCCAGTCGGCGCCCGCGCGTCCGCTCAGTCTCCCTTCGCTCCTTATCAGGTGCGTGAGATACGCCTCGCCCTGGGGCCGCCCATTCCAGAGCGCAGCCGCATTTCTCCTCCCTGCCGCTCAACGCGCCACCGCCTCGTTTCCAACGTACTAGTACTTGTAGGCTCAAAATATTTCTAAGAGCCCACATGAGGCTTTTCCCAGCGACGCATTTCCGAGTTGCCGATGAGACATCGGTCATCACCTGTGCGATTAATTACACAAAACATTATTTCCAGCGTAAAAGGAATAAGGCAGAGTAATTTTCTATAATAGAAACACGAAATTCATTTACATCAAAATCTTTAAATAACTTATCATATAACTTACAAAATTAACACTACAAAAATATAATCTACGAGTATTGTATGAAAATTAAGTTGTTTACAACCATACGTGTGAAAAACACTAGTACCACTGAAGTGATTGCTTCCAAATTTGGTACGAATACTTTTGAGAGGCCGAAAATGAAACGTAACCTAGTTGTGATTCAAAATATTACCGCAAAATGTGCTTTCTTTACAAATAATGAAAAATTGTGTTGGAGTACACGCCCGTAACGATGTCACCCACTGTTAAAATGAAAAGTGGATACTATATCAACGCGGGGCAGTTTGATAGTAACAGATTAATATATATATATATATATATATATATATATATATATATATATATATATATATATATATATATAATCTTTAATCAAAAATGTAAATATGAATGTATTTCGTGTTTTTCACCTAAACTCGCGAAAAAAGTAGTGCAGTTATAGGTGTTAGTGTAACGCATATTTACACAACCCCGCACAATGCCCGTGAAGTCCAGCTATCTAATACATTATTGTAGTAATTAAATACTATAGCTTTGCCGATATTCACAAGCTAGTACAAAACAAGAAGTTCCAAAAACGGCAGAAAGTTATCAATTATATAATGATATTTTAATATCATTATAATTATATAAAATACTCGATGTTCTAGAGAGATAAATTCACACATATTGAGTCATTTTGTCCTTGCATCATTTGTTGAAATCTCCTTATTACAGGGAGGTACAGAATGGAAAGAACAGACAGACAAATTTTTGTCTCTTTGATTATCTCTAATATAAAGTAATTTTGCTAAGGTTTTAATGTTTTATGACTACCTAAGTTTTGATAGATAAGTGTTTCCGGGCGCGTCAACGTCTAAAGTCATTATTCCCGTAAGAGAAGGGCGTGTTTTATCGATATGGCGGTGATCTCCTGCTGGATGGCGAGAGGCACCGATCTAGAAATGGGCTTGTGGGTTTTCCCAACCAGGTATCTTCTACCAGCGTGGCTCCGTCCCACTAGGGTGTCCTTTATTTTCCGATTTCAGACTTTTTGAACCCCCCCCCAATTTTGTTCAAATGACCTTAAAACATGTCTATACAAAAATTTGTTGAGTTCGGAGCGTTCTAACCCATGGCGACGTGAGTGCGAACTCGCAAGACGGACAAGTCCAGACTTCCGACGCACCGATGAATCAGGCCGGAGACTACGTGAATTTTAATTGATCGAGCCACACGTATTAACAGTTAGCTAATGTAACTTAATATTATATGTTGGTGTTATACGCACAGCTGAGAAACGTGCGTTTTTAATAGGGGATAATATTAATTATTAGTATAAAACACCAAAAAACCGATCGCGATTTACCATCAATAAACAAGTGCTCGAAGTTTTATTTTGTTACATACGGAAAGTAAAATTAACAGTTAGTGCAAATGCTAAACCTGTGGTTCGTGGGGAAAAAGGAGGAATTATCGCCAAGACATAGTCAGCACTATTCGCAAAATCTTAACTTGTATTCGTTGTGGAAAAAATACAAAAAACGTAAACAAGTGTAAAGCTATTTTTAAACATCGTGAAGAGGAGTTTAGAAATAATTTGAACAATCTATTTGTCATAGCTCGTTCGAATGATTTATAATGATTACGTTGGAAGAAGACAGGACGTTTTTACTTCGGCCGAGAGAGACAGGACGTAAAAGGAATCTTGCAGGAGTGAACAAAAATCTTTCGGATAAAGAAGAAAAGGGAGACAAAGAACATTACAAGAAGAGAAAAGGAAAGGGAAAGAACAGCGTGAAGCTGCAACATATTCTACTGTACCTCCTTCATCTTCTGAATATTCAGATAAGGAACTTCCAAGTTCAGATGAAATCAATGTTGGCAAATTTTTAGAAGAGACTTTTGAGAATACATCAATACAGAATGCTGCAAAGTGTGGCACCAAAAATTTAATTAGTTCTGAACTAATGGTTTAGATGTCAGCTGAGTGTTAGAGATTCTGTATACATTTTTCAGGTGACAGCAGAGGCACTTGGCCACAATACCTGAAGAACTCTCTGTTAATAAATCTTCTATTCTTCGACACAAGAAGAGAAGAGAACGTTAAGAAACAAATCTGCTTCTCTTCAAATCTGAAATTCTTAGTGTTCATTGGGATGGAAAACTGTTGCCTGCATTAAACATCAGGGACCCAAAGGAAGAAAGACTTCCAATTGTTATTGCATTTGGGGACAGTCAGTAGCTCATCGGGTGTCCAAAATTGCGGAATTTTTCTAGAAAAGAGCACACTAACGCTGTTTGAAATACGTGATAACGCACTGGCGTATCAAGACAATGTACACATTTTCTGCTGTGACACAACTGCATCGAACACTTCGCGTTTGAAAGGAGCATGTGTCTTTCTTGAAGAAAATTTGGACACGGAATTGTTGTTCTTTCCGTGCTGTCATTACATATAGGAACTCCTTTTACAATGTGTGTTTGAATGTAAAATACGTGATATAAGCCTTAAAAATGTCTTCCTGTTGATTGTAAATGTTTATGTAAAACCGTGGCTTCAGTGCAGTGCAGCTGTAAAAGTTCCTTATCAAGATATCTGCTTTTTAAAAGTTCTAAAATCACGTGAAAGTACTGAAATCACAAAATTCCACAATTTCAAAAACAGCTCTAAAAAACTTTAGACACTGTACGTGGTATTTAGATTATTGTCTGTCGTATCAATCTTTGATGATGAAGTAGACGGACAAATCAAAATTAAAATGGTAACAAATTTATCCAGAGAGAATCTACATATAAAAAGAGTAATATATTCATTTTTGTGGAGAATTGAATGGAGAATAATAGAGCAGGCGCAATTGTATCCCGGTGACCGTTCTTGACTTATTAATTTGTTAATATTTAATACATTTCTTAATTCAATTTAATCTTCATTTCATTGAAAACAAGAGCCGACTTTGTGTGAACCAAACTCAGATATCTGTTCTCTTGCCTAAAGATGGATACTACTTTTATTCAAGACTGTCCTTCGATCTGGACAAGCAACTCTTCGTATTTAGAAGCTCAAAAGTTATTTATAAAGTTGAAAGCTGTGAATGACTGCTCTGAAATGGCGTTAAGGTAATGCAAGATTTTCTTGTACAACTGACTGTAAATGAGGAGCGAAAGACATTTGTGCTGTTTTGTTCAAGAACATGGTTTACTGTTCCCATATTGCAAGAAGGAAACACTAAAAAATACCCGCAAGAAACTAAAAACTATAACGCAGTCTAAAGAGTGAAAATGAATTAAAATGTAATGTTAAATTATTTATTAACTGACTTAACAGAACTAAATATCCCTAGCATTCAAATTTCGCGCTTAAGTCGGCACGGGTTAATATCTGCCTATTGAGATGAAATTTTATTTTTGAATAAATTTGACCCAAAGAAAAATATTTAGGGGGTGAGCCCAAAATAATTTGCAAAAAAAAATATATTTGCTATATAAGGGACACCCTACCGTCCCACCCGGGACAAGCTCAAGACCCCAGACTGATCTCCCGACATGTGTGATAGTGTAGTACCTGTAAGTGGAAGTGTGTGTGTAAGACATGGATGAAGCCAGGGCAAGGAAGAAACAGGAAAGATTGCGTACGGTCCATGACCCATTTGTTAGGGTACCGCTCCAACATCCGTGTGGTTTGGGTGTATATTATGAACTGAATTTGGTTCGTCTTCTGAAAATTGTATATAGTGACATGAAATTGTTTTTAATCAGGGATGCGTTTTGAGACATATTTCAACAACCGTAAGGGCTATGAAGGTATACTGATTCATGGAATATAGACGAAATAATGGGCTGGCATGATAAATGACCTCCAATCATTGTTTAAGATGGTACAGCAGATGTGTATTTTTCTTTTCCTCAATGAGAGCAACATTTCTGTTTCAGGTTAGAAAAATGTTCTCCCTCACTAAAACGTTTTAGACAGTACTAGTTTAAAATAGTTTTCCATTATGAGGTAGAGATATAATGATATGTACTTTCAGTTTTCCAAACCAGAAAGCAAGAACTAATTATAAATGATAGGAATTCTGTCTCTTTTTTTTGACGAACAAAAATGTTATGACTTTTATATACGACTTACATATGATATAATGACTTTTAGATATTCTGTTTGAATTGTTCGTTGACATAAGTAGGGCAAGACAAAATGAAGAATGAAAGCACATGAAAAAATATTAGAAAAACGAAGCCAAAATTCACGCCACAGAATGGATATGTAACATATACTCTCCCGCGTCATCCTCCTTCTTTTCAAAGAATTTTACCACCTTCTAACGGTCTATTATTTCATTATTATATGTCATAAATTCAAGAAACAATGTGTACCCAACATATTTTATACATAATTGAATAAATACAGTTCATTGATTGTCTCAAAATAAAAATACACTTCTCATTTTGAAAATGTAACTTATTACGAACATTTAAAACTGACATATTTTGCCTCTGTTTTCAAGTTTAGCCATTAGTGATTGAGTAACGCAGTTAGTTCTAATCCTTAGCATCATCAGAAGATATGTTCCATCTAGCAGTTTTGAAAGAGTTGTTTGTTATTTCTTGTGTTGCAGCCTGTCGGATTCGTCACATTCAACACCAGGGCAGGGGCAGAGGCGGCCAAACAGGACTTGCAGGTGCGTGATCCAAGGACTCGGCCCCGGTCCCCCCTCCACTTCAGTTAAAATGAACACTAAAAAGTATTTCTATACGAAAAGATAGTCAAGTAATTATTACTAAAAATATAACTTATTCTTGTTGGAAATTTGTGATGCTGAAAATCCAATGAAGGATATTTCAATCTAAATTCATTTCGTCTACCTTTTTGTAAAAAAATAATATTTTTAGATTTTAATTGTTTCTATATTAACCAAAGAAAGTGCACTTTAAATATTGTAATTTTTTCTTTAGAACAAATTTCTAATTTGTGAACACTACGTGAATAATACCAGTTTTTTCATTTTAATGTCACCTAAAGAGTGTATAACATCGTAATGTACACTGAAGTATTGCAAAATTTAAGATTCTTTGTTGACGTAATAGTGTGAAAACATGTTCTTACAAGATATTTTTGTTTATTTTGTTTGTATAAACCCATAAGTGCTATTGTAAAATACTTTTGTACATTACTGGTAATTCTATTGCTTACCATGACCATGATACCGTGGTCCTGTATGTCAACTCTTGCATGAACTTTTCTACGGTTTGACAGGCAATGCTCACCCTGAAACACGTACACATTCGTTCACTCTTACATCCACCATCTCACCCAATCACCAAATCACTCACTGACTCACTCTCACAACCACTGGACTCACCCACTCTGTCCACCGTCACCGCGCCACCTGCGCCCTCCTCACCCGCAGCCCCCACCCAGGGCTGCAGCACCGCGCCTCGTGGTCGAAGAAATATGAGGAGCAGTCAATATCAATTTTTTAAAATGAACTTAAATCAGAGAAAATATACAAAAAAATTACAGCAATAATTGAAACTAAATTTCCAATAAGTAATGACAATAACATTTTATCACATTTTTGTTTTTGACTTTCTCGAAATTAGATTTAATCTGGATTGAAAATTGAAAATAATTTGCGATTTTTGTTTCCTTTTATAGAAAATAGATATTCTATTGCAAAATAAAACGAATATTTGCGAACCTAACATCATTTTCGGGTATTATAAATAATTTAAAAATGAGATTCTCTAAATTTCAGAATTATTTCAGATGAACTTCCCATGTAACGGCACGTTAAGCAGTGAAAAATACAAATTTAGTAGGCAGTGCATTGCCAGAATGTAACAAACAGAATACGCGGAGAGGCATGTCAGAACTGGACGCAGCAAAACACCCTCATCGCGAGACCCAGTGGTGGCTCTGATCATTTCAACAGAAAAGTTAGTTGTCCAGGGGCTTCTTGATATTATCATTTTATAGATTTCTTATTGCCGACCAAAAATCCATTTCTAATATGTTGTAAACGTACATGAACAACGGCTTTAGTTTGACGCGATAGTAAAATGTGGCATCATTAAATGATCACGATTTGTCTCGATATTAGTATCATAATAATTTGTAACTGATCTTCATGCTCACAAAGTCGGAAAAACGAAAATTTCGTTAGTTTTGCGGATTAACAAATATGCAAGTGATACAACTTGTGTGGTGGTAGATTTCAAATGGGTAGAGTGCACGGAGCCGCCACTGGCGACCGCGACGAGCGCGGTCGGGCGGCCAACGCGTCGGCGCAGCGTGATGTGGCGTCGACGAGTTGTGGCGTTGGCGGCGTCGCGCCGCCTTCCGCAAACAAACGCAACCCAGTGCGCGCCGGGGAAGGCGCGGGTGGCGTTCCCCAGGGACGACAGACCACAACTCCACACGAGACACGTTCCGCTCGCCCCCGCGGAGGCGCGTTGCAATTGCTGCTGCTGCTGCTGCTGGGCCCCGCCCCCGCCCGACATCCGTCGCGCCTTTTCATTACTTTGCCTAGTTACACTTAAACGTCGTTTGCAAACTTGGTGTTTGTAATTAGTAAAAAGAGTGCGTTAATTTTTTCAAAAGGTGTAATTTTTAATTGAAAATCTCGATTGTGTGCACGAATTATTCTGTAAATTAATAATTTCTGATGAATTGGAAAGTTATGAATGTTCGTTTATGAATGAAAGTTATTTCGTATTGCATAATACTGGAATTTTCTTTCACTTAAAAATACCATGGTACTATAAATACACGTTAAATAGTAAAAGTAATGTATTAGTTTTGATGAATATAGTTTATTCAAATATTTCAAAAATTATTCAAAATAATCATGCAATTTTCAATTAACATTTTCTTTCATTTTGAGGCTGTTAATTCGCATTATTTGGAATCAGAATGAGCAGGTGACAACGTGTACTAATGAAATAACTTGAGAGAAGGAAGTGGAAAGGATTCGCCTTAGCATCAGAGGCATAGCAATCGCTGGGCGTCACAAAAGAGGGCTTCGTTCTGTGAAGCAGTCATTGCGCACGTTGTCCGAAGGCAGAGACATACCTCACTGGAGGCGCGGGCGCGGGCGCGGGCGCGGGAGTGGGCGTGGGCGTGGAGGGCGGAGCCGAAAGACCGCCAGACGGCGCTGGCAACTCATTGACCGCCAACGACAGCAGCAGCAATTGGAACTTTTTTCGAAGCGAGGGAAAGATATGAAACCGGCCTTTGATCTTCTCTCCTGTTGATATTGCTCTCTTTTTTCTTCTTCTTCTTTCTTTTTTCCCACGGCCACTTTTTTTGCAGCAGGGCGTCAGGTTTGACCCCGACATGCCTCAAACGATCCGCCTGGAGTTTGCCAAAAGCAACACCAAGGTTAGCAAGCCCAAACAGCAGGCAGGCGCTACCGCAGGTTCCTCGCACCCAACTCTAATGCACCCCCTCACCGGACGTAAGTAGCATCAGCTGCAGAGCCCTGCCCGGGCGGCGGGCGCGGCGCCGGCCACGACCTGGGCGCGCCCCAACGCCCCCCCCCCTCCCTTAAGATATGCTCTTCTTCTAGTGCTTTTAGAACTGTACCCGGCACGTAATTGACCCGGAGGAACTGGAAGAAACAAAATTATGATTAATTTTCCGTTTGTGACTGAGAAACTTCCAAAAAGAATTTTCCTGAGCTTATTACAATGCTCTTTTCAGAAGACTGAGGTGCAAAGACAAAAATCGTGTCAAAATTAATGTGTAAATATTTTTCATTATTGGTATAATGTTATTCGTATCGTTTTTAGTAACTTTCGAGCTCGTGAAGAACAATCCGTAAACAATTGTAAAAGTCCACTGTTTCGATAGTATTATTAAAGTTTTCCATTAGTTTTCCAACATAGCAGCAAGTACTGGTATATTGAGAACAACTGATTCACTTAATTTATTTTTGTCCCATTACTGTTCTCCTTACTCAACTCTAACTTGGTTTTTCACACCAGTAAAATCAGTAACCACTCAGGATAATGATCAGCGAAAAACGACTGTCATTGTAAACAAATTAGGTCGGTGCTCACTTGATGGAAACGCAATAAAAATGAGAGAAATGGTGTATCCCTGTAAATGATAAAAGAATGAAATCCATGACGCCACAAACTTGTTGGCGTATTGTTTTCCACGCGTTGTTTTTACGCTTAAGTACATGGATGACAACAGTTTGAACGCCGAGTCAATTGTTTGTGCAGTGTAAATTCAATTGCATTAACAGTGGTGGATCATTAGTATTTTACTTAAGTTTTACCAAGTACGTTCACACGAGGAATTTATTAAAAATTTTAGCTCATCTTTTGATGTTCCATTATTTTTGACATTTAAAAAGTTTTATAAAGTTCTGAAAGGAATAAAGGTTTGTTCATTTTATTCATACACATGGACAGAAATTAATAATTTTTGGGAAATTGATTCATAACATGATTTATTAAAACCTTTGGAATCGTTCGCTTCATTCAAGACATAAGCACTTTCATACATGTGTTTTCAAAACCAAATCTATCATGTTACATCAACTACGTATGCTTAAAATCTGTTATTACGATATCTTTTACGATGAAGGAAAAATTTCTCGCAACTGTATTGTGTTGGTATTAATTTTCAGAAGCACTGGTAAAAATGGAACCGACCGCCAATTTTACAAGTCGCATGATACAGTCTTGTTCTCCAGAACCATACGGTATACCCTTTCAGTGCTTGTTGACCCATGAAGGCCGACTTCTCAGAAAGCATTCCACAACTCTGGTGTAGTGTCTGTGCTCTTGGGCCACAGCGCCCCCTCGCTCTGCCCCCTCGTCCCCCTCCGCACCCCTAAAGGCCACCCAGCCTGGCCGGCGCCCGCCCGCCGCCCTCACATCTGTCGAGCATCACTTAGTGTACTGGTAGCTCACGATCTGCTAAGCACATGGTTGCAGAATCTTTCCTCTTGGACTGTTTTATTGTTGTTATTACTAATATTCTTACTATTATTCATATTATTATTGATCGTAGTGTTTGTCATATTTACTCATAACTTAATGCGTCCTTAATAATTGAATTGTGTATTTACTTCTCGTTTTGTCTGAACTTACTTATTGCTTGGCATGTGCAAAGTACCGCAGAATGATCACTAGAACCTAACACAAGTTGAGTTTAATACATTAAATATTTTGGTTGCAAATTTGGATTTAAAATTAATTTCTAAAGTATCCTAGCCAAGTTCACTGTCTGCTGAGTACAGATTTTGGTGACAATGTTAGTTACTACTTCGCACATGCGTGTATCTTTCAGCCAAAGGTAAGTCTTCTTCGAATAAATTTCCTATGAAGCTCTGCAGAGAAAAAATGTGAAGCTTTCCTCTCAAAGTTACTTACTTTAACGTTCTATTTAGGAAAGAAAACAAATTTAGATCTTTTTACACAGATCGCGAAGGGAAATATCGATCATGATGTTCTTTAGTGGATTGTGGCATGCACTGTAAATTTGACGTTATTCTGCGATAAAAATGTACCAGTATAATAATGTATCAAAATGAAACATTGAAATGTATAATTTATTGTATTTAAATATATAATAATTGCATTATATTGTAATTGAAGGTATCAACGTCATCTTTAAGGGGAAGCGGCGAAGTTGCAAACCTCACATTCATCAGGCCTCCGGCCAAACTGTGTGAATGTTTATCTCAGTATTCAGTTGGGAGGGGCGTTAAACCTTTTTCACTATCATGAAAACTGTTTTCAAAATGAAGCCTGCGTGACAACATCGGTCGTGCATTGAAAGTGGCGAAGGCGAAGCCAAACCTCTGCGTGGCTTTGAGCGAGGTGGAATGCCATTCCCTGCCTCACCCAGCACAGGCTCACAGTGTACGGGATAGCCCGGCCGCTTTCCTCTTAGTGCGGCCTGCGGCTGCCAAAGCGGATAGCATTGAACCCAAATTGAGATGCAAACATAATTATGCACTTAGGTGGCGTGTAATTAGAGGAATGTTATTTACAGGTGCCTCATATTAAATGACACAAACTTCAAAGGAGGTCGAAGATCGCTTTTCGTCAATGCCCAAAACGAAGTGATTCAAGTTACTGCTAGGCAACTCGTCTTGCAGTTGCATCTCTTACCATTCAAGATGTATTAGCCTCGCGTAACACAGAAAATAAATATATTGCAGTCTCCGACCGAGGGCGAGTGGGAAGGAAATCTCCACTCAGTCGATGGGGAAAGGAAGAACGCCCAAATATTTTTTGCAGACTGGCCTTATCCTTGCTCCAACGCCTCGCGTTTTCATTCCATCCCGTTTCTCAAACCCACCTGCCCCGAGAGATGATCCACGCGTGTATTCCATGCTAGGCGCTTTGTGAGCTCGTTGAAACAGTGAAGAACATGCTCCGAAGTTCAAAATAGATGCTTCTGGAAATGTATTTAAAAATATAATTTGTAATAAAAAATATTTTATGCCTTCGTTCGTACGGTATAAAAAGTTATTTTGAATTCTTGATTTAAAAGTACGCCATAAAGGAAATAAACAGGAGAGGAATTCAGACCAATAAATGAAACTAAAGAATTGCTTCCACCAAATCTGTACTTCTCAACAAAAGTTAGTTTTGAAATGTTTCGATCGCAACTTTTGTCTCTTTACTTACCTAACTACGTACACACGTCGTAAAGAGAAAGAATGTCGGGCCGTGGTAATGCAAAAGTGGATAAATCGTGTCCCCAAGCAATAACACATTACTTCCTCTAACACGTTGTGTAGTCAGAATTCATATTATGTGGGTCCTTGATATCGGAAAATCGGTCGACGACAAGACATGTTTATCCATATGCCGTCAACGCTAACGCAGCATTCGCGGATACAGATCTTTAAAAATTGGCGATGATCTCATTTTCGTTGAACTTTCTAAATTTTCAAAAATTGCTGAAGTTAGAAAAAATGCGAGAAGTGATATACTGTTGTAGCATCACTAGTTTGTTTCATCTGCAAAAGCAATTTCAAATAATATAATTCTTGGGAATGTCACTTTGTGTGGAAAGTTTCTTCCTTCTCTTCTGTAAATCTGTGTCCCTCGTTCTTGCGTTGTCCGTCCTGCGCGCTTCCGCAGCGTGTGTGGCCTGCTCGAAGCGCCCCTCCGCCCCCACTCGCTTTCGCCCCACGCCTCCTGCCCCTCCTCGGGCCACCTGCAGACTCGTCGTTTCCATCCTCACGCTCGCGCTGATGCGAAAATGCTACACAGCCCAGTGTGCGATGTGTTGCCAGAAATGAGCCAATCACCCACCGATGGCTCTCATTAGGAGAGTGCAAGACACAGAGCTCAGCGCAAGGCGTCCAAACATCCCTCTTAGAATATCTCTCTCGCAATCAGTGGGTCGAACGCCGAGAAACTATTGCAAACCGATGTTGTCAGCGTTGGCAATGAGATATTTACTTTTCTTATACCTTGGCGTATTCTTGTTTTAAAGGAGCGTTATCATTTGAATATTAAACCTCTAGGTACGCCGAGCAATGAAGTTGTATGACCGTCTTTCACAGATCTTCGGTTGGGTCGATAGATCGTTCTTAGGAGGAGCGAACGATGGAGCAAAAGTTAAATGCGAGACAAGGAACACAAATTTTATCTGAGAAATAATTAACATTAGAATTATTAATAGAATTGTAACATACGTTTTGACTATGTATGTTACTATTCTATTGACTACATTTACAAAAAAGTGCAAATACGGTTTCACCTTCAGCCACAATCTGCTTCTGACATCTGGGAGTGGTTCTAACGAGGGGAGTGGGTTACACAACTTAACTCAAAAATTACTCTGGGGAGAATTTTAGAATCACAGCATAATAAAAATGGCACATGTACATTTAGTAAACCTAATAGATACTTGCATAAAAAGAATTCCTCAGAGAACCTTCTAGAACCTATCACTGGGAATAATACAAGTAACTTCGGGATATTTGGCTGTCCGGGAGACGCCGCGTCTTAGGCACAGGTGCCAACGTTTCGGCCGTGATGCTGCAACCTTCCTCAGGGCGAAATGCAGGTCGCAGCATGACGGCCGAAGCGTTGGCTCTGTGACACGAGTCATGTTGACTCCGGCAGCGGAAACCTACGCTTTCAAACTTTGAGACGTTGGCTTCATTATGATTTTCTTATTGCAGCCTTCGATGTCGTGTCACTTGTCCTCAAGGGCTGGAAAGTGATTATGTAATGGCATCTTTTGAAGCTAAAAACCAATTATCTTACATTTCAGGTTTGCCTTAAATTTCATTGGCAAAGGAACATATTTGTTTTAACTCAACAACTTTATTTGTTGACCTTTGTGAAAGTTTTATTTTTATGGGAGTGAATGGACTCCTAATTGTATAATATTTTGTGAGTTGTATGAAGACATTTGTCAGAGATAATCATAATTCACACTTATGCGGTTTTCCGATCTACCAGTTTTGTTTCTCGTACTCGTGTAAATTCAATGGCTTAAGAAATCCAGTGCTTATTCTGTTCTTTGATGTGAAAATGGAGTCCTTAATATTGAATTAGAGAGAATTGTGGTATCATCAACTCGAAAAAACTTAAAATTGTGGTTTATGACTATCTCGTACTCATCCTGCATGCATAAAAATGTTCCTATTAATAATAACGCGTTGCAGTTATCTTTCAAAGATTGTATTTGAGAAAACATAAATTTCATCTGATGCTATATTTTGAAGTTTTTCTTTACTATTCCAAAGCACATTTAGGAATATTTTGAAATTTATAAAGTTTATAATTTTTATTTAGATGAAATAATAAAAAAAACGCTAATATCCATCTTTAGTTAATATTCAACAATAAAAGGAATAACTAACAATACGTAGATCTTTCTTGGTTTTAAATAACTCGACCATTTGATTGCATACTTCCATAACATTTTTATTTAGTTGAATTTTTATACTATGACTACCATGTAAGGGTATGAAATAAGCATAATATAATATTCTGTGAATTCGTGAATGTACAGTATGTGGCTCGCTCAGAAGTAGCTCCTTTAATATATTTTGTTATTGTACCTTTTTTCGAGGAATTCCTTAACATTTTAAAAATGATTAAGGCTTACACGGTTTCTTTTGTGTATGTACGGCGTTTAAATGTTCTGTACTTTTTTAAACCAACAACTATTGAATGGGACAGTCTGAATTACATCTGAATAGCACAAGAGTCAAAAGTCCAATTTCTGGCCAAGAAAAGTTCACCCAAAATACAGTGCCTCTGTAAAATGATTTTCCCATGCGAAGCAGGATGTTAATCACGGGTTGTTTAGAGGTGACGAACTCTACGTGCGTCGGGAGATGCCTGTGAGATGCGAGAGGGAGAGTTGAGGAGGTCAGCGCCTGCTGGTATAACCCTTGCATGCAGATTGCAAACCGCCCACCTACACATACAAATCTTGCGTCGCATTTAATGAGAATGTATTTGCACGGTTGTCAGCAAATCTGGGGATCTGCCCTGTCTTGTGCGGTGAGTTGCAGTGTGTGGTGTGGTGGGTAATCAGCAGACGCCCTTTAATCTTGTGACTCATACAAGACTCTTGTGTTCGCAGACTTCTCTCCGACAGTTCTGACGTACAAACAATCCGTTGGATCGACATGATCATCTTCGGTTTTGCATGTTATTTAATGTGCACTGTGTATTAACGAAAGGACATAATTTCCAGAAAATAAGTTTGTACACAAATTACAATGAAATGTAAGTGTGCAGGACGTTCAATAAGTTATCTGTAGTATGCCATATATATCACTTGGATGGTGAGGTGGCAGCTTGGGAAACTCCTTGATATACAACAGCCTTACAAACAAGTGCCCTGAATGCCCTTCAATTGATAGGGTGTGAAGTCGCTGTAGAGTGATTTAACCTTTTTCTACTCGCGTACTTTTCTGACAAGTCATTACTTGCGCGGCGTTCTGAGTGCGCCAATAAAGAAACGATTGTTTATACAACAACAAAAACAATAATTGCTACAAACTAGTTATTTTTATTAATAACAATGATAACTCATTGTGTAAAACAATTGTTAATGTTCAATTATATAGTTATTTGAAAATGTATGTCAAATGAATTGCACATATCGAATAAACCGATGTAGTACATACTAATAACAATTCTTATAATAATAATAATAATAATAATAATAATAATAATAATAATAATAATAATTCTACGAGATAATAATAATATGCTCTACGAGAATTTTGTTTATTGATGCACAATTTAATTTATAATATATTAAGAATTTGGAAGGCATGCTTTGATAGATGATATTTGGGTGACTTATCAGTACCAGTGAATTGTGCATTAAATAACAATAATAATAATAATAATAATAATAATAATAATAATAATAATAATAATAATAATAATAATAATAATAATAATAATCATGACTAATAACTCCACCTCGGGAGTACACGACCTTATAGATCATTTATTCCCAAAGTGGGGGGCGCGCCCCCCAAGAGAGGCGTAGAGACAAGATAATGGGGGACCCATAGAGCTGTGGTATACTCGAACATTCCCGAGGACTTGGCGTGCTAGGAAGATACGAATTTTGTCCGAGTTGCCGTGTTGCAGTGTGTGATTTTTGACATAAGATATCATTCAAGTGGGGCACAGCAAAAAAACTCAAGTACAACAATTATTATATTAAATATGGGTTATTTGCATTTTTAAGGATGGCGTCAAACATCCTCGGTTTCTTATTTGGTATGTAATATTGAGCAATTTTTGCGATAAAGCGTTTTCAGAAAAATTAAAAAAAGTATGGGGGCAAACTTGACATTGCAAGTGATGTCAAATGACAAATATATGATCTGCCAAAAAAACTGCAAGCTTACCCTTCTCACTGATTTTTCTTGTCCCAGATTGAATTAATTTCTACTTTTAATATTAATTAATCATAAATTGTATTGCATTGTCTTGACCTAACCTCAAAAAAAATGAACATTTCAACAAGAGGTCAAAAAACCATAATTAACTTGTAAAATTGTAAAGAGTAAAAAAAGTGTTGTAAACAATGTAACACTATTGATTACGAAATAAAAATGTGCAAGGGGAGATGGGAAGATTTGCTATTGACAGATAGGGCGTGGTAAAAAAAGTTTGGAAACTCCTATTGTAGATGGTGGAGGAGCTTGAGTACCCTCATGAACCTGAGAGCTATATTGGCGGTAACCCAGCTACTGATAAGGCCTTCCTTGCTGAATAGGTCGAAGGTGAGGGTTCAGACGAGCCTCCAAGTAATCTTCGAAGAAGAAGAAAGGAGGATTGATGAAGAACACTTTATCGCAGCGTCTGGTCCGCAACCGGTGGCTGCGAGCAGCGTCTGACTCCTCGTTAGGAGCGGCTACATCCGCAGGGTTATGAACCTTTGGACTTCGCCCTATGGAGGGTACAGAGAGTATGAGTTGCCACTGATTAGAGTGGATGCCCGAACCTCGCATTATTAGATGTCTCGATGTCACTGTGGCTCGCACTAACGGATGAACGGAAATAGCCCATGAGTTAAGTATGATCTGTGAACTCGAACTTGCTTCCTGCGAAACTTAAAACCAATGATAAAAATGGATAGAACAAGAAATGGAATGAATCTCAATGTGCCTTGCCCATACCTGTTCAGAAACCGAGCTAATTTCACCTTAACGACGACTAACCATCCCACGGGTGTTATTCCCATGGTCCCAGAGTCAGCAGTGGCTCGAAGCCATCGTAAGATATGGGCCCTGGATAAATTGAAGGAGGTAATGTAGTACTTTTAGTATGCAAAAGCGGAAAATACGGGCTCAGAAATACAAGTTTTTAATATATGGAAAGAGAAGAACCCAGATACGAGATCTCAGTTTGCCAGTCAACGACGATATATACTTTGCAGTGGAATATTCACACCAGAACAAATTTCTGACATTCAGGGAAATACCGAGTAGGTTCTTAGATCAAGCTATCTACATGACGAACATTTAGAACCATCTAATATCCATGAAGTCCTGTTGAAGGATAGGACATGATGCGAAATCTTTGAAGCGAAATAGAAAGAGTTCGTCCACTTACATTCCAATCTCGTGCACCGTTGAGAATATTCAAAAATTCTAAAGGTAAGAGAGAGTTATAGGCAGCAAATTTTGTCTTAAATGAAGGGGTACAGAACCCAGGTACAGATCTAGATATTGCATCAGTCATATCGTTTATGCAACTGGACATTCCAAGAACACCGACGGCCCGCAGCCTCCAAGGGCGAAAAGTTATGAAAGGGATAGCCGACACTCGGCGTGAAATATCACTCTTACTCGAGGCATCTTCTAAATCAACCTCTGAAGTTCAATGAAAAATACTCCATGTTGCATAAAAATACCAAATTCAAAATGACACTAGGTAGCTGAGAAACTAAAAGATAAAATCCAACCTTGGGCTCAACGCATTAGACGTTACAAACATAGACTATATTTCCGTGTACCGAATCGGTTTTTCGAAACAGATGCAAATCTCACTCAAAAACCGAATGACAATGTTGCCCCTCCTTCAAAAGAGACCGTCGAAACATTTTGGGCAGGAATCTGGGAAGAATGCAGATTCTACAACAAAGACGCATCTTGGCTGAAGTTGATGCTGCCGACGAACTTGTGGAAACAGTGGAACATGTTCACGAATTCTCGGAAGAGGACCTCTTCCAAGCAATTAAGAACATGGCAAACTGGAAGTCCCCGGGATTGATAAGATCCAGAATTATTGGATTAAGAAATTAACAGCAATACATCTACCAAAGTCTGTTAATAAAATATTACAGAAGTATTCAGATAAACAGGGGAATTTTTCAAGGGCATTCGCTATCCCCTCTACTGTTTTGCATTTCTTTGATCACACTATCTAGACAGTTGTCGAACACTGACTTCGGTTACAAACTCCATGGTGATGAAAGGCCAGTATGATATTTGTTTTACATAAATGATCTTAAAGTGTTTGCTAAGAATGAAACGATTCTCTCCCAAACGCTGTCTGTCGTCATTGATTTTAAGAATGACATCTGCATAAAGTTTTGTCTTGACAAGTGTGCAAAAATCAATTAAAGAGAGACAAAGTGACGTCAGAGAGCTTTGACGTTGATATGCACACTGTGATTCAAGATCTTGAGCCAGGTAAAACTTACAAATATCTGGGCATTGAAGAGTGTGACACCATCTCGAACAACAAATGAAAGAGAGGATTTGCAGGATGTATTATAGAAGAGTGTGACTTGTCCTGCAATCCGCTCTGTACTCCAGGAATAAAATATCTGAAATAGGTAGTTTGCAGGTGCCTGTAGCCGAGTAGTTTCGGACTAGTGCACTGGACTTAGCAAGAAATGCGAATCATGGATCGAAAAAAACAGAAAACAGTTTACAATGCATCATGTCGTCCACCCTCAAACTGATTTACTCGTACATAGACTTTATGTCACATTAGGAAGGAGGAAAAGGCTTCGAACAAACTGAAGCCTCCCGGTACAATGCAATAGTCCGAATGGGAAAGTATGTAGTTAGTCATCAAGATGACCCACTACTGACGCAAGTCATAAAATCTGACCGAAGAATAGGAAACAGGCATTGTGAGTGTAGCAAGAAGCATTGCGAAGAAGACTAGCTAGCTTAACGTTTACTTCCCCAATTTAGTTTTATTCATTCGTTGTTTATGTGTAGTTGTTGTAGATACGTAATCTGTGACGTACATGTTAATGTTTCATGGCCGACTGCAAATACCTTGGTTACGTCTGTGTTATAGTTTTGCTCCTTTTTGAATTACGATTCATAGATGTGTATTTTTAATTGCACGCGTGCTAATATAGAGATAATCAACTATTTTTCATGGAATTAATGAGCATATTTAGTTAACTAATCAAATAATAATAATAATAATAATAATAATAATAATAATAATAATTTTAAATAAAATATGTTTTAGCAACAATCAAAAAACTGTAATGCAATAAAACGTAATATTTAAATATTAAACAAAACGGAAGTTATTCACATTAATATGTAGTTCCTTGCAAACTAAGAAATATTATTTGGGCAAATTCCCTTAGACATGTCACAACATCTAATGAAAATATTTGATTAAAAATGTTCTTTAAAATATAGGACCTTTGTTACGTAGAATGTGCAATTCATAATCCGTGGGCCAGTGCGAGTAATTAAAGGTTAACGGACACGAGTCCTTCAAATAGGATCGGTGGGCGTAATTAATTAACTTCATTAACAGAGAATCAAGACCGTACAGTATATCCCATAAAACACCCCTTTAAATTTGTTTCCGAATCTGAAGAAACATGTGGGTTTTCAAATGGTAATCAAATCCATTTTATTAGTAGGATTAAATGCCTAGGTATCATTTATAAATAATTGCTTATGATTGAATAATTACAATCATGTAATTTGAATCGGTTGTTTAAATTTGAAGTGATAATTTTGTTGCAGAAATGTTTATGGTATCTTTATAAAATTCTGTTCACATATTTGCACTGATAACTTATTGAACGTTTCTGAAGCTAAAATAAGAAGGGTTTCTTCGAGATGTCCGATAAATAGTGGCAGGAGGGCAGTGTAATTAGTAAGGAACCGTATGCAATCGAGATCACAAAAACGAATTGATTTTATTCAGATCTGAGTTCTGAATAAACTCAATCGAAGTTTTATGCTACACTCATAAATTTCATAAACGAGAGTTAAAGCCTCGTTCAGATTTCGATTTGAAAGATCTACAATATTTGTTAGAATATCTCCTTTATGACGCGATATAATTTCGTCGTGGCCGTCCTTTTGGATAATGGACTGCGATTAGAACAATTTATAGTACTGGGTATATTCAGAGATAATACTCGTAGTACTCCGTGGATTCTGAGATCAAGAAGGAAGGGGTCGTGGCAACCAAACGAAAACTCTTCTTTCACACATTTCAAAAAAACATCTTAAAATGTCCTAAAATATATGTTCCAATTACTCTACTAGCGTTTTTATAGAAGGCAATGGGAAGGAAATACACAAAATGGCAAATATCTGGATTTTCACAACCTTGTCTTTGTTATTTGGTTACAAAAATTATAAAATTATCACAATGTGCCAGACCCCTTCAAGTGTACAGACATTAATTATATTCAGTATTTATATTCTTAATTATGTTAATTATTGTCTAATTATATTCTTTTGTTGTCCAAACAAAAGGAGTAGTTTGGTCCCAGAGAGTGCTTTAGGGCCGGAGGAATTAAAAGTTCCTTGATGCAGGATGTGGCGTAAACCTTCGCATTGCCGATTCAGTTTTTTTTTTTTTCATTTGGTTGTTTTTGTGAGTTTGAACCATGGAGCTATGAATACATGGAGGTGCCGTTACCAATCTCTTCCGTATTCAGCAAGTAAAACCAATCCGCCCTATTGGTGAGTCCAAATCACGTCTGTTAAACCAACACCTTCTGTTACTACATGCCTACCAATACGTCGTGAACTGCTTGCTGAAAAAGTTGGAAAATTTGACGGAACTGCGAATTTCCGCAAACGTACATACGATAAAGAAGTTCTATGAAAATCATGTTTTTGGAAATGAGCTGAATATGACCTGCTGTAATTGTTAGGCTGCCAATTGTCTCTTCCTACAGCTCTAATCCACAATGCTCTTCGCTTTGGATCTGCAGGAAATCTTTAAGAAAAAAATTAACGAATAGCTTACAAAGTTACTAAATGTTCCAAATTACATGGAGTAGCTACTTACTTATGGAAAGTAATTTCCGGTTTCCACAGCCGTTAACCACATAAGTAACCATAGCGAACTGTTACAAAAAGCTAGCTATTCTGAACAAGGCTTTTTAATATTAAAATGTGAAACAACACAATTGAACACGAGCACAGCTACAAGCCACGGAGCACTCACACGCAGTTTGTCTATGCTATAAGCTTTCTGGACTCACCAATATGGCGGGGGTGGCTTCAAGTTTGTGACGTCATACCATCTCCCTATATTCATAGCTCCATGGTTTGAACTGTGCAGTATCGTGTGTGCTGGGTCCTCCAATCTACCGAAAACCAAGATTAAAATTGCACGTAACTGTCTCATTGCCTTGTTTAGTAATAATTTCCTAGTGACTTTCGTGTGGTATGGAGTGAGAGTATAGCAGCCGCTGAGTATGTGCGCATGCGCGAGCGAGGCAGGTAAGTGTGGGCGCGGCCTGTTGCAGAGCTGGGCGCGCCGTTCTTCCCGGGGGCTCCGGAGCTGTGGCACCACCCGCTGGCCTACTCGGCGGCGGCGGCGGCGGCCGCCGAGCTGCCCGGCGCGGCCCTGCAGCACGCCACACTGGTGCATCCGGCGCTGCACCCCCAGGTGCCCGTACGTTCCTATCTTTGACTATCTGCAGACAAATCGCCGGACTGCCAGCTGCACCAGCCCCAGGCCGCTGGCGCTCATGTTAGTCTCTTTCTCTCTCTATTTCCTCGTCATCGTCAGCGCCTCTCTCTGTCTCTCTCTCTAGTTCTTCCTCTGCCACTCGCGCTCTGTAAATCTCTGTCTGCCTTTCTGTCTCTCGCTCTCTCTCTCTCTCTGCCACGCTCTTGTGCCGTGTAAACACTGCGGCGGTGGCCGCTAGCACCTGCATGCAGCCAGCGAAACGCGCCCTTCGCGTGAAAGCGAGTGTTCATTACTTCTTGCTGTAAACACGAGTCAAATCAGTAATAACGGATTCGTCCGTTTGCGAAATCGCTCCCTGCCTTCGTGAGGTTTAGTATTTTGGCCCTCCGAATGCGCCTGTTGCGAAATGCGTGGATCGCTGGCTGCAAAGACACACTCGTCATTCACGTGCGCACCTGTAATTTGCCTTGAATGTCTGGCACTTGCCGTTGGTCTCATGGATGGAATCTCGCGTATGTAACTTGTCACTTAGTTCAAACTGTCACTATTATCTTCATACGTTGTATTAAAATTGTCTACTCCCCATTATTTATATAGGGGTATCTCTTGAACCATAAGTACGCTTTGTAATCTTACATCTTCCAATGTTTTGATAATTATTAGTCCCTAGTTGTTTTTTTGCGTGTAAGTCTTTACCACGGCACATTCATGTCGTCACTTCCGTGAAAATTAGACCTCTGTTTTCCTTACATTCCTCCCCCATCCCCTGTGATTCCTCCCCCATCTTATATCGTACCTCTATTGCGCTTTCCTTATTTCATTTTCCTTTAGAGTTCTGCTTCACTGCCATACTCTCATTACTTTGAAGTCGTCCAACGCGCAATTTCGGCACTTGGCAACTAACCCAACTCAAGACAGATCGCGCTAGACGAGCAGAAATTCTGCAAAAAAAAAAAAAAAAATTGGAGCAAACGTCTGGCGTTTTTCTGATTGTAATCCTCGTTATCCTGCCCATAAGACTCAAGATTCCCAGAATCCCAAGGGTTGATTCTGTTGAGAAAGGCTGGTATTTTTCTCTTTCTTCTTTTTGTGAAGAGCGTTCATTAGAGAGGCTTTGAAGTAGGGAGGGTGCGTCGCTCCGTATGACCGTGCGCCATGAGCTCGGCTTTCGCGTAGTGGCGGCGGCGAGCACGCGCGCGGGCGGGGTCGACGGCCGGGTGGGCGTGCCCGAGCCGCTGGCGCCACCTGCTCGATTGCTTCGGTGCAGGGGAGGGCAGATTGCGTTTCGCTTCACAAGGAAGGGGACGAGGTGCTTCTCAGGGAGTCTTTGGCCACTAGTAATGTCGCATTCGTGTGCTTGAAAACATCAGGTTCATGGTAACGTCAGGAAAGGATTGAATTCGTTTACTTACCAAACGGAATACCGTTGTATCTTATATGCTCAACACCTTTCAAAATTTCGGTCCTCAAACGCCTTCCGTTTGTGTTTGTCCACCGCAACATAACCCCACCTGCAAGCAATAGTCTTTCTCAATTCAAATTCAATATTAGATCCTAAACCAGACATAAGTTGAGTTAAACACCCAATAAAAAATAAAATATTTTATTCTATTTATTTCATAAATGTAACCAAACCGTATAAATTAATAAATAAATAAATAAATAACAAAGTTGATGTGTGAATTGATTAATGGATGAATGAACACATAGAAGCAGGAGGCTCCTGAAAGTCAAAAACTAGTGTTGCTACGGAATGACACACACTTTCTCATATTAATAAGTTTCCTTCCCTCTTTCGTCTTCGCTAACGTTTTAATTTTGCCCCATCCTCTTCCAACCTACCATCTCTTGGCACCTAAAAGACATTTTTTTATTTTCTCGCCTTACAAACATACGTAGTAAAGAGGAAGTATGGTAGGACTGCAGCGGAAATCGGTGGTTTTTTGCCAGAAAAACTCTTATTGTCGGGCACTGGTAACAAAAAAGTGGATAAATTTGTTTCTCTGCGTAGTACATTACTTTCTGTAAGTCAAGATGATAAATTTGTTTCTCTGCGTAGTACATTACTTTCTGTAAGTCAAGATCTATATCATTTTTGTAAACGTCCTTTAGCTATCCGAGCACCAAGTTTAATCAAACATTTGAAGCTTTTTTTGAGAAAAATTTGAAAATGTTGAGGCTTCATGAAAAGTACCCCCCAAAAATAAAGATATCCGATTGAAACTTGCATGGCCTGGAAATATCAATTTTGGAGATAATCGTGTGAACAATTTAGGTGCTAGCGTTGACCACAGACGGTCAAACATGTTTTACCGTCAATCGATTTTCCAGTATCAAAGACCCACAAAACATGTATTCTGACAACACACCTTGTTTAAGGAAGTAATTTACTACTCATTGAAATAAGATTTATCCACTTTTTCGTTACCAGGACCTGACAATAAGAGTTTTTCTGTCGAAAAATCACCGATTTCTAGCCCACGATTTTTTTCGTGTGCCGGATACTTTCTCTTCTTCCAAAGTAAGACAAGAACGTAAAAAATCGATTTAATAGTGTCATGTATCTCCCTATGTTACGCAAAAGCAATTAATATTTCCAAAAATATTCATGTCATTAATTAAAGAACTATTATGGAGAATAAATTTTATTTGAGAAGAAAAAATTTCCATCTTTTGCAGTTTTTTTGAAAATTTGGAGTTATCATTGAAAGTTGGGCATATATCATTTTTATAGTAGTACCTCTATATCGCTCTATTCTTACAAGAAATGTAAATAAACTAGTGATGAAAGAACAGGACATGCTTTCTCGCATTATTTGTAACGGCTTCGCATTATTAACTACTTCAGGAACTTGCAAAAGCATTTTCAAACATCAAAAGCTATCCACCGCGCCTAGACTCAAACTCAGGTCTATGGAGTTAACTCGCCATGCGCTTTACCGATACACCACGCAGTCACTCGGCTGACGCTTAGAAAAGTAATGGTCTCTCCGGTTATTTCTAATTAGCAATTTTCGAAAATTCAGCATGTTCAACGAAATTGAAACTTCCCAATTTTTTAAGAGTGCTTTCTTCTATCCGGGAAAAAATCTAAAGAAAAATTTAGAGCCGTTAAGGAACATTTTTTTATAAATTGCATTAACTTTAACAAGAAAATACGCAAAAACTACTAGTTTTTCAAAAAAATTGAATATTTTTAACGATCTATTTTTTCGTTCTCGTACATTGCAGTGTAGTGAAAGTTTTGTATTGTAAATCTATCTTTAAAGAACAGATTGTATTAAGAAAATAAATCTATCTTCAATGTTGTAGTTGTAGGAAGACGTCGAAAAAATGTTGAGCTTTTCCAATTTTCTAATATTTAGATAGTTCAACGAAACAGAGACCTGCGCCATTTTTAACCATCCTTTACGCTATCCGAGGAAACGGTTTAATCAGAAAATTTGAAGACATTGAGAAAATTCAGAAAATGTTGATGCTTCATATAAAGTATCGTCAAAAATCAAAATATCCCTAAGTAGTATTTAGTAAGTCGAGAAAGTAAAAATAAATTTGAACTCTTTTTGTTACAGGTGCTAAAATAACTAAAATAACCACAAATATTATTTACTTTTTCTCCCTAAGGTATCTTGATCTTCATTTCATATTATAGGATCAATCGACAACTATAATGGTTAAACTTAAAGGAGTTATCCCATTCTGCCTCATCCCCCTTCTTCCAGCACAGCTACTAAGAAGTACGTTTGTTTTTCCAAAACAAGAACTGGTCAGGACACATTCATCTCTTCAAAATTCATTATGTAAGAAAATTTTACCCATTTTTTCTGTTCTCAAATATCCTAATTGTATAGTTAGATAAATAGACTTGCAAAATTTGGATGAAGTAATGCATTTCACTACTTTAAATGTTTGAGCTTCAGTCACACAGAAATTCCATGTCCCAACAACTACACTCATGGTTTTCAATAAAAAACGAGATGCGCTCTACGAGATAAATATTACTTGGAATATGTCAGTCCCACCTTGATATACTTTTCACTCAACCGTTCACTAATGCGTCCTTCAGACATTACGAATATCTTTGTGACACTGATGTGAGATCGAAGATTTCTTCTGATTTTGGTGTACTGTGAACAGGAACGATGTGTTTGTTTCCATGTCTCGAATGGGACTGGTGCACATTGCTTTTCTCACATCTTTCGCTCATGGTGTTTCGTACATAAACGCCCTGAAAAAGGCTTGGGCTTTTCTGTTCTCTGCCTTTGTTTCAAGTGTCTGTCCTAGCGAGAAGCACATAGTCAAAGATAAAGCACTTAAACTTCACTTTGTCGGCGCTCGGGTCGCTTACTGGCCCGCGCTCGCACTTGGCACTGCATGCGCAGCACACCTCCCCTCCCCGCACCCCGCCCCGCTCCCCACCCCGCTCCCTAGCCCGCTGATCTTTACGCATCTGGAAATGGAGGGACGGAGGCTGCCATGTCAATTAAAAGTCGCCGTATTGGAGTCCCTCTTCACTGGCTGGATCACGATGCCCCCTCGAGGTCGAGCACTTGGCTTCAGCTCCTTTCCCTTCTCGTTTTTCCGTAGTAATACAATGACTATAATGAATACATAAGTCAGAAGAACGGTATTGAAATTTTAATTTCATATTCGTTTTTATTAAAAATTATGAGCGAAATTGCAATCACATAGATGGTTTGGATGCTACTTGACATTTATCTGTTTGGTAGATAAATTACAATTAATTTTACAATTACTATGATAAATAAAAGGAAATTAAAATGTTAACATTTGTAAAGCAGCCTTTAAAAACACTGTCATTTCCTCAAATAAAGAATTCAGTTAATAATAGTTTCTTTTAATTTGTTGTATTATAAATAATCCTCCAAAGTGTACGGGGAGATTACAGATTCTTCAATGAGTGTCATCTCTCGGTAAATATCTCTCATGGAACCAAACGAGCGCCGTTCAGCTGCGCGGAGATCAGAACCCCGAACTCTTGAAATGCCGCATCTCCACACACGCACACACGTTCTCGGCTCCCACCCCAGTTCCCGCCCACGGGGGCGGAAGCCGCGGACTCACCCACTCACCCACTCACTCTCTCACTCTCTCTCTCGCGCGCGCGCCTGTGCATTTGTGTGTAATTGGCTCTCGATAACTCGAATGTCCAGTGAAATAACTCAAAATGCTCTTCCACTTTATGCAATTCGGTTATCGACGACCAATATTAAGCTAGAATTTTGTTTTGTACATGTGGGTGCGTTATTTTATTGTAAAAGCATATTTGACTCTTATTAGGTTTTATATTTTAATTATTCTAACAAACTGTTTTTCTACTAATAATTGTCTTCATTAAACTATTGTAATTTTTATTAGAATGCAAATTACATTTCATTTAAACCGGCAGAAATAAAATTTTCTTGGGTGTAAAAATATTCTGAAATCTCTTACCGATATTTTTGCTTCTTTCGTTTGGATTCACAATAAGGGTCAGTTTCATCTCCTTCGATTGTAACGTTTGTCTTGATCACATTTCAGTTACTAGCAAGTTTCATCGTGTTCTTTAAACGCGATTGCAGATATTAAGCTCTCATGGAGAACTGCCGTTTAAAGGAAGATAATCGCAGTATTAGCTGCTTCTCCTTTTTTTTGACCGTTGTGATCTTGTGCAAATTGTGATTCACTGTGAAAAATGCTCAGTTTCTCAATTGTGTGAAAAATCTTAATAGATGTGAAACGATTGAGCAGTGGTTTCTGACAAAAAAAAGCTCTTGATTAATCGAATGGAGGCAACTTTGATGTTTGATGTTATTCAAGCGCACGGTTCAGATTTGAAAAAGTGAAAGCGAAAATGATATTTCTTTTTTTTTTCTCTTTCTTTTTGAAGTGAATATTTTTCATGCTAATAAAATTACAATTTTAGCTTCCTTTCTGCATGAAGAGACTATTTTTGTAATAAAACCATTTTTGTCTAACTTGCTGAAAATTAAATTTTGGTACTGTAGTTATTGTAATTAAAAATTAAGTATTTTTCTATAATTTGTATATTTTGCTGACGCTATATTTTTGTCATTTTACACTACAGAAGTTATTAAATAATGTCATCAGTTTGTTGCAGAATTATGTCATCAGCTTCAGGAATTCAGTTGTTTTAGAATGGAACAGTTTTATTTTAATCCAGGCGCAATTGTCCATTGCAAAAAATTGACACTTTTTCGTGTAGCATTATAATACCTTCTCTGTAATATGTAGTAAATCCACGGTTACCATGAAATGTTTTTTACGTAATAGGTTGTAGTTTGAAGGGTTAAGGTTTAGGTAATAGGATTAGTTTGAAGTTAATTGACTATTGAAACACAATGAATAATAAATTCGTACGAATTTGGTGAAACTGGCTCATCTAAGCATTAAATGAAAGAGCCACCTATTTCAAAACCCTTGCTAGTCTCAAATTCCTAGGAAATAATTTCATGATATCATGAATTCGGATTTGGGAAGGATTGAACTTCCGTTTGCTACCTCATGCCCTTTTTTCTCCAATATGTTTTTGCATTTTCTTAGAGAGTGAAGATAATTTTTCACTGAATCGATCAAAATCGATTTCGGTCAAAATTTTAATGTTCAAATTCGAGGATAGTATTTTTTAAGCATTCAGTTAATTTCTTTATCAGTTTGACATGATAAGCCTTAATAATATCTAAAATGTTTTTAATTGGCACTTCGACATAAATGTGTGGCAATGTACATTTTGTAATGAAAAATTACGTTCAGTTGTTGTTGTTGTTATTATTATTATTATTATTATTATTATTATTATTCAGTTTTCTAAAGCTCTTCTCGCTTTCGTGAGTGATGTGAGAACGAGTTAAAACATAGGAGTGTGTCCCCTTGGTCCAGGTACATTAGCTGCTTAGCTATTTGTGACGTTCTTCTTTACTCTCATGTGTGGGTTATTTTACTTAGAAGAGTTGTTCTAAAGACAGTATTCTTACGATCAAATTGTCTGTTGAGCTGGCAACATCGTTAAAGTCTCCCTTCACTTCCATCCAGCATTAGGGAAATGAGAATGCAATGTGTGATATCATTGAAGTGCTACACGGAATAGTTTGAATTGAAAGCCTTGTTGTTGTAATGTTGGCAATAGCACGCGTTCCCTCGCGGCGTGAACGGGTGGAGTGCGAGTGAGGCGGCCGCGCTGTTGCAGCCCCCGCTGTCCATCCCGCACCCCACGGCCGCGCTCACGTCCATCCACGCGTCGCTGCCGCACCTGCTGCCGTCGCCCGCGCTCGCCTCGCCCGTGGGCTCGTCCTCGTCGCAGCCGGGCGTGGGCGTGAGCAATGCCCCGTGCTCCACGCTCTTCGTCGCCAATCTGGGCCAGTTCGTGTCCGAGCACGAGCTTAAGGAGATCTTCAGCAGGTACGTGTGCGCGTACGCCGCCTACCCGCCGCCCTCGCCGAGCGCCGCCTCCTCGGCCGGCCGCCTTCAGCCGCGCTAGGCCGGGCGCCTCGCCGCCGCATTCAGGGTGTCGCTGAAATAACTGCAGCGGGCGGAGGGCGGCTCCCGGGGCGCTTGCAGGTGAGGAACGGCGCCTGCGCGGCCTGCTGCCGGGCGGAGGGGAGTGCGCGCGGAAGGCGAACGTCCCGTTGCTCAGGCGTCGTCCTCGCCCTGCGGAGCGATGCGTAAACACCTTTATATGAGAGTTTGCGAAGTCTACACCTTCCAGCCCAAATAGTGTCAGGTCGTTTTAACGCCACTTTAGCTCACATCGCGGACCCTACTTTCTCCGACAAAATGTGGTCAGTGGGATCGCCTTCCATTGCCATCTGTCTGGTAAGTTATTTCAGAGACACCCGCAATCGCGAAGAATTACAAAGCTCGTACGTGATTTTAATGTTTAGTAAGGTAGACGAAAATTCATTTTCATAGAAGTTACTGTGAACATACCAAGAATGACAATAAAGAAAGATCTTGGAACGAGATATTATAGTATTTCTTGAGAGGTTCCAGATTTTCATGAAAGGTGTTTCTTAACCTCACGACATCACAAAGACATGTATCTGTTGTTTTATGTCACTGTAGGATTTTGTTCTCGATTAAGAAGAAAAGGTATTGAGAAATCTAACAACAGTTTGGTAGCTGAAAATTAAAAAACAACTAAGAAATACGAATATGGAATATGGTTTAACAAAATAATGCGGACATAAATTAATTTTAAAATTATTTCAGAGTTCCATTCGAATGAATTTCATGTGTTACGAATGTAATTCTTTGCTCAATCGACGAAAGTTGAGTGTGAACTCAATCTCCCATCATGAAGGGAGCTTCTGATAATCTTTTTTCAGGGTTAGTAAGGAATACTGATAACGACACCATGAAATTCCAAGACTTTTATGTTTTTATTTATATAGAAAGTGAGAGTGCTTTTTAATATAATTTACTTCTTGATGTAATTGAAAAGCCCTGCAAATTTCATATTCGTTTTATTTCATTACTAAAATTATATTTCCCAGGTTTCTTCAATTCATAATTCCCGCTATTGTGGGGAGAAACTTCAGCGACAATAATTATTATTATTACTATTACTATTACTATTACTATTATTATTAGTATTATTACTATTAATGTTGTATTAATAGTTGTTTTGTTCTTGGGATTTTGGCCTATGCCTAACAAAATTAGTCGTATACCGGTACCTGTCAATCTCAGGGAAGTATTATTTCATCGGATTCAAAATTGCATTTGTTACATGTCTGTAGTACGGTAGTAATAAAGTCGAACTGCTTTGCCCAGACGTTCTGCATAATAAACCAAATACCTTCACGTACTCGTGACAACCAAAATAGTGATTTGCTATCGTATTAGATCAACGATGTCCTCAGTTCGTTTTTTCCACAAGACACTTTTAAAAATTATGTTTGTATTACAATATTTTTCTCAGCTTTTTTTTTGTTAGTTCTTCGTGACTGAACAGGGTAAAATGATAAAAGCGTGTTACCGAAATCAACGTTCGTGGTGTTGGCATGCAGCAATGCCCTAATCTTCATAGCACCATTCTTTTTGACATAATGTGAGGTTTATTTGTGATTTATGTGAATGTTCTCATTCGTCCTGGTTTAATGCCTTTACATCCGATAGATTGAATCGTATCTGCCATTTCTCACAATCTCAGTTGATTTTCAAAAATATTTTCGCATTTTGCTCGCTTTTACAAAATTTTGAATATTGGGAAGGCAATCGCCCATTCTTGAATAGTAAAGTGAACCTTTCTACAGTAACCAAACGTACTGCGTTACTTTTGTCTTACTACATGAAATGTGATCTCTTCACTCCTTTTGTCATTACATCATTTTCAAATTGAAAGATCCCTTGTTAGGGGCATGACCAGAATTGGCTTGTGTAAAATCTCTACACTTACCTGCGCCACCAACTAATTAGAATGTTTTATTGAAATGGACATTGGAAGACCCCGCATCAACAGTTCAATTTTCCATCATTTCATAATACTAATCACAAATGAAAGAAGATAGCCTTTTATTTTTATCTACGATCATGGACTCGACTCACAAAGTTTGCAATATTGCTGTCGCATCGGCTGAAAACAGCATTCTACAATTTTATCCGATTTTTGTATTCGTAATAGAAAACAATTTGAAGAAAATACGCAAACATTTTGTGTGGAACTGGTTATCAAGAGTATAATAAAAAACCGAACTAATAGAAAAATATTTCAAAATTTTTCAGATGCCGGTTAAACTCTAAATCTCGTAAGGTAGGCCTAAAGAGACACCTAATGAGAATCCATCAATGAAAATTTCATTTACTTTTGCTGACATTTTCCATCTATCTTCTTGAAAGCACTAATCATGGTACATCTCTATGTTTTGAAGAAAATTATTAACATTTTTCATTACTATAGCGGAATAATAAAATTAAATATTGAATGCTACATAACTTACCTTATTAACCTTATGTTTTCATGCATTATTTTAAATTTTAGTTTTATTGAAGTTTGTCTCATTGTTTTTCAAAAAATTGCTGTTCTCGTACTTAGAACATTATGACAGAATGATTAGTAGACTGATTTAAGCATTAAAATTATTTCATACGTAGATATTCAAAAAAAATTAGCATCGGAACTACTTGGTGGATTCAAATAAATCAAAAAGCATTTTACACAAATGAGCGAGTTCTTTAAATTAAATAAAATTTCAAATTTTTGAAGCAATTTCCCTGTCTCCCCTTAATGGTTTAGAACGCATTTTTCATTAAATGTTTAAAATTACAAACACGCAGCATCGAAATCACATTCATCAGGTGTCAGTATCAGCAGCTCACTTCAAGAAATACACATTTAATATATGTACGCTACTTTACAACACGATGCGAGATTACAATAAACGAATAAAATCGATACACAAATTTAAGTGACAAGTAAAATGTTGCCTGTTACATAACTGTTTCTGTGCAATTAAAGACTATTACTTACCCTCAAAAAGAATAGTAATATTTATTTTAACGATGATACATAATGCATTATTTTACATTTGCATTGTTCACTAAAATCTGTCTAAAACGAAACCTGTACAAGTTGGAAAGCTACCTTAACTGGGAAATATCTCCGCCTCGTGAAGTTAAATGGCATTTACACAGCATAAAATGGAACCTCTCCAACGCGTAACGGAACGGTTTTTCATGTCTTACAAGGGAAAAAAACTTTGTAAAGCGGAAGTCCATTGAATTTAATGCAATTGGCAGAAAAAAGTTATATTCTTAATGGAATGAATGCATCTACAATTATAATCTGCGTAGATTTCGACCTTGGAGTTGCTTCTCTTTCAAGGCTCAGGCCAAAGGGGAATTCCCTCCCTCCCGGCTCTGAGCGTGGGGAGGTGTTCTGGCATGGCTTGTATTTAATAAATATAATAAAGTCTTGTAATTACTAGTTTCAGAATGGAAATATCAATATCACAAAAAAGTCATAAAATGGGCAACCCTACATAAAATGGAAACCTCCCTAAATTTTTTGTCCAGATCGATTCTGTCTTTGTCATTATTTTTCAAATTATACAGTAATATATATATATATATATATATATATATATATATATATATATATATATATATATATATATATATCTGTGTAACAAGTAACGTACTTCAGCTTCTGGATCAATGATCCCCATCTCGATTAGATTTTCGTCCAGTTTGTCTGATCCATTGAGCAAATGAGAGATGACCCTTTGTTTTTCTTCTGGAAATAAATGTAACTTCACTATTCCCATGTTTTATTGAGCTCTCCTTTTGCTACTTGTGACAAGAGGAGAGCTTGGAGTATGGGTTTCTATTGTCTTGGTAGGTAATACTAAACACGTGGTGCCACAGAATGGCACAGACTTTTACAATACTGTTTAGTGTTTGAAACTCTTCAGTCGAGCCTAAGTTTTCTGTTTGGCCCATGTCTCTTCTCACCTGCCATCTAATTGTCACCTGAAGGACAATTTTTCACATTTTCTCAATTTCTCGGTCCCTCAATGGTAGAACTGAAATAGGACTTTAAGATTATTATCGAAGAGTAAAATCTGGTCCTACATGCTAAATTTTGTTGACAAATTTGGAGTAAATTTTGAGAAAATGATGGTTTATGAAAATGCGCAATTTTGAACTGTTCGTTTTCACAGAAAAGTTGACAGTTTTCGATAAACTTTATCGAACATTACTTGAAGCATTTTTACTTACAAATACAATAATGTATAAAAACCACCGCTAATGACGTGAGAAGCATATAAAAATACATTTGTGAGATTGAAAAAACAACAAAGGAATACAGCAAAACGGCGCTTACATCATCTTATATAGTGGATTTAGCACTATCCCTACAAAAAGTTGGAAGAAAACAATTGAAGCCGTTTTCGAGAAAAGCTTGCTTTTAATGTTTTTAATGTTGCTCTAATTCATTTAAATTTGCGCTAAAACTTCTATTTTTAGGTATTCTAGCTATCTACTGGTTATGAACGGAAAGCGGCATTCCCTTGTAAATCACTTCATAAATTACTCCCACTTCTTGCCAAATACTTAGGGGACCAACCCTTGGAATTCACTCGCTGTATCGCCTCGTAAGTCTGCAATTAGTATTTTTTCTAGATTTACTTTTCGGTTTGCGCATATTTGAGTTTTGTGGATGCCAAGGTTCAATTTAATGCAGCTATCGACAATTGTCTCGACGGAACAGACTGCTGTTGGTTGGGTGGTGAAACTAAGCCTTGTTTCGGCGGAAATGTAGTGCCCTTTCTGCAGGTGAGACTCATTGTTCGAACTGCAAATTATTCCTTTGGCATATTTTCGTGCCAGAAAACCAACAGGAGAAGTCATGGGGGAAAACAGTTCTTAGCGACCGCCATGGTTAGAACTATTTTAATGGCGCGCCTTGTGCGCAATATTTTAATATTATGTTCATCAAATTAATGTCTTTTGCGTGGTAGTGAACCACTTCCTTCACTTCGTAAAGCCTGGAGTCCCCTTAAACGTTGAATTGTGTGTGCTACTTCTGAAATAAATTCGCATAAATTCGTCTTATTTTCTTTACTTCAAACATTTCCGTCCTTATACTTCGTTTATTTAACGTGGCGCATGGCGCATGACATTTTTAAATTTGTTACGTCCTTAATTTTTTTATCATTATCGACGCCACGCGTCTCTTCGCCCCGTGTCGAGCGTTGAGCGCGGAGTAATCCTCCATTAACATCTCTCGTATGTAAGCAGAGAGTATATATGTCCTGCCTAGTTACGACTGTCGGTTGTCAAGAGGACCGCCAGGTAGAATCTCCGCGTTCGCGCCTCCTACGCGCTCCGCTCCTGCGTCACTACCCAGCCGCCAGAAATGGGAAGGAATTAGGAAAGGGGGAGGGGTTGGACTAGCCCTTGTGAAGCAGCCAAACTCGTTTTGTTGGAACAAATTTCACATGAGATTCGACGGGAATCGAACCCGGACCTCAAAGGCTAGCAACCTCGCTATGAGCCACGAGCGTGCCGATGTTCGCCACGTCATCGGGATGTGGAGGGGATGTTTTAGAGCAAGTGAACATCACGCTCCGCTCACAGCCAACGGATTGCTAAAATCTACCTTTTTTTCCTCAAAAAGAGTCTCATTTAAAAAACACTATCTTCAATATTGTTATTGTAGGAAGGCGCTGAAAAAATTCAAACATTTGTAATTTTCGAAAATTCAGAGTTAACTATCAAAATCGAACTCATGCCATCTTTATCGGTGTATTTCTCTCTATTCTTACACGAAATTTAGAGAAAAAAATTGAAGTTGTTTTTGAGACTTGAGATTTGTTCAGGGGAACCCAAAACATGTATTTCCGTTGAAATCTCAGAATTAATTTTTCGCAGCATTACAAATCTTGTACTATACATACATTTATTACTCTGATTAAACATGAGTAAGTAAAAATCGAATTTGTAGTTTGTTTATCAATGCAAATAATTTTTCTGTAATTTGCGAGTGAAAATGTCTAGTTTTAAAATGTTGCATACTTTGCTGTGTTGGAATTTTTATTCATTATTCAACTCTTTATTGTTAAGAGGTGGGGAAGAGATTCTGGTGCTGTCACACACAGTTATAATTGTTCTTCGAGAAAAATTAATGAAATCCATACAAAAGTTTTAAAAAATATTTATTCCTCTGAATTGAATTGTTTGATGGACTCCCATTGGGTGTTTTATGTATCTGAATTTTATTACTGATTTTTATTTGTGGGTAGGTTGTGTAGAAAAACATCAAGTTGAGTCAAATTTGTGATAGGTATTCAGTAAAAAAATGAAAATAGTAAAAACATAATAATAATAATAAGAAGAAGAAGAAGAAGAAGAACAACAACAATAATAATAATAATAACAATAATAATGATAATAATAATAATAATAATAATAATAATAATAATAATAATAATAATAATAATAATAATAATAATAATAATAATAATAATAATAATAATAATAATAATAATAAATATATTATGTAACATGCATGTATTGCATGTATTTACTTATCATGTAAATTACAAAGTAATTGAATTTCTCACTGACACATCATGAGCTATATTGATAAGTCAAAAACAATCTAGCAGTTTAGAAATGTTGACCTGCTGAAACTCTATTTTTAGCGAACAATTTAATTAATCATAATAGTGTCATGACATGAAAACTTTGATGTATAATGCTGTGTTTACAGTAGTTACATCATACTGCAGCTATCAGTCAAGGGTTCAAAATGTTAAATGAGAATCTACTTATGAATGAATATCTTCTTTTAACACCTTCATCAAAGATTGAAGAGATGAATTTGTAAAACTATCACAGTACTTAAATATTTTTTTCAATACCTAAGTTTTGAAATGCTTTCTCCTCTGTGAATGATCTTTAACTTCTCAAGAATAAAACAAATGAATTGGAAGGGATTGACACTTGAAGGATAAAACATAAGTGAATTGAGCTGAAATCCTGAAGATAAATAAGCTAAGGCAACTACTTGTAATGAAAGGGAGTGGGTATGGGAAAGGGAATGAAAGGGGTGGTATTACATGGGAGTTTTTTTTGTTTTTTTTCTCCCTTTCAAAATTCAAAATTTAAGTAGTATATGACTTAGCGTAGGGATCACAGAATTTTGAAAATGTGCACACAATTCACTTTTCCCCATAGCACGTCATACGCAGTTTCTAACTGTTTTTTTGACATAAAATAAATAAATAAATAAATAAATAAAGGTGGAGGTCACATGTGGATGTTGCCTCAAGATGGTATTGATGAAATACAACTTAATGAGAAAATACTTCAAAGATCAGGAGGACATGCCTAACTTAGCCACAAAAAGGAAAGCTTGCTATTCTGCCCATGACGCAAAATAAATTAGAAAATGGTTTACAAAAGACTGTGTCTAAGCTTCTGTTGCAAGGATGCAGTCAGACCATCAAATTGAAATTTGCTTCTCCATATCTTATTGCCTAAAATTGTGAGCATCTGTATCAAGATAAATTTTAGTTTTTCTGCTATTAGGCAAGTTACTATTGCAACATGGGTTTGTTGATTAGTTGACTCTTTTCAATTCATCAGAAATATTTCTTTTACACTTCATTCCAATAACCTTTATAACAAATTGAGAAGGACCTATGGGCCACCTCTGGCAGCTAAGGAGGGAGAGGATCCCATCCCAGCATCGTAAAAGGAGTCACGAGAAGGGCAATAGATTGCAGTTTTAATGGGGCAAAGATACAGGGGCTTTGATAAAAATGGAGATATACTCAATAAGGATTAAATATTATATAAAAATCAATAATCATATTACTTCTGTCCAAACCATATTGCAAACAAAAAAGAAATTTAATGTAGTGTGCAGCACAAAGCAAGTGGGATGAAATTTCAAACAGTTATACAGTTATACAAGTTGCTCTTAAAGTGAGATCAGTGTAGAAGAATGTGTCCTTTTTCTGAGAATGAACATTTTCAACTTCATTTTGCCTTGTATAAAGATCTATATTATAGATTCAACATGTTATTTCATAGTCCCAAAAAATTTGGGAGAGTGGAAGTGACTCATTTCGATTTTGATAATTTTCCACCATGTTGTAGTCTTTTCTGATTCTTTGGTTTTGCCACATCTATCTTAACAAGTATTGCATTGCATTGCATTGTCTGCATTGCTACGAGAATATGATGTGTAAAAAACTGTGTTGATCTCAAATAAATTGGAATAACTGACATTATTTTACCAGCTGCAAAAATTACAATCCTTGTAGTTTCTTTATACATGTGAAAATGATGTTTACTTTAAACTTTCTCTCTAAATTTAATAAGAGTTTTCATACATATAGCATATCTTGCTAAAATAATGAATCTTTTATGTTTGAGTTTGGAGAATAAATGTATTTTACTTTGGATATGCAATGGATTTGGAGTGAGAAATGAATAAAATGTCTAAAGGGTTGTCCACAATACTTTTTGACTCAAGAATTAACTCACAGCATTTCTCCACCACTTCCAGCTCAGTGCTAATCATTTCCATTAGATCAAGGTAGCATAGATAACTTCCATTATTTATCTAATATTCTACCTTTTCAACACTTACGCAATATAATGAAACAAAATAATTTCCAGGCCACCTCACCTGCTTGTGTTGCCACTTTCCCAAATCTGAAGGTTTGTGGATCAGACAGGACCTATGTATTGACAGTGAGGGATTTTTGTCAATATTTTCAAGTAGATGGGTTGAAAGAATCTACTGCCTTGATCCGAGTTGCAGACACTAAATTGCAGAAAATCTGATTAGAAATTTCATAAGTTCCGCCAATCGATTCCAAGTGACTTTCGCTGAGTTTTTCATCTAGAGACTATGGATTATACTCGTAGTTTCCCCAATCCTTCTGCCTAAAGGTATTTAGCCAAAGTGAGTGCCATGACTACACTGAATTGATTGAAGTAGAGATAAAGGCTCGCCTGGTAGCACAGCATTTTCCTGTTACAGGCCACTCCCATTGAGCTGCAAGTAGAACACTGCTAATTAATTTGTATTCTACTAATATTCTTCAGAATACCCATCAATTTTATAACAAATTATTAAATTGTTAAAACTGGAGGGGAATACTTCAACTTCATTTAGTTTTCAACACATCTGCATCAACACCAAACCTTTCATATTGCACTGAAATCATCAATTTTCTCATACTTCAAGATCTCCCCTACCTTTGCTAATTTTCAAAATTTTGACCAAAAAATCACTTTGCAAATATGGTAATATATTGCAAAGTTTCCATTAATATGTGTATTAATCATAAGATACAATAGATATATCAGAAGAGACATAATTCATTTGTATTGGTTTCTCTCTTCGATTTTGTAGACGTCCCCACTTCCGACGTGGTACTGCTTTCTGACGACTGATGTTTGTAGTGTAAGTACTGACCGATGTTTCTGGAAATTGTCGTTTTTTGTACTTTTAATCATGTGAGCACAAAAGCACAGGCGTGAATAAAAAAATACCTTAATTATCTTCTGCTCGCAAATAATTTGTCTCTGTCAATTTTCTGCAAGCTAGTCTTAACATTTCTCCTCACATTTTCGACAAATTTAAGACCTGATCATGGAATACTTTTGGAAAAGTTGCAACAAATATATTTAAATTTAAGGGTTCATAAATGAAATAAACTGCAATTTTTTTACATGAGGAAAAAATATTCTGTCTTGTTATGAAATGAATGGCAGGTTTATCAGCACAAGAACACCAAATCATACAATTTTGATTGATATTACTAAGAAGTTTTAAATATAAAATATTCAAGAGTTTCATAACTTTTTCCCTTCAGCAAAATCTTGTTTATTAAATGAAACCTTTAAAGTTTGAATATAATAATGTAGGTCTACTTATTATATATCATCCTTAGCTAATAACCAAATATATTTGTTTAATTTCTTCCCAATAAGAGATAAACTTTTTAAAATAGGTAATTTATGTGTTTTTTACGAAAAACAAAAATTGATAAATATTGGTTAGCAGCAGAATAGATTTAATTTATTTCATGGAATTACACATATCTACTTATGCATCCATGTGTAATAAAATAAAAAGTCTGTTTTCGAATTCAAATATTATAAATACAATATGTGATGTTTTCAGATAGGGTAGTAACCTGATATTTTACATACAAATTAAAAACAGTGAAGCCCCTATTTAATGTAATTCTGGTGGGGCAATATTTTACCTTAGATGAGGGTTTACACTGCATGGAGGTTGGTAATTTCAGTGGCAGAAAACATATATTTTAAATAATTTAAATATATAATTTGCTCTAATTTTTATGTTCAAATGCTTTTTATGTTTATGCTCCTATGGCCTCAATCTGTTGTATGTCTTTCTCAGCTAATAGGCACTTACATAACTTGCATATAGTTTGTCAAAAAGGGCCAACACTAGTCCAAGAATATTAAATGTCCTGTTGAGCTGTGGCTGACTGATTCACCTTAAATGAAGGTATTATATGAAAGTGCAATGCCACTGAATTAGGGATGAAAATACATTGTTCATATGATGTTATTTTTGGAACCAGAAATATTTTATTTTAAACGTGCGTTTACTGAGTCACAGCTTTCCACTTAAAAGGGGTTTCACTGTAAATAGAATTTACATGATAATATAGAAAATTCTTCTTTAAAGATCTGACAGCAGGAAGAAAAAAATCCTAATCCAAAGACTTTAATGTTGAAAGTGTGATGCATTGCACATTGCATGTGCAATGTGATCTGGCCGATGATTCATTCTGTTTCAAAGTTAACATTCTCATTACAGTAATTGCCAGAAATAGAATTTTAAAACTGCACTGAATGTGAGAAACTATTTCATCTCTGACTTTGATGACACTTTTTAAGACAGATTTCAGAAAATATTTATTTTTGACCCTGTCATGCATTTTCTAATGTTAGTTGAACTCTTGCAAGCTTTGAGTCAGAGATCTTACAGTCATTAAATCAGCCATCAGCTCTCATTAATGGAGTTACAAGGCCCACTTGAAAAAGTTATGTGAAAATTTGTATGAATTATAAACAGAAAATTCCTAATAATTGTTTTATTGTACGCATTACAATGTATTTAAACTTGTTTTTCACTAGAAACTCTTGAATTTGATGTTCAAACCCTTTAAAGACTGTGTCAGAGTGCTGTAACATTGTAAATGGAATGATATTCAAATAAAATAAAATAAATTTTTGGTAGAAACAAAAAGAAAACAAAAATTTCACATTATTCTCAAAATTATTTAACAGAGATATCTTTTCTTTAAAACTTTGGTCATGAGGAATAGATATACTTTTATTCCCTGACAAACATTTTGAATGACAGTGAAAATGAAATTTGAAACATTTTTAATTGTATTTGATTTTGTGAATGTTGTTTTCTATAATGTGTCAAAAAATAATAAGGCAAAAGTTGTGTTTTTATGAAACTTTAGGTTTATAAATCATAATAAATTGGTTTCTTATTATTTTTCCATAATGTACTACACCTCTGAAAAGAAAGAATATTTTTGAATGATTGTGAACACAATGGAGAAAAATTAATTTCTCAGAAGAAAACAAAATTATTATAAAATACTATAAATTTACATAAAAAATTGATATCTGTAGTAGAATTATTGAGAATATTTTTTAAAATTCATAATATCAACAACTTGGTAACATAGAAGTGAACCCTTAAAAACCTTTTGCCTATTAAAATCTAGGGAGGCAAGAAATTGATATTTTCTCTGAATGTAACAGTAAAACCTTACCCCATGTTTGCTAAGAACTTTTATTGTTAGTTACACGTAACACTGTACTGCACATTTCGAGTGGTGTGCCTGTGACTGCTATCTGTGTGTCCCCCACTGGCTTGTTTAGAAGCACTCAATTGAATAATGGAGTTTAAGTGGGTCTTCTCTTCTCTATGGGATAAAATGCACCAAAAAAGTAACAATGCAAAAATTAAATAAGATACTAGTGAACAGAAATAATCAGCAGTGATTGGCAATTTGCATACTTACAAAAATATTAGAAGAATGTGGATTATGAAGGGAGGAACTAATGGTTAATACATTGCCATTAATAAGTCTGAAATTCTGCCTATGTTAATTGAAAGCATAATTACTCCAGCTTCAAAACATAATTTTGCTGAAGAATTTTCTTGTTATACAGTTAGAAGAAGAATGTATGCGTTGGCTAAAAATTCAGTAGAGCCCCGTTATGAGTAATTCCTACTTTTCATTGACAAAATGGTCTGTCCTGAGTCCCCAAGAATAAATTATATACATTATCTTCCTGCACATAAGAACCCTACTTATAAGAGTTTCCAGCTACAGTAGATAGAATGTGGTTCCAGAGGAATTTTGTTTTCCACAAGTAAGAGTCAGAAGTGAAAATGACAAACTTGCCTAGACAGTGAGTAGTGACTTGTATTTACTCTTAAAACCCTTGACAAAGGCAGCATAAAAAATGGACTCCCATTCTCAGAAATACTCTTCCAGAAATAACTCAGCTCATCTGTGAAAGGTGAAAATCTTTCACTACTTTCCTTGTGTATTATTTTGAAGAAGACCCTAAGGCATGCAGTCTCCATCAAAAAGCTCCCCACCCTTCACCCTGTGATCACATGAGTTGGAATAGTGTGAGCTGTGCAGTTTTTGACAAGGTCTAAGGCCCTTTATCTTAATAATGGTGAACTTTCAATTGAGCTTTTCATGACCATGGTGATATTGGTGTTGATTGTTGATAACAGTGCATGGAAGGTAACATCTCACTGCCTTTTAAATACACTTCTTTTGAGAATTCCAATTGCTATGGCTCCAGAAAGAAAGTTAAGGTCAATATCAGATAATCTATCTCAAGTTGAGAACAGTATTTTATTTCATACATCATTTTCCAGAATAAAAATATAATCTTAACTTAAGTGAAGATAATATGCACTTACATTAGCCTTTCCCACTTATAAAAGCTCCTGCCTTTAAGAGACAAAAATGTGTGTCTCCAGACGACTCATGTAATGGGGTTCTACTGCTCTCTGTATCAAATTTTTAATATTCATTGATTGTTGGTTTATAATATGTGGCTTTATTTTATAGAAAGTGTCAACCTTTTATTAAATAAATATATTATTTTATTAACAACCTTCAATTGTACTGGGACTGTTCATAACTTAGGGTTACATACTAAGTAAACATTAAAAATATTACAGTGTTTCTACCTGAAGAAAACGAATTACAGCAGTCTAAATGTTGTGGTATATTTAAGTGTATTTCATGTGTAACCATAAGTTATGAACAATCTGTGTAAAATGAATGATCTTTAATAAAATAATATAATTATGATTCGTAAATATTCAATAAATTTATTGAATAAAGCATTTATTTGAAACACTTAACACTACTGTTGTTGATATTCATTAATACTTGTTTTATAATGATCAAAGAAATGGTAATAATAGTGATATTAAAAAAATATATGTATATTTAACAATACAAACTACTTGAGAGATTAAGGGAGACTAAAACTGCATTTACTCCACAATAATAATATCTCATTTCCTTCAGGGAAAAATAAAGAATTATATTTTAGAAATTCAATTTTATGAAAGACTTGGAAGGAAAAGTAAGTTTTATACAATCCATTATAAATTATTTACAATTTTATAATACTAGAGAACAATTTATGAAAGGAACATTCCAACCATTGAATGACTCTTTTTTCTTAAAAAATTTGAATGTTCTGTTATATCATTTTGGTAGTATAAATTAGATTTTGAGAAGAAAATGTCAGTTCTAGAATTATTTCCATCAAGGAGATGAATCTTATAATATTTTAAAGAAATGTATATATTATTTTAAACACCTCAGAAACGAAGTAATGAAAAAGAGCAAAAAATATATTTGACATTTCATAATCGTGATTTTAGACTAAAAAAAAATAATAGTACTCGCTTCTTTTGATTTGTTTGCTGTGCTGTCATTAGATTATGATTTCTAAAAATCTCAAAACTAGATGGATTTTGGTGAGGATGATGCAGGGGAACATCCCATACTTAGAGGTCATTCTCCACCAGCACCACCCTAGTAGCTTTTGCTATGCCCGTACCAACTGCCATCACATCACCCTTCAGACACCTTGCTCTGAATGCATCAGTAAAAAGTTTCTTGTCATCACTTCTAGGATTTATCTTGGTGACTCAATTTATTTTCCTTACACAATTAATATATAGTTAATTCTCCTCCTGCAGGTTTAATTGTTGTAGATAACAGATTTTCCTAGGAAAAACTAAATATTAGGCATTATGAAACAGTTATTTTACTAATATTGTATGCATGGAAAGAGGTGAATAACTTCCTCATAACACAATTTCTATGAATCTTTAACTGCTGTACAATTGAATTTCATTTTAATACTTTAGAACTAACTTGATCAGAACATGGCATGATATTTATTTATGATGTCATGTAAATAGACTAAATTTGATGTTATCTGATAATATTTTGTCTAGTAAAAAGTTTTTTGGGCCCGTATTCTCTTTACTACTTTGATCAATTATCAGTACTAAAAACACCCATGAAGTAGCAAAAAAAACTTTTTACATAAAAAATAAGATCAGACAATACCAAATTGTGCTCTTCGTAAGTAACTTATAAATGCAGTATTTATTAGTTTTCAATACTAGTACCAGAGAGGAAGCTACCAAGGATTTAGTTATTAAATAATGTGCTACATGCCTGGTATCAGATAACATATCAAAGTAACGTAATCATCTCATGACTGAGAGAAGTCATATTGCTTTTCTAAGTGACAAATGACTCTGATTAAATCTCATTATACATCAAATTTTTTCAAAGAACTGTCTTGTATTTAAGAAAAACAAAAGTTTATTCATTACAACTTACTAAAAATTTCAGCTATTGTTAATAATCATTGGTAAGTGCAGATTAAAGTTAATTAGTTGATTAATATTTACACTTAAGTAATAATATTTTTTCAGCAATGAAAAGAGTTTAAAACATGAGGAAATTTATCATCGTCATGTTTATTTTTTCTCAAATACTGTATATGAAAAATATTAATAATAAGTTCAAAACAAAACTGAACAAAGATCATGACACGTATTACATTATTCTGTGGCATTAAAATACAGAATTCTTTCAGCATTCTAATGCAATTATGGGTAGTTCATTAAAATACAGTGTGGGAAGAGAAAGTACATATATCAAATCATAAAATATCTTGGTAAGAAACAATGCTGACTATTTACAACATAAAGGATTATTTACATACATTCCTAATGATCATATGAAGTAGTAAAGCTATTAGTTTTGACAGTGAATGCAGTGATGCAAATAAAACCATCCCCTGCTCTTGCATGCATTGATGTTGGTATTTTTCTCACCCACACTGTATACAAACCCTGCAATAACATGTAGTGTAGAAGTGCAACAGTTGGCAGCATGATGTATTTTACTCTCACTTTTGTAACCATAGTGTTCCTTAAATGTCTGAAAGCATTATCATTATCCTTTCAGATTTGTTTAACTACCACTTGAATGGTTTATATCATTCACAGAAGTTACGTCTGAGATAAGTCCTACAAGTGCAGAGAAAGTGAATTCAGAACTGAATAAAAGGAAAGTAACATTTATTTGAAAATCGGGTAAAAGATTGATGCTCAATACAAAATACAAATGCTTTCTTCCCATGCAAACACAAAAGAGACTTAAAAACTGTCTGTATCAAATAAAGCAGAAAATTCTTAAAAAAAGTAGTCTTCAATATCATCAGTATTTATATTTCTTCCTTGCACTTGCCTGCTTTCAGATGTTTAGGAATCACAGTGGTTGCCAAGCTCCAACCATACCTTACACTAACTAGTAGCTTTACTTGGTGCTAATCCCCTCATAAATTCCTTGAACCCCTCCAATCTCTTGCTCTTTTCTATTTTGATCTTTTTTTCTTTTTCTATCTAACGTGCACTTGTTGTGTGTTTTTTCTTCTCTCATGTTTTGCACAGTTTCCCCGGCTTCTGTCGTCTCCGCATGCACGCCAAGGGCGGGTCCCCGGTCGCCTTCATCGAGTATCAGGACGTGCGCTTCGCAGCACAGGCCATGGCCACCCTCCAGGGCTCCTTCCTGCTCTCCTCTGACCGCGGCGCTATTCGTATCGAGTACGCCAAAAGCAAAATGGCTGAGGTTGGTTTTCAGAGTGAATGACCACTGTGTAATCCTCTTTGCTTCATAGCATGAAATTTTTAAGGAGTTTTTAGTGTAAAAAAAAAAGTGACTGCTTTTATAAAGCAATGTGTCCAGTTAGGATTTTTTTGTACGTTTTCCCATGAACAAAGTTTAAGTACATGTATTCCGGTATTATTATGCATAGTATCTTCCTGGGCTTCTCAGTATCCCAATCGTTACCTTTGCTTGTGTTCCAATTGATTTCCTTTTTGATTATGCTTGTAATGACTAGAAAAGTAGTCTGAGAGATTGTTCCATTGAACCATACTCACAGATCTAAAAGAAAAGATAATGTTCATCCTCAGCCACTTATCCAACAATGGAAGAAAAAATACAAAATTCACCAGAAATAGACACAATTTATTCCTTTATGACAACTAATACTCTACTGTAAATATTTAAAAGAATAACATTACGCCTCGTATGTTATCATCAAATTCAGTGCTGCCAAAAGTTACTTTTCAATTATTGCTGCTTCCGTCAATATCCTGAAATGATAATGAGGTAATTACAATCACTTTATTTGAGTATGTATGAATGTGTATATGTATACTTACATACTGTATATGAACGTACACCTATAGTATATTCAAATATAAAGATGTACATGTATATATATGCGCACATATACTACTGTATTTGACCTAACTGGAGTGAGATATAAATATAAAATCTCTCAGAGCTCCAAACGTATCTAAACCACATGATAAATGTACTTTAGTGGCCAGTACTTCAATAGTAGTCAAGTTATTAATTGAAATTAATGCCCTTTGTGTTATTATTTGTATTACCATCTTAGAAATGGATGTCTTAATATCAAGAAATTTTTTTTTCCAAAATTCAAACTTCACAGAAGAGGACAGGAAAAGGTTTATATTCACTTTCATTTGTTTTAGAAAAAGCAAGGTTTTGACTTTCTTTCTATCTACTTTTTTTCTATGTTTTTGCCATGAAGACCGTGACATTTGGGATCTTTTAATATTTTAAGTTTAGATCTCCAACTACTGTAATATCTTTAAATAATTATTTGTAATTATTTTTCTCTTTTTATCTTCTTGATGTCAAATTTTTATCATCATTAGCATTAAAATTATTGTTGTTGTTGTTATTATTATTATTATTATTATTATTATTATTATTATTATTATTATTATTATTATTATTATTATTATTATTATTATTATTATTATTATTATTATTATTATTATTATTATTATTATTATTATTATTACTATTACTACTACTACTACAATGCTATTACCATTATTAATTTGTAATGCAGATTCAGCGGTAGTCAAGGGCTTCAATTAAAACATTGTGTGTAAATAAATATCCTGGGCCACTTTTAGGTCAAATATAGTACAGTCTAATTAAAAATTAATAATTGAAATGAATCAACATGTGGTAATTTTATTCTGCCAGATTACTTCGTTTTTTAAAAGGGAAAATACTTTCTTTTTTTCAGCAAACATAATTAATTTTTATTCAGATTCTAATTGATTAAAGCTAAGTTTCTTTCCACAATTTCTATATGATATTTAGTATTCACTTTCTTTCTTTATTGAATTTAAAAACAAGTATTCTGTAGTGGGATTTAATGAAAATCAACAATTTTCTGGAAATGAAATTTCTAAATGGAATGTATATGTTACCTTTTTATGACAATGTTATTAATAAGTGTCTAAAGGACTTTTTTTTATTTGTGTATTTGTGTTTACTTTTGGGTTAAAATGAGTTACTGTTGTCTTTTTTAGGGACCTAAGGGAGAAGAAAACGGACAATCTTAATTATACTTACGTGCCGCTTAGCACCTGATGTAGGCAGCAGCTTCTAGTATGGGTCGCTATTCCAGCATAGCCACCGAATCCAAAAACCAAGAGTGGATCCGGGATTTGGCACAGGGGAATAACCAGTGCGGTAGGTCAATCCATTAGTACTTCATGTTTTGTTATTGTTTCTTATACTGTAGACTGACTAGTCAAACAGTAATAAGAAAAATGAGTCTTATTCATGATAAATTATTGTTTGTAACTAAATCTAAAGAAGATTGTCAAGTTAAAAGAAACTAGATTGTACATTGTTAGGCCTCAAATTGTACACATAAGCCTATTGCAACAGTGGTCTTCAACTGTATCTTATAACAGGCATGTAACTCTTTGTATTTTCAATAATTGGATAAAATGTTTTGAAATGTTGATGTTTTGGTCAATGTGATGTACAGTGTTTAACCATAAATGTCAGCGATCTTTATTTACTTTTGAACACATATTTGAAGTTGTGATGATTTATCATTGTAAAAGTAAACTTATAAGGAAATAGATGTTAACATGCCATTTCTACGTATATTGACCCCCTCTAAAGTAATTGTTATTTTAAAACAATTTAGTATCTGATATGCTTATTGAATTCTTGTTCTAGAAAAGCAATTGAAATGAAGATAGAATTCTTGTAGCCCTCCAAAAGAGTGTTTGTATGCATTACTAAAATATTTTTAAAAAATTATATATGCAGTATTTAGAAAGCTATTCTTGCTAAGGTTCAAACTAATTGCTTCTTGAAGCAGTGAAATGAATTATTAAAAAGAGAACTTTTCAGAAAAATATACAATAAACTACATATTAAAAATGTTACTTCATTCAGTATGTTTCTGCAAATTTTTCCTTAAAATAACACAAGGGTGTTCACATTGTCGCTCATAATGTTCTTAATGTCTCGCCAGACCTTTTGAAGATCACTGTGGCTTTGCTGCTACATTCGGGAGGCCATTAAAGAATGGTATTTATGAGGCTTGAAACCAAAGGTGCCCTAAATGTTATGTTTTAGACTACTTATTAAAATGTAGTTGGTAAGTGTATTCTATTAATTTTACAAAATGGTGATGCTGGTGATCTTAAAGCCTGTTTTAGAGTAATTTTGACTCTTGGATAAAAAATAACACAATATTGTACAGTAGTGGATTGTATGTCTGGCTGTCTATGTGCAGATAGAATCTTCTTGCTCTAGGCTACAATCAAATTTAGATTGTAATTAAACTCTTATTAGTCGGAATAAAATGACAAAGCTCGGTGTTGATTCGACTAGATTTATTCCTTAGCGAAACAGATGTTTTGTTTTTTGTTTTTTATCTTGTAATGTATTTCTTATTCATAGCAATAAACCAAAAATTCATATTCTATACTTCTATATAAATAACATTGATAGAAGGAAAAGAGATGTTGTGTTGTGTCAGACTAGTTGTGTCATGTGCTCTGATTACGGGTGACTACAAGGAGCAGTTGCCACCCCCCCTCCCACCCCACAAGCTTGTTATGTGTGTTGTGTGTTAGTGTGGAGGGGTCATCCAGGGAGGGGATGCTCGGCAGTGCCTTCCGACCTCCGCCTTTCAGGAGACCACCCTGTGCATGGGGACAGACCACTCTTTGGGGTAGTGTGAACATGGCTACTGCCTTTTTGCAATACTGGACGCAATTCATAATGAGCAAAGTTTTTAAATGCATTATGTAATTGCTCGTTTTGCTGAAGTTTCATAAATTTCTATACTTATTAAGTAGCTGGATGAATCATAGACTTAAAAGACTCACTACATTACATAATTCCTATTGGTGTTTATAGTAAATGTTGGTTCGATTGAGTCTGGCTTGCGGCCCACTTTGTTTTAAGATGCTGGTTAACCAAAGTGCATATTCAAATTTTTTAATGGTGCTTAACTTGAGAATTTCAATCCAGTGGACTGTTTAGTTTCTTTTTTTGATGAGAAACTCACGAGGGTAGAGAAAGTTCACCCCATACCCAGGTGTGGTCCCAGGGAGGGAGACTACCGACGCATATCATTTGAATCATATCAAATAAACCAGTGCTTTCTTTTCTTCTCCTCCTATCAGCACAAGTACTTCTAGAAGTACATTTTAAAAAGTAAAAATTAACAACTAATGTAGTTTTAAAGAAAGGAACTAAAATATCTTGTGAACATTAGTTTAGGCAGTTTGCCGAATTTTCTGGGGTAAAATAACGATGCATACTTTATATATACTATATATGGTAGAATAATTATTTGTATATATCTAAAATAGTTACTTTAATGAATGTAATCACGTTGTAATTCCCATAATAAGCGACCACCTGTTTAGAATCTAGTTAGTTTGTGTATGCTATTTAGGATATTTCCAACCAGTAATGTTACGGTATGAAGAAATGCTGGGCATTTTTATTGTTTTTATCATAAACATTGGTAAAATATTTCATATTAGGTGGTCAGGCTACACAAAAATTATAAAAAAAGTTTAAACATAAGTATTGTGGATTGAGATGGTGTTAGAATACATTTAACTGTATACAAATGTATATATTGTGTAAGAACCAAAGTACAGACTGACTGCTTCAGGTGCAATCCCAGGACAATCCCAAAGCGACGTGTTTATTGTCATTTTCCTGGCTTGAGCACTGACAGTAGCAGACGTGATGGCAGCATTTCAGATGGGAATACAATTTCTGTTTGTTAAGTATGTAGTAGAAATCTTCAAAGTAACAGAATTATAGAAATTTAAATTGTAGTTGCTTTATGTGTAAGGTTGATGTGATATAATAAAATGTACCAAAATTGTTGGTATGGCTGAGGCAAAAGAGGATATGTTTTTAATTCCTTAGAAAAAACAAAATAGGAAATGGACATCAGTTAAAGTATTCTTTTGACACTGAAATAATATGACATCAAAAAATTAATTGTCAAACAAAATTTGAAAATTAGTAACATAACTGATGTATAGGATTGTTAAAACTTATCCTCTTATGTTTAGTCTTTTTGTATGCAGATATAAATGGTCTGTCAGCATTGTGTAGATGCATATCAAATATTTGCTAACTTTGCTTTATTTAAAAAATAAAGCAGCAAAAATATTATTAAAATATTGAAGGGAGATAAAAGTGACTCCTTTTTAGAAGTTAGGAAGTATAACTAATGAACAGAAAAGTGTATTGCTTTCACATTGGATGTAACCTTGTAATTTATCAATGAGCAAATCTGAACACTGCAGTTTAAATCATTTTGGAAGTTTTGTTTCAAGGTCTACAATGGATTTATTGTATTGAATTAAAAAAATTCAGACTTTTAGAAAGATCATGTACTTTTTGCCTGCTGAGATATGAAAAACGCACAAATTATTAATATGTTTCAATTATTTTGTCTTACTGTTATGTTGTACAGGAGAATACTACACTAAACTGGGAACTTACAGTAAAAATGAGGTTCAGACTAATGATTGTAAAATAATATTATTTGCTGTGTATTTTACCAAGGGTTCATGTTTTATGCAATTTCCATTTTAGAGAAATGAATTTTAAAATGTTCAGTCTATAAAACAAATTATAGTTGTTATTATCTCTCTGAAAGAGAATACATGCTGTATAGATTTCTTACATCAATTGGATAGATAAAAAAGGTGGTTTGTGAAACCAAACTCCTACTTAGCAAGGCAGTTTTCCCTCCATAAAAATGCAGAAGTATTAGCGTTGTCTCTACACAATGTGGCAGATTCATTCTGACAAATTTCCGTCCATTATAATATATAAATATATATTGTATGTCTTTAGAGAGACAAAACCGCAGCTCAATGCTACATGGGAGGGGGGATGTGGGAATGGGGCAAATCTGCCAGCACCTTGCAAAGTGCAGAAGTAAAAACATATCAGCTTGAAAAAAAATTACCTGTTATGCAATCCGAACCTTTTGACTGTAATTCATTGTACATCTGATTGTTTGAATACTGCAGTAGTACAGTAATACTATTGTATTTTAATAATAATAAATGCTCGTATCAATTATATGTAAGATGAAAATTAGGAAAAAAAAAAATAACAGTTGTAATGGGGCTCAAAGGTCTAAGTCAAATAGATTAACTCAATCCAAAGGAATTATCTATTCACAATTTTAAAACTTTAATGGATTCTTGATGAGTGTCCTATTTAATTTTTTATTGTTTGTATCTTGAAATATTTGAATGTTATGTTGTAAAAATATTATGTTTGTGAATGTTAAACAGAAATACAATGTTGAATATTTGCCATTATCCATTCCAGAAACTAATGAAATACCAATTATATGTCCATACACTCTTGATTGTAATTGATTACCTTTCAAGAGAAATCCAAAACAGAAAGATTCTGATAGCATCAAATACCAAATGCATTGCTTATGGTAATTCTGTAATATTTTATCTATTTTAGTTGGCATAAGACAAATCATTTAAGAAGAAATTATTTAATTTTAGTTATAACATTATCACATCAAGTTAGCAAGATGTTTATATATAAATGGTATACTGTAAAGATAATGGTCCTTGCCTATTCAACACTGCATTTCATAATGTAATCAAACTTTCAATGCAAAAGACCTGTTCATGATAATGTAGTACGCAATTATTGTATTGTGCTCTATCTGAATTAACAGTTAGATTGGTATTAAAAAATGTTCAGGGCTAATATTCAAAAGTGCCTTGGCTTTTCAAACAACAGCCAAGGTCTCATTAAGCATTGCCTTATTCTGCTCGAGCTTTGTGACAAGGCGACAAAACTATTTTCTGTGTGTGCATGTGTATGGAGGAGTTGACTCTTTTGAATAAAATGTGAATGATATCTAGTTTGCTTAAGATAACTTATTCCTTGTTGTGCTGTGAAAGTGCTTTCAACTAAAAACTGACCAATTATTTGTGGCAAAAATACAAGATTTTTGTTACAAATATAGCAATATTAAAATGTTAAGAAATTATGTGAATATTATCACATAATTTTTATTTTATAACAGTGCATTCCATTGCATTCATTGTCTTTTACATTCCCTCTGTACCTTAACTATAATTTTCATATACATTGTAGTAGTTTTTATAAACTGATGTGATTTTAAGCTGGAGTATAAAATGTTTCCTTAAAGGAATAACAAATACATCTGTGAAGAGCAATAATTAAAACTTACCACAAAAGAAATATTTTCTACTGCACTATTAATAAACCTTCACAAAGTATTGATTAGTTATTAGAATTATCAATTCAAAAAACTATTCTTTGCTTATGCAGGAGTGTTCAAAGTAAGTAATATATCAAAATACATGAATCAAAATGCTAATAATATACTTTTATTTTGTTTTTATTTTCATACATAGAGTGATTCATCACAGTGAATTCGTTATTCCAAGTTTATTTTATATATGTGATCTTCAATTGGTGCACAATTAAAGTGTGAAGTCCAAATTAGGAATCAAATGTATAATAATTCTCTTAGACCTGGAGCCATTGATTAATGCAAGGCTACTTTATTTAGAGAATTACATTTAATTGTGTACCTGAAGAATGTTCTGCATGAGTGTTTAAAGCAGTATGGTCAAATTTAAATTGCACAACACAAATGTTTTACCTTCCCATTTTGTACATGGCAGTGTATATAAAATTTTCGAGTGCCTGTTCCTTGAGTATTTGTGACAAACTTTGAGCCCCAAACTATAGTTTGCTGTCATTCAAAGTCCTTGGCATTGTACTTTCAGGAAAATGCCAAGTGATTAGCTGTTGCAGCAGGAAAACATGTGATATATATGATAAATATTAATGGAAACCTAGCCACTCTCGCCTTCTTTGAGTAACCTGCTTTAGGTCATAGGGTAAAAAAACACCACTTTCTAAACATATCATGATCTGTGCCCCTTAACAAAGTGACATTCTTAAATTTTAGCAAGTAATTGTTACATGAATCAAAGTTTGATATATATAAGAAACAAGATTTACAAGAAATAAACAAAGAAATCCTTTTCTTTTTAGAAACAAATTAAGGATTTTTGAAGAATTTCCTATGTGACTATTGTAATTATTACAACCAGTATGTATTACTACTTACATTATAGTTATGTTTCTTATGTTTGTTATTGAAGGTTTGGCGTATCACTGTAAAACAGTGTATGTGTATATGTGCATGAGAGCATGTATGAGTGTGTGTGTTTGTGTGTGTGTAAAAAATTACTATTGCAATAATTTATTTAAACAAAATTGCAACCACCTGTATGACTACATATCTAATTTGATGGAACTAAGGGAGAGAATTAATTTTTCCCTAGAATGTCTTCAGAGGTACTTAATTATAGCCTTAGTCCTTGAAATCTAAGAACAAAATGAAAAAAATTCTGAGACAACATTCTTGTCCAAGAACAGTGTGTTTGAATTTTAACCTCATTCTTTGAAGTATATACAAGGTAACGTTTGAAGGCATCACCTTATATGGGGTTATGAACCAAAGTTGTATCGGCATGTACATGTTGACATTGTCATATCTCAATACACATAGATGGAAGTGTATATTATATAATTTTGTGCAAGTATTCACAGGGTAGAGTGAAATATCAGTGCAGTTTAGCATTTCTGCATGAAAGACAAACCATATTTTGAAAATGTTAAATTGCGATTGTTAATAAGTCTGTCTTAACAAAACTAAAAATGAAGCATATTATCAGTTTTCTTTATTGCTGTTATTTTTTTTAGTTTGACTTTAAGATTACAGGAAGACTTTATCATATATGTGCATGTTCAAGTGACAGTTAAAAAGAACTGTTTTCATACTAGTCAAATGTAAGGAGCCCCAATGCAGAACACCTTCACTAGTGGTGATGCTTTTCAAACATTTGACTTACCATTATAAAGGTTTGTCCTTATAATATAAATAGCTATAAATTGTATAGGGTCCAAAGGAAGGGAATAAAAATGTACATTAAAAATAACATGCATTTTTAAATTCAAGTCATTATTGCCTTATTCCTTTTAGATTCCCCATTACACATACATTGAAAACAACACAGAAAAATGTATGTGTGGCACTGGCAGGTCACACAGTATTTTAAAGCAAGTGGAAATGCGTGGAGTGGAACTTTTCCTCCTCTTAGTGTTATTTCTCAACATTCCTCTGATTTTTAAAAATGTACATGACATTATTAATATATCTATAATTGACTGAAGTTGCATAGAAAACATCTAAGCCTTGTGGTTGAAAAATGGCATGAAAAATTGGGATATATCTTAAATTTTTGAGTAGCAAGGATGATATGTTTGATGTAAACTTTGATATGTTGGATATGTTTGATATGTGGCTGTAGAAAATATTTCTACTTCTTCACTAAAGGAGAAATAAAAAATAAAAAAATGTTCATGTCGTTCAGTATTAAAGTCTCAAAAACTAATGAAATGAAAGTGGTTTACCCATTCTGGAACAATAAATTCACTATTCACTGTAAACTCAGAGTTCAATGTATTTCTGAAAATGCAATGGAAATGTTTTATATTTTGTAAACATACATAATGTACATGTATGTTGTGGGGAAATATGTAAAGAAATCATGCATTCACCTTACCTTAAAAAAGTAATGCACCACATATACTTATAATCACTGAATTTTTTGGGGGAAAGGGCATATGTATCAGATGATTCCTGGAAAATGCATTTACATACACACCAAGATTATTGACTACAATAATTATCTGTGTATTTAAAAACACTTTTAATTTAAGAAAACTCGCTATATTAGCTTCTTTAGGCTTGCACTCACATCCTATCTCAAAGAGGAAATGTTGAATGCTTTCAATAGATTGATTACAACTCTCATAATGAAAAACGAACAAATAACAGGTAAGCTTTCATTCAAATTTTATGATAATAAAATTTAGTTTTTACATAAAAAAACAATAGTAATAATAATAGCAAGTGATAAAACATCTGTGGCCACTACTTTTCATTTCGTCAAGTATCAGCTCAAAAGCTTCAAATTCAACAGAATTATGCATCACACATCCATGAATCCTTACATACATCCAAACATACATAGATTCATACACATATACATGCAAGAATCAGATTGCTTGTTTCCCCTCTCCTCTTGCACCAAAGTTAATATTCTTTGGAACAGAACTAATAGATCTTAATCCTGAGGTAAATATGAAGTTACAGCTGAAAAGAATGTTAAATATGGATTTTACAAATGATATTTAAGTTCATAATGTGAAGGTGATTTCAATACTTGAAATAAAAATAAAAATGCTAATTCTAGATGGAATAGGTTATTTTAGAACCCCCTTTTTGTTATTGATGTTGCTGTTGTTGTTGTTGTTGTTGTTGTTGTTGTTGAGGAGGAGGAGGACCCCCTCACACACACACACACACACATAATTTTCATCCGATTTTATAATCGGCTTTGATTTAGAAATTCATTTTCCTATTAAGAATGGAGGAAGGCCAATTCTAGCAGCACATCCTGGTATCAATTATAAAGATAACTTTGTATTTTTGTTATTATTTTGTTTTAACAATTCTTTGATTTTTTTAATGTATTTATTGTCAAAATATAATAAAAATTTTATGACATGTGGGTAAGAATTTTATTCAGCACACATTTTCTTGAACTCCAGAATCTCACTTTTTGACTAAACATAGTAAAGTATCAACAAGCGTGATAGGGAAATTTGAAATCCAGAAATTTTCACTCACAAGTAATAGAAAATGTATCAACAAGCAAACTACAGATATGATTTTATAATATTGCTGAAAATCCCCCTCACTTTTAAATTTACATTTAAAGGGTTTTTGGCTCTATATTTACAGTCCAGATGCAAAACAAGGATCCATCTCAGCATTTGCTTATTGGATCAAGAGAAACCCGACAAAAGACCTAATCGGGGTCCTGGAAGCTGAAATACATTTACTTGTCAGGTAATTCACGGAAAACTGGCAAAAATTTATTTTTGTTGGCTTATCAACAACTTGAGAATAAGTGAAAAATAAAATAAAAGGATGTAAGTAATAAATGTGTTGTATCTAATTTATAAAATGCACCTGAAACATATGCTAGAACTCCTCCAAAATAACAACATAACACTAGTGGATGTCCCCCCTCCAACCACCACTACCATTTTAAAAATTGAAAATAAATTACATAACAATGAAAACAATTTGTATTTATTTTATTGTGTTATATATTAAAATACATGATTATCATTAATTATAATTAAAGTCAGAATTAATTGACTTTGCTGACTGGACTAACAATACTATTGGGAAACAATTTTTACAAGAAGGAAGGAAGCAGTGGTGAGAAAATTTCTGACTTACTCACATGTTGTGGAGGACACATGAGCAAGAATCTATTGTGTCGATTTAATTGAAGACCTTGGGGCAATAACATGCTATGCCATATTTCTGATGAAATTGAGATATTGGTGTATTACGGTACCTCATAGATGTATTTAGATGTTGAGTTTTTATTTTAAAGATTTGGGGCAAGATGGCGACGTAATTCATAAATTAATGTTCTTTATCCCAATATGTAGAGTGCAATGTCTAAACCTTTACTTTCCTTTTTCTCAAAACTTACATATAGTGGCATAACATAGCATGTTATTGCCCTGAGGTATTCAACTGTATTCTAGAATATACTGTAGATCAATTTTGAATATTTTCTTTGTTATCAAAGATTCAATCAATATGCCATTAATAAAAATATATTTTCAAGTATTATAATCATTTATACATCATACTTCTTCATTTATTTATATTTTCTGATTTAATTTGTTAATATTTTAATTTTCAGTTTAAGAGAGAATAAAAGGTATTGTTTGAGCAAATGTTAGAAAAAAACAAAGAAACAACTCAATATCAGCATTATATGATTTATGGACATCCCCTACCTTAGTATGTTTACTGAAATTATCAAATTGAGGAAACTTACAATTTGAGGAAGTAAGTTCTGTTTCAGTACAAAAAGATGACCCAAGCTGAGAGACATGCAGAGAATAGAAAAGTGGAGGTGTTTTAAATAGTCAGCTTGTGTAGTACCTCACCTCTATTTTTTAACTACAACAAACTCACCTCATGGGGTGAAGTCAGCCTTACTCTTTTATGTGTAAAATAAAATAAAATAAATGAAAAGCTATAAATGTGAATACAAGTTTTGTAACTGAGTATTTATCATTATTTGAGTTTGTTTGTGTAAGATCGTACAGAGTGACCCTTTGTTTGCTAATTTGAAATTAATAATAATAGATGAGACTGTGTGAAAACCTGAAACACTGAATAGAGATCAATTTATATGGTGTGGCATGCATAATACCAATGATACACGTATAATGTAAAGCTACAAAATGGAAAATTTGTATGGGGAGGATATTAAAGAGTTGTTACAAGGGAGGGGGAAGAAAGAGCCTTAGAACAATACCTTGTAAAGAAATTGTTTGAATGATCCATTTCCAAGAATGGATTTGTATACCTCATAACTTGAAGTACATTTAATGTAATATACCAAATAACCATATACAATTTTGAGTCAAGGAGCATTTATATGAAAGGGGCGAGTTACGAGAACATGCATAGTTTGACCATGTAAAGCGACTTAAAGATGCCAGTTAAAAATACAGGTGGCATAGACAGATCGGAAGAGACAAGAACAATTAGAAACAAACAATCAAGACTGAAGGATCCAATGGATCGACAGCAAGAAGTGTGTGTGTGTGTCTCTTTCTCCCCTCTCTCTCCCCCCTCTCCCTCCCTCTCTCTTCCTCTCGCCCCTCTCTCCCCCTCTCTTCCCCACTCTCTCCCCCACTCTCCCACTCTCTCCTTCTTTCTCCCTCTCTCCCTCACTTGGTTGCTCTCCCTCGCTCGCTCTCCCTCTCTCTCCCCCTCTCTCTCCTTCTCTCTCCCTCTCTCTCCTCTCTTTCCCTCTCTTTCCCTCTCTTTCCCTCTCTCTCCCTCTCTCTCTGTCTGTCTGTCTCTCTCTCTCTCTCTCTCTCTCATTTTAGATGTCAGATGTTAAGGTGACCAATTTTTTTTAATGAAAAGGAGGATGAAAAAATTTAAGAAAAAAGTACAACGTAAAGAAATGAAACATTTTATTAATTGAAACAAAAATACACTAATTATGCATATTTCCCTTTTAATTATTTAATTAAACAAATATTTATCCATTGAATGAATATTGTTTGTCAATGCATCACTTTCTAACAATATATTGGAAATTTCAGTGCAAGAAATATCCTTCATATTTGATTTTATGGTAAGTACTGCAACTAGAGTATTAACATTTAATCATGATTTCTCACTTGATTAACACATTAGTTTTAAAATATCAAAAAGGAGAACAAGTAGGAGGATACTTTTCCAGAAGGACTGTCCTCTCTAAAGGCAAATGATTGGTCACCTTAGGAATAGGATAACTTTGAGCAACATCTGTAAATATAATATGAAAACATATTAGGCAACAGGAAGAAAAAGAATCATCATGGCACATGAGCACCCGAGAAAGTCAAGAGTGCATGAAGAAATTACAATAAGATACTATGCATTAACATCCAGTTTCAGAAGTTTTCCTTTGACAGCTAAAGTACTATAAATTCATTCATTTATTTTACATAAATTAATGGAATAAATGTTATGTTCATTTTTTTTGACAATGAGGCTCAATAGAATATTGTGTGCAATGTGTACAATTGACAGGTATAACTCTCCAGGAATTTGCTGCTTCATACAAACGGCAATTCAACATGCAGCAATGTAAGGGTAAATAAAATACGTGTTCCAAATCAGGAAATTAGAATTCACCCAGAAAATATTGACATCATTATGATCCGGCATGAGCTAAGCAAGGCAAGTATAAAGAAATTAAATTGGTGATAGAAAGATGAAAAATATCTCATTAACATCTAATGGCATTAAATTTTCTGACCACACCTCAATTGGAAATTCATGCATATAATACTTGAGTATATCAACAGAGGCTCCTTTTTTGAATAAAATATTCTTTCTCTATAAGTATTTTATTACTACTTATATACTAGACAAGCAGAAACTGGCAGACGTTATCCTGCTCTCTCCCTTTCTTCACTCTCTTTTCCTTTTTCTGTCCCTCTCTTTTTCCCTTTCTCTTTAACCCTTCTTCCCTCTCTTTTTCTCCTATCTCTTTTTTCCTATTTTCCTTTTCCCCAGTCTTATTTCCTCTTTTTCCTTCCCTCTCTTTCATTCCCCTTCCATTTCCCCTCACTCTTTTTCCCCTTCTCTCTTTTTGCCTCTCTTTTCTCCCTCTTTCTTTTCCCCTCTTTCACCCCTCTCCCATTTCTTCTCTTTCCCCCTTTTCTCTCTTTTTTTCTTCTCTCTGCCTTTTCTCCTTTTTCTTTATTCCCACTTTTCTGTTACTTTCTTGAATACGTACATACATACAGAGTAATAGGATATACATAGTACAGAGGTAGTTATGTAATGCTGCAGAAAATCAATTTTGAGATTTCAACGGAAATACAGTTTTAGGGTCCCCATATCGAAAAAGTGTGAGGGTTTTTTTCAACACCTCAGTCCGTCTGCGAACACTATTAGCACCTAACCCATACGCATAAGATGTTTTCCAAACTGGATATTTATCAATGATTAGTCTCGACTCAAAATGCTGAAATTTTGAAAAAGTTCTTTAAAATTTGAGGGTACTTTACATGACGCCTCTGTGACATTTTCAAAATTTTCTCAAAAATGGCTCCAAATTTTTCTTCCAATTTCATGTAAGAATAGAGTAAAACGCACATAAAGGTGGCATAGATTGAATTTCCACAGTTAACTATCAGTTTTTGAAAATTCCAAAAGTTTGGATTTTTTTGGCATCTTCAAACAACAACAAAACTGAAGTTAGAGATTTTTCCTTCAAATGAAATTAATTCTCAATATTTGTTCTTTCACTAAGGGCATGTTCAGAATGTTTTATAATGGAATTGTTGAAAATAAAAATTAATTTTTTTATTGATAACATTTTCTAGAGTTACAAAAATTTATGAACTACTATAGTAAATAATATTCAACATGGAAATTTATATAATTGTAAGTGATGTCATAATATTGTAAATAAGTTGCATAATTCATTAAATAATTTGCTAAGTGAATACATTGGAAGTATTTTTCATTTTTAATTTCGATTCTGCTTAAATTGATATTGCAATTCTATTTACTTTCACAAATATTTTATCTTTAAAAATGTTCACAAATTTTACAATAGGTAGAACATATTTCAAAAACAGAAAAAATGTTTTCATATGTAGAGCAACTTTGTACTTTCCAATTTGTATTGCATTCTTTCTTTATCTGATTTTCTCTATGGCAATTAGTTTTAGAAATGAAACCGAAGAAAACTAATTTTGCAGTAACAAGTTATTACATGAAGTGCTGGTGTGTTATTGTATTTAGGATATTAATTTATAGTGCTCCTTATTATAATTGAAATTTAAAAATCGAATGTCGATATATCGTACTTTTGTTATGTACGTCATAATTCACAACCGTCACAATTGTGATTGGCGTCCCGAGCTTTCTTCGGACCTGTACGCAGCCTTAAAGTGTCAGTGCGCACTTGTCAGGTGCAGCGACGGTACGTGATAGTGTCGGTGTGGAACAAGTGTACGGAGAACATCGCGGTGAACGAGTCCAGCTGAACAGACTTTTTCGTCGCACCATAATGATACGGTATTGTACTTTTCTCGTAATTTCAAGGCTGATGTTTTTATTTTGGCTTTGTAAGATAGTAGTGGATGCATGAAAATTTTTTTCGGATAGAACTAGAAGTGATAGTTTGTATCATAGGCAACCAAACAGAACACTACCTCAAGTGTGAAAATTTTCCGAAAATATTAAGTTTTCTTTAATGAAGTTATTTGACGTACATCAAATTCAATTCTTTTGCCATTTAAAAAAACTCTCGTGGGTCCATTGTAATAAAAATGTATATATTTGCTTTCTTGGTAGAGGTGAAAATTGTTTCGTGTCGGAGGCGTTTCATTCACGTGATACTTATGAATGAGCGCGTAAGTACTAAGTAATGATTTGATGAGGCACATGTTGAAGCATAATGAACAAATTTTTTTTGGATTCGATTCCACAGAAGGAGATTTTGAAAGAGCGTTTACGTAATTAATTACTAGCAATTGTTTCATTATTTCGATCGATAATACATCATTGTATGAAAATAGGAATCCATGCCATTGAATAACTTGATTGGAAACCACTTCTTGGTAGAAGATAACTAGATCTGCAAGATTCTTACGCAGCATTTTTTTTTAGATATGAACGTATGTCGACTATCACTTCATCCTGGAAAAGAATGTACTGTGGTGATTTGTTTGATGGCGCTTTAGAGAATATGTAAGCGGATAGGAGTGAATTTATTTTTATCTGCTACTCATAAATTTGAAGGGTTTGGTTCAGTGTATGAAGGTCTCGGAGTATCAACGTATTAAGTAGCAACACTTTGACTAAAATCAATGGCGGCAGAGGTTGCAGTTGTCAGATAACGGAAATGTAATCTCCAAAATTCAGAACACTAATATACAGAGTGAGTCGCGTAACTTAGCACCTCCTGTAATTTTTGAACGATTGAAGTTATTGCAATGCAGTTTCCACGGAAGTGCATGAGGGAATGATGCTAATTGATGTATGTATTAGTTTCCATTTTATCAGTTGTATTTTACGAGATAGAGGTATTTTAACTGGTTTTCAAACGGAACTACATATTTTTTAGCATATCATGACGCGTAAAAGGCGAATCCAATGTTGTACATATTGTACTATGTTAGATAATTTTTTGAGAAATTGATTTTTAAATTTTTTCCCCGACTCGTATTTAACGGACATCACGAATGTAACAGTCCACAAGCCATGATGGAAATACACGAGTGGGTTCCTCCGGTGCACCAATTTTAGCTGGTTCTGCGCATCACCAGTTTGCGTCAAGAACCACGTCACCACAGCACGGGCACTTCGTTTGGAAAGTCAGACCAGACGCTGGCCGCCATGTTGCATGGAGAGCGAGAAGTGTTGAGAAACATTTTGAAAGTGGTACAGAGTTTTCAACATTAACCAATGAAAAGTAACACGAAGGTGTACAAGATGCAATATTTAAAAGAAATGCTTCATAAATCTGGTTCAATGTCATAACGAGGTGATAATTTTCGTATCTGGCTGGATTTAAAATTCCAGCTAATGTTGTGACGCAAACTGGTGTCTGAAGCTCATTGGCTGAAGGCGGATATGAAGCCCCCCCCTCCTCCCTTTGCCACTCACCAAGGTCATGCAGCGCTCTCCGGGAGAGCCTCTCTCCGACTTTCCCTGCTTCAGGCTTCATTCACAATGCAAAATTAAACATAACATGATGCTGTAAACTTAGCCGTAAAATTTACACGTAAAAAGCAGCATGCACAATGACGAACGTAAGTTTCGCCTGAATCAATCAGAATTGTACGTACTGAAAACTTGATCGATTGGTTTCTAGCACGGTGGAAAGATCTTTCCACCATAGTTTCTAGCTTGTTCTTTGACATTTCTATCGATTTGTCTTTATATATATATATATATATATATATATATATATATATATATATATATATATATATATATATGCGAGTAGCTGTTGTAGTAGTGCTCGCATTTCCTTCAGCATATAAACAAGGATTCTCTCGTACCAAATTCACGAGTAATTTGTGGAACATAATTAGTTTATTCGCTATGTTAAGTTAAAGTCACAATAAAAATTGCCCAAATTCTTACTTTGAATTCACTACATGCACTAAAAGTGTTCGCAAAGTAGTTTTCTATATTACAATAACAAAATGACATAATCACAAATTACCTCAACATAGTCTGAAATCGACCTTCCTCACTGCTCTGTGATTGGTGTTCGATAAAATTCCGACGTAAACTTAACGTAAAAGCTTGGAGCTTGTGAACTCTTTAAGTTCACGGACTTACATCTACGGTTACGTCCAGGCATTGTGAATGGTCTCACTTAGTAACTCATTTGTAGGTTTTGCGGCTACGTTACGTTTACGTTTAAGTTAGTATTGTGCATGAGGCCTATTGCCTAGTATTGTGCAAGAGCGCTCGGCGTTAAATGTCCGAGTCACTAAAAATCAAAATTACTCAAAAAATGCTTATCTAACATATGATAAAATGGAAATCATTGGATTCGTCTTTTTATGCTCGTCATGATAGACTAAAAAACGTATAATTCCATTTGAAAAAACAGTTACCTCTGTCTTGTAAAATAAGTGATAAAATGGAAATGAATAAATGTATAAACTAGCCCTATTCCCTCATACACTTCTGTGAAAACTGCATTGGAATGATTTCAACCATTCAAAAATCATAGATGCTAAAGTTACGTGACTCATTCTATGTAAGAAAATGTAACCAATTCCTGTAAAGTAATGAAGTAAGAAAATTGGCATTCCCCTTGGACGCCGCGCTTTTATGCATTACAATTGCCATGAAGGCAATACCGGGAGTCATTTTTTGTCCTTGTTGCAATGTTTTATTCCATTGCTTAGTCGGTAGAGCATGTCTAGAACAGTCTCTTGCCGGTGGGATAGGGTATTTGCACTCCGTGACAATCCATTTTCAGAAACTAATTAAAAGCAAGTTCATTGTTCCATTACATTTATTAACCTTAAGATGGAGTAATAAAATACGAAACATAAACAATTATATAGCCGTATTAACTGTCAGCGCCGGATCCTGAAATTTTGGTATCTGGGGCAAGAAACTATGATTTGGCATCGCGCGCTCTCCTTCCTCAGAGGAAATAAACAGAACCATTCAGAGGAATAAATTGAACCATTCAGTGGTCGTGTGAATTGAAATTGTAATCGATTAAAAAAAATCTTATTAACAATATTTTATGAAAATTCTTTTAGTTCAAATATAGGCGAGTAAAGGTATGTAAAGCACCAACCAGTTACAAAATACTATTAATTAAATTAACTTTATAATTAAATTAATAACAACGTTAATATATTACAAATTCCATGGCAGTCTACACAAATTACACCTCAAAGCAAATATTCTCAAATACATGGGAGTAAATGTTTGTTTTTGATAAGTCGTGTGTTTTACATGTTTTGTGCACTTGAAATACTTCGCATTGCTTATTAAATAAAGCAGTTTGACAAAATTATTGAAACATCTGGAGCCTCTATTTTGAATGTGTTTGAATGTCAACATCAGATGAACGTCTCGCACAGATTTTCTGATGTGTTCTGAGCACACCCACTGGACATAATTTACGCAGTACTGTCGAGTGTCCTTGTTTCGTTGACATTCACAGTGGTACAATGTCCCACATCACCCTTTGGTGACTGCTGATCCCTCGGTCCCTTCTCATATTCCAAGTAGAAGTCTTCGTTCTTATTGCTGTCGGCACAGATTTTCTTTCGAACTTTTCATTTTCGGTTTCATTAGGGACAAAGCGAGATGTATTGGAAATGCCCTTCTAGTCCACCTTTCTCCACTGTTGTTCTTTGCATAAACATGCAGAGCATTGATTGCAACGACATCCATGTCAGCATAGGTCAGAAACTGAAGCGCGAGTGGTCGCATGGATTACTATTGTAATCCGGCGCTTATCGCTAGGGCAGCAATTAGCAATTAAGTCATATTTCGCTATAATGTAATAGCTTTCTCTAGTAGTTCAATAAATAAGGTGATATTTATACTTTTTGGTTCGTTTATTGTCAATGTCAAGATATATATTTTTGCCCAAACAGTGGAATATATGGAACAAAATACTCGTATTAATATTCTCTCTAACGTTTGTTCAACCTAAAACAAGGGTTAATGGTTTGACGTAAAACTTTTTCAACTGGAGTACGGTCAGAAAATGTAGGGGGAGGTAAATTTGTAGGTCTTAATGTCCTTGAAAAAAAGAAAGAAACAAACTAGAATAGAACATGCTTAGTTTCCCTGCAGTGCTTGAGATCACTTAATATTATATTTTGACTAGCTACCCCAAGCAGATTTGCCGTGTGGCTGTGGGCGAATGACAAAGTAGGTTCTTTTGCATCTTTGTAATTTGTAGTAAAGTTTTACACTGGCATAACCAAAAAATATTTTACTTTTGCAAGGTTTTAAGGTCCCTAGTGGCCCATAGTGTTTATTCGAATGTTGTAAATAATGTTTAGGGGTGTGGTATTGCCTCCCTCTTCAGGCTAGCTGAAATTATATAATCACGGTAAAAAGTAAATCATACTATAAAACGAATAGTATACAGTAAATGGATCCAAGAACAAATAATTCGCTTCCTTCTGTTGTGAAATTGACAAGCGTAGTTCAAATTTCTTATTTTTTTTGGTTTTTCAAAACATATTAAGACTAACATTAATAATATTGCAGTTCTTGCCAAGACTTGTACCGAGTATGGGGTTGGCCATTGAAATGGGAGGTCGTCTATGACAATGGAAGGACTGACCATATAGAGAAGGTGGTGTGTTAGAAAGGGAAAGTGGGAAGGGTTGTAGAAGGTTGGGAAAATTTGGTTAGGTGCATGGAAATATATTGGGGTGGTTTACCAATATTTTTTTTAAAAATTTAATACAGGATGATTCAGTCCTCGTTGCTATCACGCCGGAACCTTATCCCATATGTAATTTACAGACTGGATTTCTCAAAAAATGGATACTCTTCGTCATTTAGTTTAGTAAATAATTAACGTTTAACGTTGGACTATGCATTTGTGCTCCTGTAACACGGGCAACGGTAAGGGAGCGAGGTGTTTCACTTCGCGTTAGGGCTCGTCACTTTTCTGGAAAAAGCAGTTATTATTACGATCCACGGAGCCTCGGAAACGTGCACAAGGCAAATAGCGCGCGAGGTCAACGCATTAGTCTCTCATCTTGCGAATAATTCATGCAGAGAGATTACGACCTTTCCAGTCTCAGAGGGTGCAGCATTTGCTCAGTCCAGTCTTACAACGTCGTTTTGAATTCTCTAGAAATTTCTTGCGCAAATGTAAGGAAAACCAGGAATTTCCGAAACACTTTCTTTGCGCATATGGAGCGTGTTTTAAAAGAACTGGAACAATTAAAGTACATAATTTGGATACGTTGTCCGAGGAAAATTGACATGTTGCACGCAACGTAGCGTTGAGAAATTCTCTGTAAACGTGTGGGTTGGCATTTCCAATGGCAACGAATGTCGTGGATCGTGATGACCTCCTTTAGGGCAATGAAGGCTGGGTGGCAGAAATGAAGTGACAACCCGGCAGAGTTGTGTGCGTCATGGAGGACGTGTGACTCAGACTCCTAAATAGCGTTCACGCAGGAGGAGGTCATTTTGAACACTTGTAGAGCCTGTGTTACATGAAGTGAAATGGCAAAACTTTGGCTGTATACGCAAATAATAATGAAGTATCCTAAATAACACTTAAATAATAGTTTTTACATCTCTTTTAGTTAATACGAAGGCTATAATAGCAAGAGGGAATAATTTTTAATGTAATGTTTGGGCTACCTTTATGTAAGAAATTATCAATGACAAAAAACTTATTTTTTTCAAACTTTTGAATAGGGTTCACATTTTTCTTGTTCACACAGGAGTAACATAGTGTACTCTATCACAGGGTCTTGTATGAGCGTCAAGGACTGAATCACACTGTATAGCCAGTTATTGTGGATGTTAGTACAGTGGTTTCTGTTATGGAGTTGTGGCGAAACTGCGATGGGTTGCGACTTACAAATAACATTATGAACTAATGGCAGAAGAGCGTTCATTCTATGAACTTTACGAATTTATTAAAATTTGGTGTTGATGTTATAACGACACCACCCTAGTCGGTAATCCCAGTCATATCTGCTTGATAAGCTTGCCCGGCTAGTCAGAGGTCTGGTGGCGGCGCAAAGTTCGCTTACCTAGTTTTAAGCTATCTTAAAGCTTGTGGAGTTGCCAGGAAATGGTGAAGTAAGGGTTTTCATAAAACCATGAGAAAGAAGTTACTTTGGTATAGGGTAAAATAAGAGAAGATATTCTAAAATAATTTACTGAACTTCTGATGTGAAGAAATGTAATGAGAAGAAAATTACACGCTATTATATGACCAACAGACATTTCTGTTCTTATTCCATCTTACATCAAATTATTAATAGTTCTCGGGTACGATGAATCCGGGCTGTATACAAGATGAGAGCACTCCGACATTGCAGTTTCCCTCGAAGGGCAGGTTCGACATCGCAGGTTCCCACGGTGACCGCGGCGGCAGGGGGCGGTGACATTGCCGCTCTCAGGCCAGCGGCCGAGCCTATGTTTACAATAGCTCCTCTTTTTGATGTAAGAAAAAGGGTCCGGGTGGATTTTACAAGAAAGGACGAAATGTCCTCTTTTTTATTGGAAGGAGGGTATTTCTTTTAAATGGAACCTATGGTACGATGTGCGAAGGATAGTGCGGTTTTTTCAACTTCCTCGTGTCCCCGACATCATAACATTCGTACAATGACATTATGACATTTAAGGTTGCTAAAAACTTCAGAATGATGAAAAACCAGGAAATTTCATGTTTTTCAATTTTTATTGTCATATGTTCTGTTTTATTTTCTTTTAAAAGCTTCTTGCTACGTTACTTAGGTTTTGAAAAAAGATTTTTAAGCGAGTCAACCCCTTAGTGAGTGAACACCAGAAGGATTTTCCGGAATACGGAATTTTCAGCACATTCATTCATGCTTGTCAAACATAAATTAAAAACCCTTTTAAAGATAATATAATTATTTTTGCTGCATGTAACCCATGATTTGCTGTAATTAATCTGTTATTAAAAGTTTCAGTTCTATGAACTGAAATGTGCAGAATGAATTTATAAACATTTTTTCTCAAATAATGAAATCCTGACTCTTTGGTTTTCACAGTACCATTATCTTTCTAAGTTCATTCGCGAATATTCAATTGTGATTAATTAAAAAAAGAATGATAAATATATCAATTTGTTGTAGAGTTATGTTTGAAATAAAAACCTGTATATTTTCCAATTATTTATAAACAAAAAGTGATTTAAAAAAAATTATGTTATCTTTGAAAGCATCAAGAAATCAAAATCTGCCTCCTAATAATGACAATGATTGACGTATTTATTTTTTCAGTAGTAGGTATTTTGTCTTGAAGAGAAATAAAGTGTTATATTAAAACATTTTCTATGAAGTGCCCTCTTTTTCCATGAGGGAAATATGGAACCGTAGCTGAGCGTGCGTGTGTGCGCAGTGGCTATTGCGCGATGCCGGCGCCCGCGCGGGGTCACGGAAGTCGAACGCTGGACGCGCACGGAAATGCGGTCGCTGGCGTACGAAATAGTCTATTCCACGGTCGCAAGCACTCGCGCCTTGTCCGCGAGGCAGCCAGAGGGCTAATAACACGCTCTGCGGTCTGGATGGTTCCAAGAGCTCCCAGCGAAGCGCCTTCGCTTTCACTTATATACATTTTCCTTTTATCTGCTGCTGAGTTCCACTCAGCTAAAGACGACGCTGCAATGGACTCGTTCAATTCTCGAGGAGTGTCTCAATTAATAACCACAGAATTGAATTTAAAGAATAGTTATTTATATATCAAGGCCGAAAAATGAAAGATTTTTGGATGAGGTGATTACTAACCGAGGCGGAGTGGAGCTGAGATTGGTAAACTAACAGAGTTCAAAATCATTCAATTTCGGCCCAGATGCATACAACTATTTTTCTTATTATTCACCTCCCAATTTTAGGTTTGAGTTTTTAGAGAGATCTCATACCATGCTGTTTCGTCGTATAGATGCAGATGTTTTTTCTACATTATCGCTTCTGAAGTTGTCAGTACTGTCACAATTGTGAAAGCGTGAAGAATTTGCGACTGGTATGGCGATTTGTTTCGTAAGCATGGAGTGCAATATTGCATTGATTAATTTTTTTAAAAAATATTTCTACTCGTTTGACCTTACGTCTTTCGGGGGATTTCAGTTTTACATGCTGACATTTTTGGGATTTGGCATTCCTTGACAAATTGAGATTAGAATTCTGACTCATTTAAATAATTGGTTTTCTTTTAGATGCTATTGAATTTTAATCTTTATTTGGGGGAATAAACTGTTAGTACAGCCTGTCGAGCAGTTACAAGAGAGAAGGCAAAGATTCTACGTATTAATTTAGGGAGGTTTAAGCATATCTGTGGGAAATTTGGATTTGATTCGACTTGGGATGTTTGCTGTTCGGCTTAGATGGAATTTGAGAGCGGGATGAGGTGAGGGGAGGAAAAAATTAAAATTATTTGCTACTTATTTTATATGTTCTAGCACGGTAACAATTCGTAGTTCTCTGTGAATTTGATGGTTCGGTATAAACCAAGGAGCTTTAATTGACTTCCTAAGGAATTTATTTTGGGCTATTTGGATTTTCTTGTAGAGTGGTAGGAGCTGCGTTTCTCCACACGGGGCAAGCATGTTAGTGTGGGCAGGATAATAGATGTATATAGTAGAATCAGACATTTGGTATTAAGTGTTGAATGTTGAATTATGAAGGGGTATAATTTTAATATTTTGGCATAGGATTTGTTGATTCTTGCGTGAACATGGGGTTTCCAAGAAAGTTTCTTGTCGAACAATACTCAGAGGTACTTTATTGGTTCACTTTTCCAAGGCATTTGTTTGTCATCTACTTTGAGATAGGGAGGGTTTTGCAGTCTCTTAAGAGTAAGTATTTTAGTCTGGCATTTTTGCGGATTCATTGCAATTCTCCATATTTTTGAATATTGCGTTAGGATGTTAAGATTATTCTGGACTATACTGTATGCCAGTTAATATCTGTACTGTAACGTTCCCTCTTTCTTCCTCCCTCTCTAACCTCTCTTCTGTGATTGCCCGGAAATGCTACCACTTCTTACTACTTACTTTCACCGAGTTACTATCGCATCATTTCTTTGTGCCCAGCTTTCATCGTTAAGTATGCCCGTCCGCTAGCTGCTTTCAAAGAACCTTCTATTTTTTATTTACTTAATTTTTTTTTATATAGGCGTGAGGCGGTGGCTGCCCTATACAGGACCTAAAACAAAGTATGTGGGCACGTGGGCATAGGTCTGCATCTAACTACTCAAAAAAAATCAGGATACATTCTGTCAATTCGCCGACGAACCTAATGATGTCCGTCATTATTTATTCTTTCCTGCCACAAATTTTGAATTATTGTTTTCGGCTCCTTTACACATGAATGGGGTTGCTGCCCACTGACGACACACATGAAATTACCCCACAAAAACAAAACACACAAACAACATACAATAACATATCATAAATCACCTTAACAACAAAACAAAAATACTATTCATTCACACTGACAAATATATATATATATATATATATACACACACACACACACACACACACACACACACTCATTCACACTGAATGCGCATTCTGTCGGCTCAATTTTAAAATTACTTATTTTACGACAGAACTTGGTTTTCAACAAATGCGTACTTGACTTTCTTTTCTTTCAAAAACACGTGAAATAAATAAAGTTATCGTCCACTTCCCTTTTTTTTTTTTTTTTTTGCTGGCTGGATACTGCGACTCGCGATATACCGTTGTTGCCTGGACCAATACCGCATACCACGCAGTATTTTCCAAATTATGCTGCGATTGCTCCTCTTACCACGTTGCACTGCCGAAATTCCACCGATACCATAGTATCTTCGCCGTGCGCCTATTCTGGCATTCTAACATCTCACTTTCGTTATGATATTAATAAACTATTGTCTGTCCATGGCGTACTTATGTTTCTTTGAAACCACTCCATTACGCGAAACATAATATTATACGCATAACTGCTATTGTTCTGACACGCATTCTCACTACGAATGTTTTTGTCCGATAACAATATCAAGTCAAAAACATTAACTGTTCCTCGCGTATTTTTATACTGAACAATGTCTTACGCGGAGCATTACATAACACGTCTGACCATCAGCGTCTTTACACACACCATCTCCTTCTCATTGTTGACAAGATCCTTCATCTATTTTGCAACGAACATTCACCGATCGCTTGCATGTCTTCACAAATAATATCATAACCTTTTCATTGAATTCTGTCTTTCCACGTCATTTCACTTCATTATTAATTCCTCTTATTATTTTTAATCTCTATGGTATTTATTTTATTGCTTCCCGATGTCTAATAACGCTAAATTAGCTTAATTTTGGTCTTATTGCGTCATGACGTAACTGTGACGTCATCGCGATGCGTCATTACTCTTATATTAATTCTAATTACATAAATTGGTTTTTAATTTCTACTGCGGCTCCTCGATATTTCTGAAAGCTGCGAGCTATACCGTAATTTTCTGCGAAATTTCCTCTATCAATTCTAAAAGTTTCGTCGCGATAGCTTCACGCGTTTTCTTAATATTTGAAAAAAATCGCTCTTTCACATTAAAGTTCCCATAGTTACAATGGCTTTTGATTTCCAATTTCTTTGCCAAAAGTGCAATTCTACATTTGCTTATATCTTCCGAACCCCTAACGCGATTTACTTGAAACAACTTTTAACTGGTTCCTAAAATTCTGTACTACCGATTAATACTGTCTGTTTCGGTTTTTCATCGTGCATTCTTTTAATTTATAAAAATTGTTCATGCGCGATGCCGCCCTCTCTTGTCTTCTCACCTCCCACTCTTGTTATTTCCTGCATATGTTTACACTTTGAACCAAAACTGTTTTTGGGAGATTTGAGATTATTACAGTACTTGATGTACATAGTGCCATATCGTCAGCAAAAAGAGCAGTTTCCGCGCTAGGAAATTTGGGTATGTCTTTCACTAAGATATAAAATAAAATATGTGAGAGAACAGGGCCCTGAGGAACTCCGGCTGTGATATCACGAGGAGTAGAAAATGAGTGAATTATTTTGACCTTAAATTTTCTTTCGGTGATGAAGCCTTGAATAATATTCTGAATATACTCGGGGACTCCCGAGTTGTCTTATTTTAAATAACAGACCGGTATGCCAGACCCTATTATATACTTCTGCAATATCAAGAAATGCTGCTTTAGCATGTTTTTTTGTCTTGCAATGTATTCGATAAGTCTTAACAGGTAGTGTGTGCGGGAATGATTTTGTCTGAGACCAAATTAAATAGGTGGTATTGGTTCCGTGTCTGTGAGATATTTGTTAAGTCTGTTTAGAAGAAGGCTCTCAAAGATTTTAGAAATAGAGTGTAGGAGACATTAGTCTGCAATGTTCAGGTCGTCGAGAATCTTTTCCTGGCTTGCGAAAAGGAAGGACGATTCCAGTCTTACAGGCAGTAGGGAAATAGTTAAATTGTAATACGGCATTAAATATTGCAGTTAGTCCTGCTACAGAATTATTGTTGAGATTTTTAAGCATATTATTGCTGATTTCATTAATAAGTGGTGATTTTATTTGTTTAAAATATTTTATTATATTGGCTGTTTCAGATGGCGAAATAACCTTTTTTTTAATTTCTTTATTTTAAATCGCTCTGCAACTACATGGTCATAAGGGATCAAAATATGTTTTGCAATTATACATATGTCAATATAGGCATTTAATTATATAACAGATTTAATGACTTTGTCCTTTTACAAGTCAAAACATGAACAGAGATTTATAACAAGCATTTAATTTTTTTATTTTTACAAGAAAAGAAAATACTATACATATTTTTCCAACTTTGCAGCATATAAATATTTAATAATTTTGTCACACAGCGAAGTAGAATTTAATAATGAGTGTATATCATTATCAAAGTTTAATTTTTTCCTGAGATCACTTGTGAAAGGACATTCGACTAATACATGGGATGTAGAAATAATTCCACCACAATTTGGATATGGATTTGAATTTGTCTTTAAATAAATAACTGCGACTGAAGTTAAAATGGCCAATTCGGAGTCTTGATAAAATAACTTGATATTTTCTTTTGAACGTGAGGAGGAAAAGAGAGGGATGTAGTACGGAATTCTTAACTAGACGTAATTTTGAATATTTTGATTTTCATTTCAAATCCCATAGTCGTAATGTTGATAATAGAATTTTTTTAAAGTTTTCAAGGGAACTAGATATGGAGTTATTGGGTAAAGGAAGGTTAGAAGCGTTGTTTGCTGAGTAGTCAGCTTCATTTCCCTTTATTCCTCGGTGGGAAGGGATCCACGTGAAAGTGACATTGCAATTCTTTTGGGAGAAGGATAGAAGACGTTCTTGTATTTCTTGACTTGAAGGATTTTTTGATATTTTATTTTGAATAGCAGATATGACTGATGAGTCTGTGAAGGTAACCAAATGTTAGAAGATTCTATTTTGTAAAAATAGATCTTACTGCCGAAATAATTGCCCAAGCTTCACAGGAGAAAATAGAAAATAAGTCTGGTAAACGAGTAAAGTAAGTTGAGGGTGATATGAAATTATAGAAGCTTCAGTACCACCTTTCATTTTAAACCATCTGTGAAAGAAAATTGATTATGAATGAATTTATCTTAAAGTGAAGAAAAGTACGAGAAAATAGCATGTGGTGTGTTATTAAAATGTAGATTAATTGAAGGGGTAAATGAAAACCAAGGAGGAATGGGATTTAATCTTTTCTGGTAAAGTAGTGGAGGGTCAATAGACTTTATTTTGATTCCGGCTGTAATTAATGGATGTTTCATAAAAATTTTCAGTTTCTTGATTATGTTGTATTATTGTATGAGGGCGTGGTTTACAGACGTTTTGAAAATGATCTGCAGGTGCTTTGGTCTTATGAACAACTGAATACAGTAGCTTATTGTTCACTTTTAATTGGGCTATTTCGTTTTTATCCCAGTTGTTGTTGTCCAGAGATGTGCTGAACTAGGATCAATTTGATTTATAAACTGCCGAAATGAAGCGTAGCGGTGATTATCCAATCTGCTTTTGACTACTGTTGACAATTTATTTAATTTTGCCTTTATATCTGGTCTTGTAGCTATTTGCCAAAATCTTCGCAAATTATGTTTCGATTTAATTAAATTAATCGTTTTGGGGGGATTATAATGAAGGAAGCTGAAGGTACCAGTGAGCGTTTATTTGCTCAATAATCAATGGATTCATAAGAAAGAGAGTATGAACTCTTTTTAGAATGGAAAAGGAAGATGTAACAGTGGTAAATGAAACTACTATGTTGGCTTATCTGTATTGAAACGCTCTCCGTTTCTGTAAAATTATTTATGCAACCGGTTTCCGAATTTGTATCATTTTTGGGCGCCAGGAAAGGGTTGCGATTTTAAATTTCCCGCAAACGCATCTAAAGGGAAATAATTATCGTACTAGCTCTGCCGGTTGGGTTCTTACGAAAATAATCGTCGCCGGTACTTACTTTCTTTCTAGCAAACGATCATTCGATCCGCTCTCCATACGGAAGAAGCGAGGAATCTGAAATTTGTTTTTGGAAAGAAATTATTAAACTATGGATTGCACAAGATGCTAAAGAAATGATAATCAGCTTTTCTTTTTCAAAATGAGAACGTTGTAAGTTTATTCATCTATTAATTGTTTGTAACATAAAATGTCACCTTGGTCATGACCGGTAGTAAAAATTGTAAATAGTGCTATTATTCTTATTATTTATACATCCATGCGCTCTTGGACGATGAGGCCAGGAAGAATCGACTGCTCCGACCAATCTTCTCTCTTGTATCTTGTTCTCGGTCCGCTGCCAGGTCAATGTCCTCCTCAACTTATTAATTGTTTCACTTACTACTACCGTTGCCAGAATTATTCAAAAGTTCCAAATAGAATTATGCACACAAAATATAAGTCCTCACTGCTCAATTATTTCCCGCAAAATTCCACCAAGTTCTGCATCTATCATTTACAATGACCTCTGCAGTACGATGTGCACGGTACGTGGCCTAAAGCTCCTCTGTCCTATTACAAAAAGTTGAACCCTCGATAACTTTCATACATTCTTGTCTCTTGCTTTACAAAACAATCTCGAGTTTCCTTCGACGTCATACCCCATTACCAGTTTACCACCAATCCTACATGCCCTTATATCACAATCTTCTGTCCGTTACTTGCCGCGCTATGTTTATTTACTTCCGCTTCCCTGGTTGCTAAGGAACGCCCTGCCTGCATGCCTCTGTCCTCAACATTTACACTTTTTACGAAGAATTTAATAAATTCTTGTCTCCAATTCCCATCAAAATATTGCGTGACAGTCTGGTATGTCACAGTATGAAAAAGATATTACACTTTCATAAGTGAAGCTAATTTAATTGGGCAAGATAATTAACTTTATTTGTACAATGGTCCCAGACAGTGAAACCGTGAACATTATGGAGCAGGTGTTCAATGCTAAGGTCAACCCTAGGTATAAAAAAAGCATATAAGTCGGGCAGTATCACAGAGTCAAATCATTTTTGAAGTGCAAGACAGAAAAATATGAACCTCAAATATCGAAAATTCTTACACAAAAGGAGATAAATAAGTTGAAAACATTCTGTATTCAAAAAATAATAAATATTCTTTTCCAATATGTCAAGTCATTTGTACATTGTCTTATTTACTAGACGACGTGGTAATCGTCCTTTAAAATCCATTCTTGGCCTAGGCCGCCAAAGCTCACCTTTGAGGCGTAGAAATGCTCTACCCAATCCGTGTTTTGAAGTGAGGATACAAAAATGGTATTTTTCAGAATGAACGAGAATACATAATATCCTAATAACTCGGAGGCGGCAATGTCCGGCTAGGAATTATTGAGATATTTATAGTTATATCACCTTGATATAATGGCAATGAACATAGTTCATCCTTCTTTGATATATCGCCCACTTATTTAACCATATAGGCCGCTTCAAAACGAGTTTTCTGAATATTTTTTTAAAATTCATATTCAACAGTTTCAACTTTTACCTACATCGCCCAAGCATGGATGAATGTGTTAATCTATGGTCCAAGGTTGCGTCCTCTATTTCTGCCACTTTCATGGTGAAGTAGCAGAAAAGGTTTTACTTGTCACAAACTTGTGTATTGATTTTCAATGTTTAATGTCATTTGGCAAGGAGTTGTAAATTTACACATGTCTTTTATTTAGTTTTTTATTTACGTCAAAAGAGTTAAAAAGTGTGTATGACGTGCTATGGGGAGAGGTGAATACTGTGCACGTTTTCCAAAATCTGCGATCCCTACACTAAGCCATATACTACTTGAATTTTGAATACAGAAAAAAAGAAGAAAAAGAAACGGTTCCGATGTAATACAATCTATTTCCAAGGATAAATTAGTAATACATTTTGGGCTCTTATCCATCATGTCCTTCGTAAAGGCCGCATACTGCCAATAATACTGCCGCAACAATATGGAAACGGTAATTTGATTAACTATATTTCCCACTGAATTGTAGAAGGCGTGCACAGATAATGAAGTTACATTTATGCCCAGAAACAAAACAAGGGGCCATCTCAGCATTTGCTCAATGGATCAGAGAATCTGGACGAAAAACCTGATGGAGATGGGGGTCATTGACCCGGAGGCTGCAGTACAATACTGGTTACAGGTTGTTTACATTTTATACTTTCCAAATGGTAAATAATGCATTAAATATCACTGCTAAAAGTAATGTTACTTTTCTTGTGATGCACACCATTAACACAACTCATTAAAAATGTCTTAAAATTTGTTAAGTTCAAAAAATATTTAAAATTGATACGACGGGTAGCGTGAACTCCGCGTCAGTCTAGCGCAATACTCCTCCTCCTTTTTTGCTCATTGTTGCTCAGCGTTTTTAAATTCTTGGCTCGAACAAAAGCGCATCTTCTTCTCGCTGCCGTGAATAATTGGACTAGAAAATATTTATTTAATTTTTTTGCTGTATTATGTCCCGTTGCTGGTTCCACATTGTATCTTAAAGTTTCCTGATCATTGTGACACCGTCTAAATATTTCCTAACGCCTTACTTCATTAAATATCGTAAGTTATACTTCGTCATCTTCTTGTGGCGTCATCGCCCCGTGTCGCTTGTTTTTCTATAATCTTTATATTAAAATGTTTAATGTTAAATATTCAATTCGCCTCCCCGGCGTCCCCCAAAATCAGAATCAGTTCCAAAATTTTCCCCAATTTTCCCTTAGTACTTTTACCAAGTCCCAGCCTGATCCTTTCAGGCGTTCATTTTATATTTACAAAAAACGGTATTTGTCTTTGACTTTTGCTTGCCAATAATGACGTCCATGTTTACTTCATCGAGCGGAACTGTATGATTACGAATATTTCACAAATTAACTGAACTCCTGGCTCGATTTTGACGATTTTTGTTTGAAATGATTCCGAAAATTGCACTTTAATAATTGTTTATGTCCGGTTTGCTTCTCTTTCGCGCATTTAATTAATTTAAAAGAATTGTTCGTGCGCGGTATTGTCATCTGTTTCGTGGATATAAATTTTATTATCCTAATGAAAAAAAACTTTAATTACCGAATACCGTTGATTTGTTCACTAGTCGTAAATCATTACAATATTCCTGTCGTTAAGCAAGTCATTTTTGGCAAAAAGCACTAATTCATAAATGAAGAGACAAGGTAATGGTAAAACTGCTAGATTAATAAAGAGTGGCTTACAAGAATCATGTGGGAGGGATTTGGTTATTATTCGTACAATTAGTTTTTGTAATCTAAAAGTGTGGGAGCTATAAGATGTATTTTCCCAGAATATTATGCCATATCCCAGGCGGGAATGAACATAGGCAAAATATACACGAGCAGTATGAAGGCTGGCTGAATTTGCAAGAATTCTGAACGCGTAGCATAATGGACTTAATTTTGTGTTCAATTCATTTAAATGGACGTTCCATTTAAGGTTTGATTGAATTGAGAGATCTTAAGATTGTTTCCTTAACATCAGTGAATGGAACACCGTTCATATTCAATGTAGCACAGAATTGTTTATTTGAAATGGAAAACTGCATTAAAATCGTTTTATTTTCATTTACTATTAATTTGTTATTACGGAACCAATTAGGAACATCTGATATTGTACTATTTACGGTTTCTTTATTGGAAAGAATGTTCGTATCATCCGCGGAGAGAACTGTAGTTAGGTTTGAATCGTCTAGGGCATATCATACGTATAGTAAGAAGAGAATAGTGCCTAAAATGGATCCTTGAGGAACTGCACGTGTAATTGGCAGAGTCGGAAAGGTCTGTACTTAATGTTCCATCATTCCAGTAAGGTATTTGCACTCTCTGAGATCGTTGTTTAAGGTACAAACCTAAGCAATGTAGGGTATATTCCGTATGAATGTAATTTTGAAAGTAAAAGGTCATGATCAATGGCGTCAAAAGCTTTTGAGAGATCTAAAAATAATCCAATAGGTGCTTCGTTTTGGTCCAATGATGAGGCGACATCTTCAAGAAAAGGAAATATGGCTGTTTCCGTAGATTTGGATTTTCTAAATTCATGTTGGCAATCTGAAAGCGCTTCGTGTTCACTGAGAAAGGTTTTAATTCGTACGTAAAGAAGTGTTTGTGTAATATTTTTGAAGAAAGTGACGGAAGAGAAATTTGGCGATAATTTTGAATTTCATTTTTATTGCCTGTTTTGAAAAGCTGCTTGTTCCAAGCTGTTTTTAAAATATATGGAAATATTCAGGTGCATATGGATGTATTAAATATGTGAGTTAACGGGTGTATAATGGCAGGCGCGCAGGTCTTTAACAATGAATCCGGAATTTCACCTAAACCGGAGGAATATTTATTGTTTAGTTTATCGATTATTTGGAGAATTTCATAGGAAGAAGTTTCGGAAACGAACATCGTGTCTAAAATTTGTTGGGAAATATCTAATATGAAATGTTGCGGCTGAAGACCCTGGTGAGATCGGCAGCAATTCTCGAAAAGTATTGGTCAGAGAGTATACTAATAGAGACGGCACTCAATGTTAATCCCAACGCTCTTATTCAAATTTCTAATTTTCATGGAGGGGGAAGCAGCCATCTCGGACCCCGATTGAGCCAATAGCGTCGAAGGGCGTTCTACCAATGGAGGTGGCGCGTATTGACGACCGGGACATTTAAATTGAAGTTGTTTTCAAAATGGCGTCAAATGAATACATTATTTTTATGTAAAATACGCTAGGCAATTAAGAAGACTAAAATATTAGGATTTGGAATCCTAAGTCACTGAATGGAATTATTGTCCAGGGAGTGCAAAATAAAAAGTTATTTTATAAACACAATATTTATTTCTAAATTATATAAATAGTCATACACAATATAAACAATAATACAATTTTTTACAAAATAAATGTGAGCAAGTAATCAGACATAAAGATTATTTTACTTTGCCATTGACTAAATATTGAATTGGTATTGGTTAAAGAGAGAAGTCACTGTTGCTGGGTCGTTCGCATTTCTATCGTTAAATTTTAAAACAACATTCTCTATTATGTTTCTAGTTGATTTGGTCGTATTTTTGTATTATGGTTCACATTGCATTTGTTTTGTTATTTGAGTTGAAAGTATCCTGATGGTGTTTAATGATTTTAGCGTTCTTTATTACTTTTGTTAAGAATGATTTGTATTTTTGAAATTAAATTAAATAAAAAAAACATTAATATTGAATGTAATTAAATACTTTATTTACTAAAGAGTTTCTATGTTCATGATGTGTAGTTAGGGCTAATACGAGTTACAACCTGTTTGAACTCTACTGTGGACCACATTATTAGAAAAATTGAAATTAATAAATACTGTACTCATAATATTTATTTTCATGTATCTGATCACACTACACAAATAATTGATTAATAAAAAGTCTTGTTAGTCTTCAAGTACCTAAATATATTCACCTGTGACACAAATGATAGTGAACTATATTTGCTAAATGAATGTCTCTTAAAAGAGTAATGGACTGAAGTACTTAATAGTTTTGATATGTATGGGAAATAGAAATTGTTCTTTACATTACATTTCTCTGTTCTGTAAATTAAATTATTATTTGAATATTGCATATTGCATTATTAAGAGGCAAATGAATGTAGTAAAGAAACTGAAAATCCAACTTTGTACTGAAATTCTTGTTCTTAGAAATAAAATGAAAAATGTGTATGATCTGTGGAGAGATACCAAGAACTGCTTTGATTATGAGGAGTATAAACTGTACAAAGACAATATAGGCTAAAAGTGATGAATGAGAAAGCTTATTAATTAAATCATAAAGTTAAGAAGTCAACAAAGGAATGTAAAATGATGTGGAATATAATTAACAGTGGGAAAACTAAGACTCTCAAAAACATACACGTACTACATGAAGGCATGTTTATTGATAATGTTTGTGATATTTGTATGACCTTTAAGTATCATTTCTTAAATTCCAAGCAGGGAGCAGTATTAATAGTCATAATCCTTTATCTTCTGGAACTTGAAATTTCTCTTTCTGAAAAATGCTCCTGAAGTTAATTGACTGCTAAATTCCTTGAAAAATAGTTTCTTGTCAGGGATTGATGAAATATCTTGAATAATTGTTAAAAAAATGTAGGGTTGCTCTTCTTAATGTATTTTAGTTTACTTGGTAAATTGATCTCTATCTGTATTCACTTTCCCAGAATGGCTAAAAATTAGCATTTAAAAACTTTTGCTAAGAATAATAGCACACAATATGTTGAGAATTACTGACCTTTAACCGTAAGTTCAGTGTTTGGCAAACACTAAGTTATATTAGCAAGACTTAAATATTTCATTGAATCTAATAATATCTTCAAGAATTCACAAAATGGGCTGAGGAATGGCTTCTCCACCACCATTGCTATTGTGGAATTCATACATGAAATCATTGGAAATTTGGAATGAAGAAAGCAGTAATTCATTGATCTTTGAGAGGAGTTTGATAGTGTATCTCATGACAAAGTTGATGGAAGTAGACTAATATGGAATAGGGGGTGCAGTTAATGAACTGAATAGATCATAGCCCACAGGATGTAAGCAATGTATAGAGATCTTCTGTCAATATGAAGATTTATTATTGAGAGTGAAATGAAATTTTGACACAAATACGACAGGTGTTTTGTAGGGATCTGTGCTTTGGCGTTTGCTATTTGTAATATATGTTAATGATGCTCCTCTGATTTTCCTGTAATGTGTTATGCAGATGATACATTAATAAACAGTGGGCCAAATTTTTTTCATTTAGAAACTGATGTAAGTGAATTATCAAAATGAATTGATAGTTATTTGTCCATAAATGAATTGAAATTAAATGTTAATAATAATAATAATAATAATAATAATAATAATAATAATAATAATAATAATAATAATAATAATAATAATAATAATAATATATTTGTCACATGAATACAGCATAAGCCATGTATGACAAGTTAGGACATTATATAATCATACAATGTACAATGCAGATATTTCACATATTAAATACAATACACACATAAAAATTGAATTCTATTTTCATGCTAAATACAAATTAATTTTATAAATAGTAGGGTAAAGGTAAAGTTGAAAAGCAAAAATAAAAAGGAGAAAAAAATTTTCTTCACGAGATGGATGCCTGGGCTAGGTCTATCCTTTTATATCCATCAATCAGGTGGGGGGGGGGGCGGCTGCGGCGGCGGCTTGAAGTCATGCTGAAAAAGAAAAGAAAAGAAGAAAAAAAAAAAAAATTAGTACTAGTTTATATTGATGTTTATATGTGTTTATGGTGTAGGTATTCCTTTGTACTGTAGAATGTATGGTTTAACAGGAAAGCTTTCAGTATATTTTTGAATGTGTGTATGAGTTGTTTTTTTTCCAAGCTTTTAAATTCACTAGGGAGTTTGTTATATAGTGTGATGCCTTCAAAAAGGGTACTTTTTTGAAAGAGTGAAGTTTCACAGTGTGGGACATGCAGATTCCTGTTTTTTGTAGTATTATAGTTATGAACATCAGTATTTAGAGTAACAGAGTCCTTGTTTTCCATAAGCATCTTCTTTGTGAAGATTAATATTTCAAATATGCATGGGAGTGGTAAGATTTGTAATTTCTTGAAAAGTGGTTTGCAGGACTCATGTTTGTGAGTGTTTGTCATTGTTCTCAGTATTCTTTTTGGGATGATAAAAGTGTGAATACTTTGTGGGGAGTTTCCCCAGAATATGATTCTGTATTTTAGATGTGAGTGGACATTTGCAAAATGCACTGTTCATAGTGTATCCAAGTTTGAATTTGACTTAAGGCTGTAGATTACTCCATTCCTTGTTTACATCTTGAAATGGTGAGGAGGAGGAGAAGGCAGGTTGTGGGTAGTTTTTTTTTATTTCTACACCACCTAGTCCTACTGCAGCACCTGAAATGATGTTGCACATATTAATCATTGAGGTATTGTTGAATGCTATGAAAAAGATTATCCCCAAGGAAGTGTTTGAGTTTATTCTTGAAGTTGTGTAAGTCTGTTGTGTTTCTCAGATGTATTGGTAATTTGTTGAAGAATTGTATACCTGAAGAATATGTACCTTTTTGATATAATGTGCTTGTGCACATTGGTTGATGAAGGTTACATGCTGTAACGGTACCTCTTGTCTGCCTCCGAAAACCTTCTACAATGGCCCCCACGCTGGGCTGCCAAATATGTAATGGTACACGTCACCTATCCGTTCTGCTTTTCTTTCTCAAAACTAATTTACAAAAATGTGTAACGATCTTTACCTGTGCTCCTTTCATCTATAGTTCTTACCAAAATGTCCACTATTATGCCTGACGTTGGGTTGCCAAAAATACATACATCTGAAATTTGCCCGTTGCCTAGCTGCTTTTCTGATATTTATTCATACAGATATAAATACTGGGCGTGAGGCTGTGGCGGACCTATACAGGATCCTGACGTAGTATTCGGGCACGTGGGCGTAGGTCCTCATCTAACTACACATACTTATAAGACCAATTGCATTGGTTTAATGTCGAACCAACAACGTTCGACATCGTTTATTTTATCTGTTGTTTTTTTTTTTTTTTGTTCTCCTTCCTCTGCTAGAGGCATAACAAATAACAAACAACACAAAATCGAAAAACAATACACTAAATACACAATAAACAGTACCCTAGAAACACGAAATTCTCATTCACACTGAAGATTTACACTATAAGATTAAAACCAAATCATTCATACTTGAATGCGCATTCTATTTTTTGTTTTCACTAAAATCTATTTCTATTTGACAAAACTTGGCCTTGTACATTAGAAGCTATGAGTCTATTCTTTCTTCTTATCAATGCGCATTACCAATTTAAATAAAGTTAGTGCACTTTCCTTTCGTTGAGTTCAGCGACCTGCACCGCGCCGTTCTCATGCATCACCCTCGCCAAATATACGCAGCGTCCTTTTGTTTGTCCATTCGCAGCATCCTTCCATTTTTCACACACGTAATTCGGAAAATTTCATTTTAAATAATTAATGTCTCTTCGTTATAACTGTTTATTACTTACGAAACGAGTTTAATCACACGGCTGATGATGCGACTGTTTATATTCGCGAACAACGTTCTCTTTGAAAATTTTTCAATAATTTTCCGCGTTTCACCTTCTAAACTTTCTCCACTACAACTAAACGTTATAAAATTAACTTTGCTCGCGTGATTAGCACAACTTTCTAACAAAATTTTTAATTTCCGCGGAGCGTTTCAACATACGTCCCTCTCAAGCTATCCTCCCCGCGTTCTTCTTTCATTGTTGTCACGAGACTTCCTCTTTTTTTTTTTTCTCGAACATTTCACGATCACTTCCGGGTCTTCTATATAATAGTATATATTTTTAAGTTAATCTTCTTCTTTCTGGGTCGTCTCTCTTTATTATTCTCAGGCATTTTCAAATTGAATGCTATTACCGTTTTCTATTTCGTTTTCTACCATCTAAAATTTCCAAAGTTCTTTTAATCTGAAGACGGTCGATCCCCTTCCACCGCTCTGACGTCATACGACTGGTTTGGAATTTCCCACTTATACAATTTACATTTTCTTTTATACCGTAGCCCCCCGAAATTTCTCCGCGTTGTGAGTAGTGCCATAATTTTCCCCATAATTTCTTCTATTAATGCCAAAAGTTTCGTTTGAATCGCTTCACGCGTTTACTTAATTTTTTGAAAAAAACAACTTTTTACATTAGATCTTATGCTACAACAATGGCTATCGTGTCTAGTTGTGTGCTTAAAATGTACTTCACTAAATTGTTTATATCTTTGGAACGCGTGAACCGATTTCTTTCAAATAACTTCCAAAATGTTTCACTCGACAAACGCTACTGAACTATATTGTCCCCATTATGATTTTGTCGCCATGTCGATTTTATGATGATATTGTCCCCATGTCGATTTTATGTTTTGTGTGATTTTTCCAAAAAATTATCGCTACGCGACACCGCTTTCATTTGTCCCCGCCTTTGATGTTAATACCACTTATTACATGTTTATCTTTATTCTTTGCCCTGTCTTCATTCCTGGGGATCCTGGATTGTTACAATGCTTGCTTTGTGTTATGGGATTGTATGTTTGAGTTTAATGTAAGGTGTGTTGTTGTTTAGTAGATTTTTCTTTACAAACATGATAACTTCATAAATGCATATAAAAAAAAGGCAGTGGAAGTCTGTTAAGTTTTTGGAATTGAGGTCTGTGAGACTGTTCCTTTTGTATTTGTTATTCTTGAAATGACGGTTGTTTGTATTTTGAATGTTTGCTTAGCCTCTGGTGCTTGGCTCCGTATTATTATTCTGTATTTGAGAATAGAGTGCACATTTGCAAAGTACACTGTTTGAGCTGTCTCAATAGTGCTGTTTCTTGTTATTAGTGAAAGAGCATAATTAAGTTTGCTCAATTTTGAATTAATATGTTATAGGTGTGAGTTCCATTTGAGGTTGAATTGTGTAGTGATTGTGAGAAATTTTGTTTTCTGTGCTTGTGTGATGCTGTTTCCTTCTAATGTTAAATTTGGTGAGTATTGTTGTGTTGAGTGGGAGTTGTGGAAAGGTATTGTGATTGTTTTGTCTTTGTTCAGGATTAGTTTGTTGTGTTGATTCATTGTATTAGTTTGTCGATGGCTGGATTGGCTTTGTCTTGCAAAGCTTTGGTTGTTCTTTCTTTGAATATTATATTAGTGTCATCAGCAAAAAGTACGGTTGTGTTGTTTTCCATTATTGATGGCAGGTCATTTACAAACATAAGAAATAAAATCGGGCCTAGTGTGGATCCTTGCGGGACCCCATGTGTCACATCCCTTGGCTCGGAGTGATGATTATTTATTTTGTTGTCTTTTTGGTAAGGTAATACTACTATTTGTTTTCTGTCTGATAGATATGATTTTATCCACTTGTAAGCAATCATCGGATTCCATAAGATTCTAATTTTGACAATAGAATACTGTGATCTATCGTGTCAAAGGCTTTTGACAGGTCAAGAAAGAGACCAACAGGAATTTCTTTTTGTTCTAATGCCATGAGGATTTCATTTACAAAGGTGAATAAAGCAGTTTCAGTTGAATGATTGTCCCTGAATCCATGTTGTGAGTCAGTGATAATGTTACAGTGTATGAAGTAGCTTTTTAACCTTTCATAGAAGAGCTTTTCTAATATTTTTGAAAAGCCTGACAAGAGTGAAATTGGTCTATAATTCATTACATCTTGCTTGTTACCTTTTTTGTGTATAGGTTTAATTACTGCAGTTTTAAATATGTTTGGGAAGGAGCCAAGAGTTAGTGATTGGTTGTATAAATATGTTAATGGTTTGATGATATATGGAGCAATCTTTTTTATTAAGAAGTCAGGAATGTTGTCTATCCCAGCGGATTGTTTATTTTGCATTTTGTTTATAATTTGAAGTATTTCCTTCTCTGTTGTTTCTGTGATGTACATGCTAGAAAGCGAGTTTTTAAAGAAAGGTGGTGGTTGTAGAGGCGTAGTGTTTGGTTTTGTTGTTTGTAGTAGTCTACTAGCAATCTCAGAGGAGTGTTTGTTGAATATATTGGCTGTTTCATTAGGGCTTGTTATTCTTCTGTTTTCATGGACTAGTTCAACATTTTGTGTTTTGTTATTTGCTGGTAATGTTTTTTTACAATATTCGACATAGCTTTTGTTTTATTTTTGGATTTTTTTATGTATTCATCATTTGACACTTGTTTGGCCTTTATTATAACTTTTTTGAGTATAGCTGTATATTGCTTATAGTAGTTTACTATTTGATGATTGCACGAGTGTTCTTTTGTGAGTGTATAAAGCTCTCTTTTTCTTTCAGAAGAAATTTTAATACCTTTTGTTATCCATGCTTTGCTGTTTTGTGTGTTGTTTGTTTTATGGTACTGTAGTGGATGTGAGATGTTGAAATAGTGTTTGATTTTATTAAAGAAAGTGTTAAACTTTAGGTTGTGTCATATTTCATACCCCTAGCCATGATTCATTAGTTAACAGTCAGATGAGTTTGATTTTTTTTTGTTTCCTTATACTTTCTATTTTCCTTTATTGGGTTTGCTTTTGATGAGATGGAATTTGTTTTTTAAGAGTGAGTGAGTGAGTATTTGAGCATTGTGGTCACTGAGCCCTGTATCATCAGTGGTGATTGTGTTTGTGTGTTTTGTTTTGTGGAAAAGAATTTGGTCTATTGCTGGTTGGTGAGTTGATTACTTCATGTAGATTATAGGAGTGTACTAAGTTTATTTTGGTTGTTTTTTCATGAATGATAGGAAGGAAGGTAGGAAGTTAATGTTTATATTGCCACAGATAATGGAGTAGAGAGTTGGCTTTGTTAATTTATCGAAGATTATTTCTAAGTTTTTGAAGAACATTTGAAGATTTCTATTAGGTGCTGAGTAAATGCTTAGGATCAGCTTTTGAATTTCTGCAATTGAACACATTCTATGTCTATATGTCTATATATGTCTGAGTTGCATGTTATTTGTTTGAATTGATTTATTGGCTAGGTAATATGCATGTGCCTCCATATGTATGATTGATATTTGTGTGTTTGGCCCTACAATAGAAGCAACCAGCCAGTAGTAGGTATGTGGTATTTGTGTCATTTTTGTCATTTTTATTTGATCCTCTGTAAGCCAGTGTTTAGTGATACAGATAGCATTAGTGTGTTTGTATGTGATATTTTAGCATAATTTCTATTTTGTGTATTGTTTTTTAAGGATTGTATGTTCTGATGTAGAACATTAAAGGGTTTTCTTTTCAGTGGTGACTGTAAAAGTGGTTGTTTGCTGGATAGGGTTTTCAATGCTTGATTGGAATGGTTTAGTATATGCCCATTGTGGTTAATTGTTCACATGTGATGTCTTCTTTTGTTCCTTTTGCTTCGAGGTGTTTTATATCTTATTGTACACATTTTAATTGCTTGAAATGAGTGAAAACTTCAGTAACATACAGTAACTATATTAAATCTCTTGAGAACAAATACTTAAATTATAAAGAGAACATATAATATAATATGTGAATTTGAATTTCAATGAAGTTTATGGGGTGTTATTTTTGTATGTTCACAGGTTATGTGGATGAAGGGAGAAGTATTGAAAATGTGCTGCCTTTGAAGATAGACAAGTTTAAATATTCATGAGGAGTAGTATGTAGCAATGAATGCAAGAATGTATACATAATAATATTGTTGAAAATAAAAAGTGAATGAATAAAAGTTTGTTTATAGTAATTTTTTTTTCTTTTACTCCAAAAAGTTTTTTACCCTTAAAGAGAGAAATTAGTGAGGTAAGAAATAATAATCAATCAAGAAAAAAAATACTGGTTTGTGACCAGTGTAATGAGTGTTTTGTGAAACAAGTTTTGTAGGTAATGACGACAATTTACTTAATTACAGAAAAATTTTAGTAAAAGTTGAAAAATGTGCATTGAAGTTTCTCCTCATGTGTCTAAAAAGGTTTCCAAGGTTTCCAAGTTTCCAAGTTTCCAAGTTTCCAAGTTTCCAAGTTTCCAAGTTTCCAAGTTTCCAAGTTGTCTTGTAAATTTTAAGTTTAAGTTTAAGTTTAAGTTTAAGTTGAAGGTGAAGTTTAACATTTGACTTAATGATTGATTGTATTGACTGACTTCACTTTTGACTGTTTAGTGTCTAACCTTTTTAGTTCAGTTTCATTGAATGTTTCTTCTGGAGTTTCCCATCAATTTGCTTCTGAGTTAGTTTAGTTTTAGTTGTCTAGAGTTTTGTCCAAAGTTTAGCAAGATGCCAAGTGGCTGAATTTTTTTCGGCTTTTATTAGTTGATTGATTGTCTAAGAGATGTTGATATTTAGGCACAGGCATGGAATGTGTCAGTCAGGTACATCAAAATGTTTTGGCAGGTATTCTTGTAGTGGTCATGGCATGTGCTCAGACAGCCATATTGTAAGTGTCTCTTGCCTTGGTGAAGTGAAGTGAAGTAAAGTAAAGTAATTGCTCTTGTAAACTTTTGTAATTGTAATCATTAAAATTACTTAAGTTCAGAGTTCCCTGCAAACTTCTATTGGGAAGTTTGTGACTGACTTAATGCTTGTGTTATGTAGCTTAGTAATTTCTTACCTTTAACTTAAGTTAGAAGACTGCAGTGACAGAGTTAAATAGAAACTTGGATGCGAGAGACTTATGCTTGTACTACTACTACTACTACTACTACTACTACAAACTTATGCTAGGGGGATGTAGGGGTAATGAGAAGGCAATGTTGTAGAAATAGTTTATTAGCAAAGTACAGGGAGTGCCCACCCACCCAGCCGCGCCGTGTCTGTGTGCTGTGTGCTCCTTTAGCTCCTTTGCTCCGACGCTCCACGCTCTCACGGATTACCTATGTGCCTCCACCCCTGCCCAGGGCAGGGGGGCACAGCTCCACTGCTCCTCCACACCAACACCTCCAACAGGATCTGCATCTGCAACAATAACCAACAAAAAATTATTCTCTACACTTCTTTAATATTTAAAAGTAAAATAATTACAAGGAACAAAGATGAAGTTATCATAATAGAAACAAAGAAAAAGAAAAGAACATGAGATGAATTACAGGCAAGATAGAAGTAAAAAAAAAAGTTAAAAGAAATACAAAACAAAACAAGAACACACCTACAGCGAAGGAACAAACAACATAGCAGGAGAACTTCACTTTAAAGAAAATGACTAATGCATGAGAAATAAAAAAGTACTAATTACAAACCAAAAGGATTACAAACTAAAAGGAAAAAAAGGATCAACATATCAAAAGGTAGAAGCAGTCAAATAAAAAAACACCACAATTGAAGGAGTTTAAAACAGAATAAGTAATGAAAATTAACATTACTTAGGTTAGGTTACTAAACGGAGTCAGGAAAACATTTTACACCACTATCACAAGGTCTCAGCCCATTGAATAAGCCAGCAAGTCAAAAGAACTACATTTTACAGATGAGCAAAAAAAAAAAAAAAAAAATCTGTAAATCAGGGACTATTAATATTCACAAAACCTACATACAAAAACCTTCATATCGAGTATCTTCATTCAAATATAATTAATCCCAACTCTACAATTAACAACTCTTTTTTGCTCTCCTGTAAAATTAACTTTTCTTCATCCATCACCTTATTCACAAGGGTCAAACATATAAAGGGAAATTGAATTTACATTGTGGAAGTCACAAAACATAGGTAACACAAAAGGATATGTTCACAGGAATCAGGATAAATTTAATCTAATTTTCAAAAATTTTAAGTTCACTAACAAAAACAAGCAAAAAGTAAATTAATGGAAAAATGCAGATTAACAGGATAACAAAACCTACACGAAAAACTAACAAGGAATACTGACAAATCTGGAGACCTATGTTGCACAAACTTCTAAGGAAAACTAAGTGAAACAAATGAAAAACCTTTCTACAGAACTTTTATAGGCCATAAACAAAACTATTTGCAAAAGTTTTCAACAAATGTAATAAAACTAACAGTGCAAAATAGGGAGCTGACAACTTTTCATTTCTAGCCAATTTTAAATAATGAGCAAAAATAAAAAGAGCACAAATTTAACATACAATCAAAATTTACAAGTAAATACTAAAGTTAAATAAAGGAAATATACAATAAATACAAATGATGGAAAAATTTGAGATGAAAAAAAATTATTCATGTATTATAAACAAAAGGACTTAGGAAAATCACATTAGCCACAAATTAATTACATCTTATTCTTTTGCACTAATATTACCAACAAAAATTCATCTCCCATGAACCCCCAAAAAATTAATTCTATTCAATTTCATTAAATAATCCACATGGACCCTCCAAACCCTAATCAAACCAATATATGAAAACTTTCACAAAAATACTGTCAAACCATACAGAATATTACCTGACCAACAATAAAATATTGCAACTAATAAATTACCTCTTATTAAATCCTGCAATAAACTTACAAGGAAAGAGGAAAATCAGGATTATACCACATTCATTGGAAAAGGCAATGAAGAACTTTAGGGAACTGAAGAAAGGTATTCTCTTTAAATCCTTGCTTAAAAAATATTTCAGCTTTCAAAAAAACAACTTTTTCAGGGAAACAGTTCCAGTAAGGATATAAGCTTCTTATACATGTCCTTCCTACAGGTCATTGACACTGAACTACACACTGGCTACATTGGGCCCAAATCCTGGTAATCACTTTACAATATTTTTGAAAATTAAGTTCATTCTGCATCCACTAATATTACATGAATTTTTACCAACTTTACCTAAGGACCCAAACAGGACAAAAGAATCACACCTTCATAAAGAAACATTACAACCAAACATCATATTCCTTTTTATTACAAAAAAAAAAATCAACCTTTCTTTACAAAAACCAAAATCACATTTTATAACTTTTATTACCAACACAGTATTACTTCACTTCCATGAACACCTATTCAACATTCACATTAACATCACTTCTCCCTCTTCTTGCAGTCAAAATCCATGGCATGACACTTCACATTTCAAATTTTACCTTTCAATCACATTACAATCCACTCACATCCCTAATACTCATTTTATTTACATTTTCTTCATTCTTTTCAACATATCTAATCAAGCACTTCACACTTCAAGAGGTCACTAATGCCTGTAATTCATTATCTTCATCATAAAAAAAAAGGCAAATGCCTCCAGCATGCATCAAATGTGCAATACTCTAAGCTTATACTTCTCATTAACCATGTTTAGTAATTTCATTACCTCAACTCAATCACACTTTTAAGTAATAGATAATAACCAACCCTCCTATAATATATATTTAGCCGTACTTCAAGTTAATAAAACTTTGAAATTAAGTTTCACTACTTTACACAAAAAGGCTTCACTCATTTATGCTTTAAGCAAACATATCTAATAATACCAATAACATACCACCAATATATTACATTTTTGCACAAGTATTGTTGCATTAGCATCAATGCACCACTGCACTAAAGTATACATATTATAGATACATACATTATACACACACTAACACTGTACTAACAACACTCATTACTTTCTGCCACTAAATCATTTCTTTCTACTTCTCATAATCAATTCTACATACCATACAATATTATATCCTAGGTAACATCTACAGTAATAGTTTAAACATTAAGTCAAATACATCATACCCATGTTGGTGAATGCTAATTCAAATTTGTTTATAGTACTACTTCATTATAGAAGGTTTCACCAATATTGTGGAATCTTTCACTTTAATGTAGCCACTACTGTACTAACCACTACTGTACTACAGTACTGTGTACACCAACCCACTACATTTTCATACACTCTCCCCTTATAAAAGTGTATAAGCTAACTAGCAGTGCTAGCACATTCAATAATAAAATTATTCTTAGACTGAATTTTCATTTTTTTCACATTCATAATCAATACTCAAAAAAATCTGCCTTTACATTTATTACATTAATACTTATAAAACCTCAAATAATTGCTTCTTTCATTGTTCAGTTATATAAGCTACCAAAGCAAAAAAATTATCATTCTGCAAAGTTTTTAATATTTTATTCTATCAACTGTCACAAACATTCAGCTACAAACACACTCTGTCCTTTCACCCACACAAAAGGAAACTTCTGTAAATGTAGGAGTCATTACTGAACATGGTCTTAAGTATAATCAAATTAATACAACTAACTTCTTCAACTATAAACTTCATGACAGTTTCTTTACACAACTAAATAAAACTGGCAGTGTTGTAATAACAGCACAGAATAACTTAATTTGCAAATCAATACACTCAATTAGGCATAAGTACTGAAATGACTTTTCAAGTAGCAGGTATACATGAAAATACAATGAAAAGCAACAAAAATAATAGGCATTTATAAATCCACAAATTCTCATGTTAATCACTTTCTACTCAAGTTTGAACAACTTTTAACTAAACTTTTAGGAAACCACCCTTTTAAGTTAATTTTGTGAGGTCTCAACATTAATACTGAACTCCTCATTTATTAAACACCTTCAATCTTCATGATGTGCAGTTACGGGCAACATGTTACAACCAATTCCAGTTTTACCATAGACCACATCATTACAAACATTTCAATGAATACTCTTCTCATAATATTGATTTTCATGTATCTCATCACACTGCACACATCATTGAAATAATCAATTGCCCAATTAGCCTTCTAACTAAACACACATTCACCCTTCACACAAGGGATACTAAATGACATTTCCTAAATGAAGGTCTCCTAAAACAGCAATGGACTAAATTACTCAATACAAATGTCAATGAGAAATGGAACTTGTTCCAGAGTACATTACATTATCATTTGAATATTTCATACACTATTATTAAGAGACCAATGAATGTAGTGAAGAAACCCCAAATTAAACTTCCTAATGAAATCATTGTTCTTAGAAATAACATGAAAAAAATACATGACCTGTTTAGAGACACTAATAACACATTTTAAAATGAACAGTATAAACAGTATAACAAAATATAGGCTAAAACTGATAATTGAGAAACCTTATTAATTAATTCATAAACTCAACTCAAAAAATAAATCAAAACACTATGCAATATACTTCACAATGGTGAAACAGACTCATTAAAAACTACACCTACAAGAAGGCATTATTCTTCATAATCCTTCTGATTTCTAGGACCTTAAACTGCCATTTCTTAAATTCAAAGCAGCACACTAACCAGTAATCTAGTAATCTTATGGAACTTCAGAATCTACATTTCTCCAACACACAAATGCTAATTAAATTAATCAATTAATAAATTCCCTCAAACATACTTGCTCATCACTACACCTCTGATGTTAAGCCACTAAAAAAATCATCTTTTAGGGACCTAAAAAGTCAAAAATAAGTGAAAAGGCACTCATAAGCTACAGACACAATAAAATGGAAAATTGTAATTTTTGTATATTATTTTTTAAATTTAAATGCACAAAACCAGTTCATATATTTTCATTTAAACTAAATTTACATATTTACAACTCTTCTACATTTTATTCTTAATACTTTCCATTAACCAGTAATATTTACAGATTACCAGTAACTTTTTAAGGATCACAATTTCAAGTTTGCAACAACTGGGAAACAAAATCGGTTTGAATGCAGAGAAGGAGATCTAAACAATGTGACTGGCATATATTTTCACAGCCCAACACTAGCAACATTAACACCTTCTGCAAATTTATATTTATTTCCACTTAAAATTTCAGTTCCCTCAGCATATTGTCAATCATCCATGTTCTCAGATCATGGCTAGTATTTGTGAAATACAGAAATGGAGAAAAATCAGTTCATGTACTTTCAGGAATTCTCTCAATTTCAAATTTCAAGAAATAAATTGAAGGTTTCATAATGAATAGTCACATTGGACCATCACTGATTTTCCAATATCTTAGCATTGTGTATAAATATACTAAATAAAAAAGGCAAAAAAGTCCTAAAAAGGTATTTATGCAATAAATAGGCATTTATGCTAAAATAAGCAAAAAAACCATAAGCAAATTCCATCAAATGTCATTTTTCATGATTCATGGACATGTATTATCAGCTTTTAAATAAGCTCTCTAGAAAAAATAGGCATTTCTCTAAACATCCAATGCCTACTCATCACTTTTAAGAATTATTGAAGATATTTCATAAACTTTGTCTGCCCTTCTTAATATACTACTTTACTTAATAAACTCATCTCTATCTGTATCCACTTTCCCAAAATCCCTAAAAATTAGTACTCAAATACCACTTGCTAACAATACACAAGATGTTACGAATTATCAACCTATAACCCTCACTTCACTATTTGCCCAATTTTAAAAAATTATATTAGCAAGACAATTCTTTTCTAAAATCTAATAATATCCTTAATAAATAACATGGCTTCAGGAACAGCTTCAACATCACTACTCTTGAATTTATTCATGAAATCATTGGAAACTGAATCAAATAACAAAACAGCAGGTATTCATTCATCTTTTAAATGCATTTCATAGTGTATCTCATAAAAAAATGGTTTAAAACTACATAAGAAATAAGGGGTGGACTTCATGACCTCATTACATCATACCTCACAGGGCATAACAATGTACAGAGATCTTCTGCCAATCTCAAAATTTCTAATCCAAAGTTAAATCAAATTTTGATACAATTACCACAGGCAATCCACAAAAATCTGTGCTTGGACCTTTTGTTATAGATGTTCATGACATTCCAAGCTCTTCTCATATCTCTAATTTCTTATGCAGATGACTTTAGCTTTTTGATGAACATTTTATTTCAATTTTCAGTGTATACAAACTCCTGCTTTCTTTTAGCATATACAACTGTTTAACTGTCTTGCATTCATACAAAACTCCCATCTCCCTGCTACCAACCTCACATTACAAATATCAATATTGTTACCAACACCTCAATAACGTTAATAAGATGCCATTTTTCTTTATGAATGGATAGACATCAAGAAAAAAATCAACCCTCTCAAAGTTATAAAACAAGGACACTTCCATGTTGTTCAAATGGATAATTACTATGAGTTAGAATGAAAAGTTTACATCACAACAAAGGACAATTTTTGACACCTTGTCATGTTTATTAACATTGTCATTGTTCTATTGTTTATTGTTTTAATGTAATGATAAAAATATTTCTTCTACTTTGCAGTATCAATTTATTAGCACTTCTTTATGCAAGGCTTTATGCACTGGTTCCAACTCTAAATCTATTCAATGTGTATGAAATCATCTGAATGGACCATAAAAGCCCCAACAACAGCTTATTTTCATGCCAAACTTTCAAGATAGAAGAAAATAAAAAAGAAATGTCATTTTCAAACAATACCATTTTCTTTCCAATGTCATTTTAATAGGTTAAAATTCAATTTGGGTGTTGAAAATATGTATGTTCTATTCTTTATTAAAGGAAATGTTAGTGAAAACATGAAAAGTGTCAACACTATTTCATTATTTAATGGACATTAGTTATTTCTTCCTGTTGTTACTCTCCAATTTCCTATTCAAATGTCATACATGATTAGATAACTAAGAAGTTTATATTTATTTCATAAATGGGAAGAGCACATTCATTTCTGTTGCATACAATACATTACTATAAATTCTCTGTTAAATGATTTTTGTTTTATTTCATTGTGCTCATTGGTTCTCTCTCTCATCCAATTTCAATATCTGACACGATTCAATATCTTAGTTTTTGACAATATTTCACACATGGCCACATTTATAAATTTATCATAATCATATCATAATCACATCAATATCATTTATCATAAATTAATATGCAATGTGTATTTAATTCTTTATTACTTTGTACTTCTTTGTACCTATTCTTATTCTCTTATTTTTTATTTCAATATCTTACATGGTTAGATAACTATGAAATATAAATAAATATAAATAAAATATTTATTTCAAAATGGCAGGAACAATTAATTTCTGTTGACAATATTAGTGTCAAATATCTGTTCAACTTTTTTCTAGGTTTTATTTCATTGTGCTCATTGGGTCTCTCTATTTTTGAATTTGAATACCTGGCTTCCTTGAACAACTCATGCAATTTTAACCATATTTATATAACACACAGCAACATTTATTATTTCTTCTTTGGTGTAATAAATTGGTATTGAATGCATATTTTTTTATTTAAAACATTTTACTTATTTGTGCTTCTTGGTACTATCACATTTCCGATTTCATTGTCATACATGGTTTCATAACTATAAAATTTACAAAATTACTTATTCCATAAATGGCAACTCCAATTAATTGGTAAATACAATAACAAATTAGTATAAAACATATATATAAACTATGTTCTTGGTTTTACTTCATTGTGCTCATTATTTCTCTCCATTTTCAAATTTGAATATTTCACATGGTTGAATAACTCTTACCAATATTTATTTACTACACAGCCACCTTTATTATCTGACAGGTAATAAATTAATATGGATTGTGTATTTAATTATTTATTACCTTTCAGTTCTTTGTACTCATTGGTATCCTCCAATTTCATATTCAAATGTCTTACATGGTTGCATAACTACAAAGTTTTTTAAATTATTTATTTCATATATCACAGGAGCAATTAATTCATGTATAAAAATCTCTCTATTTTCATATTTGAATATCTGGCATAGTTAAATAACTACTTAAGTGTTTGTTTAACAATATTTATTTCATACACAGCCATATTTATAAATTTACCTTTGGTGTAATATGTTAAAATGGAATGTGTATTGAAATAACACGTGTGCTCACATGTCACATCAAGCAAGCACACACCAGTTTTCTCCACAAAAATACATGGCAATTACTTCCAAATTGTGGCAATTAATTGTCAATAAATGATTTGACACATTTCCTTGTGGTATGCTGACTTGCTACTTCCAGTTCTCCACACCACCTCCTCAGTCCAACACAAAGGCATTTGACAAAGCTCTCAAGTTCAGTTCTACATTTGAAAGTGACCCAACAACAACTAGATTAGTGTATCCCATAAACAAAAACAAGTATACAATTATTTTCAACATGGCTCAAAAGATTACATTCGTGCTAATTGTAGAATTAAAAAAAAAAAAAAAAAAGAATCACTCGGTGCAAAATCACACAATACTAGTCAATAAAAAAAATTGTTACATCTATACACCAGGTACAGCTGAATAAGCTCCACCAAACAAAACAGGCTAGCCAATTGGACATTGGAATCATTGCAGATTGTGCAACTAAAGTGGTACAAATTTTGGACCCATGGCCAGTCCTGTCAAGATCATAAAGTTTCAACATAAGTCAACCAACACTTCTTGATTTTTTTGCCACAAAGAACAAATTTAAATCAGGACAACCGTTCAAACCAATAACAAGAAAATTTGCTTACATGTTACACAAACATAATCAATCCATCACAATTATTGACAACAATAGATTCAAGGAATTAATTAAATATCTTTAACCTAGATACACCATGCCCACAAGAAAATTAAAACCCTTTTATCACGATTTCAATTCTCCAATATTTCAGTAGTTAAAAAAATTTAATCACTGGATTTCATTCGGAATAATTTTCATTACCTACATTAGAAATTTCAAATTAGACTAGCATGTATTGTTCACAATTTTCATTCATTTCATTTATTTTCTAACCATCCTCAAATACAGAACCCCTGAAAATGCATTGACATGTCTCTATATACGAATATTCTGAAAGTGACCATGAAATATCAGTGTGTATACAAAACCACAGTACAAACATAATTAAATGTGCAGACTTGCTTCCTCCTGCTGAAAATGTACTTACTGGAAAAACAAAATGACTCCCCAATTTAAGAAAAAGTGCTGTTCAATACCTGTGCATACAATCACCTGCAGTGGTTTTGGAGAGACTTTCCAGTACAGCTGGATTAATGTGACAAAAAAACAAATGGAATGGATCCACAAAGAGTTACAATGTTAGTTTTCCTTAATAGGAATCTCTAAAATCTTTAAAAAATGTATGTTCATTCCAATAGATTTTAAATATTAAAATAGTACATTTAAAGAACAAAATATATACTTCCAATTCTCATTAAACAACTTTTGCTGCAGAACCTTTAAAGTAGTATGGTGTAGAGTATCAATATTGAAGCTCTCAGACAGGTAACACTATCGAGTATCAAGAAATTCAGGAACAACCTTTCACTATTTCTAACTTAAGCTTATGAAATATATGTTATTATTTCCAATTTTTCCTTTTTGTACTAAAAAAGGAAATATTAGTAAAATTAAATTGTACTTTCCTGCTATCCAAAAATGCAATAAATTTTAATATTAGAATGTATAGATCTGGGAAACAAATTATCTCAATCTTCATTTTCAAATTAAGACCATCAAAATTCAACAGCTGAAAGGAGTTTCTTTCAATGAGATGAATCAAAACAAAAATAAACTATCCTCATTCTTTGCTTTCTTCAACTGTATTTCAGTACTTCTTTTTTTAATACATGTATTTCAATAACATCTCAAATACATTACCAAAAAACAATAACTGTTTTAAAAATCAACATTTATTTCAATTACATATTTCAAATACAAGTTGCACAACCCTCAATATCCCCAATTTAAATCAAATTACTTTTACACTCTTACTCTTCAAAAAACTTTCACATTTTTTTCCATTTCTTCATTTTTCCAGGAAGAAGGGCACGTTTTAGCATTGCCTCGGGCCTCACAATGTCTACCTCCGGCACTAAATTCAAAAGTTCCTTAAGAACACTAAGGATCGTATTTATGAAGCTCTGCCACCAGAGCTCTTAGGAACCTGCTTGTTGGGAGGACAAGAGGCGACTGGAATTGGCTACGGGTGGTTCATAAATCGCAAAACTGATCACTGGCAGCCTGCTAGGCCTGGCAAGCCCCTGGAAGAGGTTTATAAATACGGCCCTAAATTCTCTACTAAATCAGGATTTACCAAAGCTCCCTTCCTTCCTTCTGGGTTATCTTGCCTCTCAGTTCTTCAAAAAATATATTCTCATTCACTTCAATATACTATCAAGCAATTTCTTCCTTCCCACAAGCATTCATTTGCAACAGTACCGCTCCCTTGTACGCGCTGCTGACACTCAGAAACGTTGATAAGAATAAAAAAAATACGACCAAATCAACTACAAACCCTGTAGAGAATGTTTTCAAATATAACGATATAAAAGTGAACGATCCGGCAACAGTGGCTAGTCTCTTTAACCAATAATTTTCGAGAATTGTGACGATCTCACTAAGTGTCTTCAGCCACAAAATTCAATAATAGACAGTTCACCCACAATTTTCGACACCATGTTCGTTTCCGAAACTTCTTCCTATGAAATTCTCAAAATAATTGGTAAACTAAAAAATTAATATTCACCCGGTTTACTTGAATTCCCGGATGCTTTGTTAAAGACCTCTGCATATGCCATTATACACCCGTTAACTCACATTTAATTCATCGTTATGCACCGGAACGTTTCCAGATATTTTCAAAACAGCTCAAATTAAGCCGCTCTTCAAAAACGGCAACAAAAATTAAATTCAAAATTATCGGCCCATTTTTCTTCTATCAGTTTTTTCTAAAATATTAGAGAGACTTTTTTTTACGTACGAATGGAAACCTTTCTCGGTAAACACGACGCGCTTTCACATTGTCAACATGGATTTAGAAAATAAAAATCAACGGAAACAGCTATATTTTCTTTTCTTAAAGATGTCGCCTCATTGGATCAAAACGAGGCACCTTGGGTTATTTTTAGATCTCTCAAAAGCTCTTGACGTCATTGATCATGACCTTTTACTTTCGAAATTACCTTCATATGGAATCCGTGGTATTGCTCAAGATTGGTTATGTTCATACCTTAAACAACGATCTCAGAGTGGAAATGCCTTACTGGAATGATGGAATATAACGTACACACCTTTCCGACTCTTTGCCCATTGCACGTGGAGTTCCTCAAGGATCGATTTTAGGCACTATTCTGTTCCTACTTTACGTAAACGATATGCCCTCGACGATTCGAAACGGAAGAACAGTTCTCTTTGCAGATGATACGAACATCCTTTCCAATAAAGAAACCGTAAATAGTACAATATCAGAGGTTTCAAATTGGTTCCGAAATAACTAATTAATAGTAAACGAAAAGAAAACGGTTTGAATGCAGTTTTCCATTTCAAATACACAATTCTGTGCTACATTCAAAATGAGCGGTGTACCATTCACTGATGTTAAGGAAACAATTTTTAGGTCTCTCAATTCACTCAAACCTTAAATGGCATGTCCATTTAAATTGAACACAAAATTAAGTTCATTATGCTACGCGTTCAGAATTCTTGCAAATTCAGTCAGCCTGCATACTGCTCCTTGTGTATATTTCGCCAATGTTCATTCCCGCCTGAGATATGGTATAATATTCTGGCGAATAGCTTATCTTACAGCTCCCAGACTTTTAGATTACAAACACGAATTATACGAATAATAACCACATCCCACCCACGTGATTCATGTAAACCTCTCTTCATTAATTTAGGAATTTTACCATTACAGTGTGTTTATTTACGAATCAGTGATTTTTGTCAAAAATGACTTCCTTAAGGGCGGGAATAGATTTTCAGAAAATGCCGATGTCTATTACTACAACACTAGTCATAGAAATAATCATCAGTATCAACAGCTCATTACAAAACATTCACATACAATATATGTACATTATTTTACAACACTTTACCAGATGACATTAAACGATTAAATTCGATAGAAAAGTTTAAATCCAAACTGAAATAGTTTCTACTGCATAACAGTTTCTGTACAATTAGAGACTATACTGAGCATTACAAGATAAGACATTAATTTTAACAATGACACATAATGCACTATTTGCCATTTGGACCGTATAAATGTGTATAAACAACCTGTAACAACTATTGTACTACAGCCTCCGGGTCAATGACCCCCATCTCCATCAGGTTTTTCGTCCACTTTCCCTGATCCAGTGAGCAAATGCTGAGATGGCCCCTTGTTTTGCTTCTGGACATAAATGTACTTTCATGTTCTGTGCACGTCTTCTATAATTCAGTGGGAAATATAGTTATTCAAATTATCGTTTCCATGTTGTCGCGGCAGTATTATTCCGAAGGACAACAAGGATAAGAGCCAAAATTTATTGCTTATTTATACTTGAAAATAGATTTTATTACATGGGAGTTTTTTTTTAAATTTAAGTACTATATGACAGTAGCAATCACAGAATTTTGAAAATGTACACGCTTTTCCCCATAGCACATCATACGCAGTTTCAACTGTGTTTTGACGTACAAACAAATAAAATAAAAAGTAGTAAAAGGAAATTTGGTCACATTGAAAGAGTACTTCGTAGAGACCGAGAAATCTAAAACCGACAAACATACGAATCATTCGACATTACATATCCATCTGCAGGCGCTTTTCAAAAAATTATCTTCTCTCATAATCTTCCAAACAAATCTGTAGAGCTGAATAAAAATTATAATTGTTCACCCAACTTATTTTTTATAAAATATAAAAAAAATATCCTTATGAACTTAAGGCACCATTTACTTTTCGAATTCATTTTGCTATTGAACAATATTCATTAAATTATATGTCCTCTATTATTTGTAAATTGTTTACGAAATCGATATGTTTTTGTTCAACAACGTGCATCCACGGCGCAAGTATTTGTTCTCCGTCGACATATTTAGTTACAATATTTTTAGTTTTCGAGAAATTTAATATAATTTTTTCAATGGAAATATATTTTTCTTACGGGCAATGTATAATCATAAACAGAAGAATACAACGGTATATTATGTTAACGTTCTCACACTAATTTTAATATACATTAATACTTCATTTCAAAATAAAACTTACAATATTTCCTGAAGCTGCCGTTCAAACAATTGTCTTTAAGGAACATCGTCATCGCTGCGCTAAGAGATGTAAACGAGGAATAGAGGCGTAATTTCAGCAATTCATATTCTTGTCACGACACACACAGGAATTAAAAATCATCAATATTAACGATCAGAAGTAATTTTTTTTCTATTGATTCATCAGATTTTTAACACTACTACAGGTTGATACTGACAAAGGTTGCTCACAGCAACTGATGTTACTGTAGTGCACCTGACCAGGAGGTCTTCAAGTTAACAGTCCAAAAGCTGGCAGAATTTTCGATTCTAGCTACAGAGGTCCAATTCAGCCTGTCTTGGGAAGAATTCTAACGGCCGACTGCTCTTATCGGAAGTTTTCCGTGGTTTCTCTGATTCACACTAGGACAGTGCCGCAGCACAATCCTCACAAACGGGCCACTGGCCGCGCTCGATCTTTCATTCCTCTTCCTTCTTTCCTTACCCTTTACTACATACATGCACTACACTTCCACACACTTATGTCGGGAGGCCAGTCGGGAACTGGGGCAGTGTCACTGGTGCGAGAGACCTGGTTTCGGAAAATCCTCGCAAGCAGACCTAGGTTGGCGCCAGATCTCCCCAGCCAGCGAGAAGAGATCACCACCACCTCATGCGATAAAACCACACATTGCACTTACGAGACTAATGACATTTCGAGTTCACGGGCCGGCACACGCAATCACTAATCAATATCTACAGGTGCAAATTGTAAAGCATCGATTGAAACATGCATGCGCCATAAACAAACTGCAGTCAGTCTACCCCGGCATTTCCTTACACGACTGCGCAAGTGCGTTGCTTTCAATGGGGGCCGCAAAAGTGTAAAATTATGTATGTACATAACTGTAGGAAAACAATACAAATATCTCCCGTTCTCGCCCGACCGCCGTGGTGTGCGGATCGTGTCCGCAGCTCCGTTGTGCCTTACCTTGTCGCCTGCGAGTGCGCCAAGATAAGGAGAGGTCAAGCGATAACAAACCTGTGTGCAGTAGTTCTAAGTGAACAGTTATATTTGTGCAGTGAAACAGTGTTATTAATTTCAGTTCTAAAAAGACAATTTATATATAAAACTCAGTGATTACAGAAGTGTATTCGGGTAGGCTCGGTAGCATGTAGTGCGAACGCAAAAGCTACCAATACCCGGAAAGCTTCGTATTTCAACAAATGCCATTAGAAGAATCAGCAAGCAGCGGTAGACACAACATGGATCTTGATTCATCTGATCCCGTGAACCTGACACAGAATGCATGGCAAATATACGCACCAGCTCGGTCAAAAAGACCGAACCCAGACGTCCTCGACCCTGATGTAAATAGAAGGGTAAGGCAAAAGACAGCGTCTTGCGATAGTAATAATAGTATTTATACAGTTCCCACCAAGAATCAATTTAGTGCTCTCAATACAGAAGATGCAATAGAAAACAATGAGGAAACTTCTCCCAAAACCACAGTACCTCCAATTTTTGTGCCAAATGTAAATAATGTTCCAGCCATGATTAAGTTTATAAAGGAAGCTTTAAAAACCGAAGACTTCGAAATAAAATCTCTGGCAAACGACAAAATTAAAATAGCACCAAAAACTCCAGATGTTTACAGGGGAATAGTAAAACATTTATCAGGCAACAACTACGTATACTATACATACCAGTTGAAACAAGAACGTGCGTATAGAGTTGTCTTGCGGCACATACATCATACGGTAGATGTAAAAGATATCAAGGCTGCGCTTTTAGAAAAGGACCATAAAGTTAGAAACATAATAAATGTCCGTCATAGGTTGACGAAGTTACCTCTGCCTCTATTTTTTGTAGACCTTGAGCCCAAATCTAACAACAAAGAAGTATTCAAAATTAACCGACTACTAAATTGTGTCGTTGCATTTGAACCACCACGCCTGAAACGAGAGATAGTTCAATGCAAAAATTGCCAGAGATATGAACATACCAGGTCGTACTGTGCATACCCGTTTCGGTGTGTTAAATGTGGAAAAGAACATGATCCAGAAAAGTGTCAAAAAGAAAAGCAAAGTCAACCGACATGTGCGCTGTGCGAAGGGAATCATCCCGCCAACTATAAAGGTTGCCAAGTATATCAAGAAATACTAAAAAGGAAAGGGTACAAAAACTCAAGTAAACCCAGAACATTTCAACAAGAGATGCCTATGCAGACACAAAACAACAATATTGCAACTACTTATCCCCAAGAAAACAAAAGAAGTCTACAAGTAAATGAAGGAACATGGGCCGATGTTGCGCGACCAAAGTCACCAGAACGACAAAAACATAATGAACAACATAACGATAGCCACTCCATTATGAACATTATACAGCACTCCTTTGAGAGATTTGAAAACATATTAATGCAACAAAGTCAACAAATAAACTCTCTAATTAACCTCTTAACGACGCTTGTATCCAAATTATCCAATGCCTAAATTTCTTCGCATTGCAGCTTGGAACGCCAACGGCTTGGCAAATCATCGCCAAGAAATTGAAATATTTCTCAACAAAAACAAAATAGACATTCTACTTATCTCTGAAACTCATTTCACAGAAAGAAGCTACTTTAAACTGAAGAACTTCACATTATACGATACTAAACATCCTAGTGGCAATGCTCACGGTGGCACAGCAATATTAATAAAAAGCACCATTAAGCATCAAGAACAGGAAGCCGTACTTGACCAAGATATTCAATCAACATCTGTACAAATTACGGACTGGAATGGACCAATCACCATCAGCGCCATCTACTGCCCTCCCAGATTCAAAATAGATAAGCAACGATTTGAAACCTACTTTAAGTCACTAGGAAATAGGTTCATGGTAGGTGGAGACTTCAACGCCAAACATACTCAATGGGGATCCAGGCTCATCACTCCTAGAGGGAGAGAACTGCAAAAAGCAGTTACTTCTCTACAGCTAGAAACCATTTCTACAGGAGAACCTACCTACTGGCCTACCGACCAAAACAAAATTCCAGACCTGATTGATATATTCATAACAAAAGGAATCCCCTCCACTAACTGTATCATTGAATCTTCCCTCGAACTGTCCTCAGACCACACTCCAATAATTATCACCGTTGGTAACAAAATTATCCTTCACCCCTCTCCCGTGTCGCTAACGAACCATCAATTTGGCTTTAGACAACAGCATTCAACCATCGAACAAGTTAATAGAATCACCAGCTACATTGAGAATTGTTTCCAAGAAAAGAAATATTGTTCAGCCGCCTTTCTAGACATCGCCCAAGCGTTCGACAAAGTCTGGCACGATGGACTCCTATTTAAACTCAAACATTTCCTACCATATCCCTTCATCAATATCTTCAGTTCTTATCTATCCCACCGCACTTTCCAAATCAAATATCAAAATGAATTATCTGAATTCCATCCAATTATGGCCGGAGTACCACAAGGTAGTGTTCTTGGCCCTATTCTGTACCAACTCTATACGACAGATATACCAGAAACAGATAAAACAACTATAGCCACTTTTGCAGATGATACGGCCATACTAGCTTCGGATGACGACCCAAATGTCGCATCAAGACATTTACAAGACCATCTTACAATGATTGAAAAATGGGCTAAGAAATGGAAAATAAAAATCAATGAAAACAAATCAGTCCATATAACTTTTACCCTGAGAAGAAACAAATGTCCTACTGTCCACATCAACAATAATCCAATATTACAAATGGAAAGTGTGAAATACTTAGGGATACATCTAGACAAACGTTTAACATGGAAAAATCACATTTTAGCCAAGAAAAAGCACCTACAACTTCAAGTAAGAAAACTATACTGGATACTAGGATACCACTCAAAACTATCACTGGAAAATAAACTATTGCTTTATAAATCCATAATAATTCCAATATGGACCTACGGCATCCAAATCTGGGGTACAGCAAGCAAGAGTAATCTCTCTATCATCCAGAGATTTCAGTCCAAGACCTTAAGAATGATCGCAGCAGCGCCTTGGTTCATCACAAACGCAGCATTACACAAAGACTTAAAAATGCCCACTGTCTTAGAAAGAATAGAATCAATCAGCACCAACTATCTCCAGCGTCTTGAAAACCATCCAAATCACTTAGCTCTCAACCTCCTTGACAATAGTGCAGATATCCATCGTCTAACCAGAACCTCACCCATACAACTCCCATACAGATACTCAAGAAGTAACTGAAACATTATCACCACCAAATTATCTATTCCAATTGCTGTCAACCTAAAATAATAATTGCTTTTTGTTATAGTATGAAGAAGAAGATGAAGAGTACCGATGGGATACCTTCACTACTAATCATGTCATAATAATTCTACAATAGACATCACATTTACTTATTATTTTGTAAAAAATAGATTGTAAATTTATCTTAAAATAAAAAAATATCTCCGACTTCTTTTCTTTTTGTAAATTTACATATCACACGTTCATTTACAGTAAATAAAAGAATAAAATTTATATCTGGTATCTAAAATATGATGAATTAAATAGATACGTATTATAATGACAACATTAAACCACTCATTCCCTTTCCTTATATTTTCAAGGTTTTCTGATACTGTCTTCTTACAGACAGACATCGAACACGATTCATGAGAAGTTTGAAAATGTTCTTTGTTAGCATCTTCGTTATGCTACCAATTTCTTTGTATCATTTATTTCAATTATCGATACTTTCAAATTTCAGTTTCAGAAAAATTCCATTCTGTACAATAAATTTTTAAAAAAAATTCATTCTGATCGATATTCATGTTCGTTCCTGTTCTAGTGAAGACCACCCATTTATGTACTTGCGCCTGAACTACCTGTACTGCCACTCTCTCGTAACACGTCACTTTCGCGAAATCCACATTCCTCAAAGACGACAGTTGCAAGACCTACAGGAAATTGTTTAATTTAAAGTAAAATTTAAATTATAATCGTATGGTCAAACTGTCAAAACATTAACAAATGAAACATTATTCAATTCTTTTTATCAATTGCTAGAGAAAAAAATCTGCTTCCATTTTCAAAAACCTATAGACGAATAAGTTCTCCAAAAATACAAAAACAAAATATTCCCAACAATTCTACATCTTCATCGACCCATCATTTCATATTGTTGAGTAAAATTTACATTCACATATCGTGAACCGTTTAGAAGTTGTGGAAATGGCGTATAATTTGTGTATATCTGACTCCTTAATTGTTTGCAAATAAAAAGCGTTAAATTATTTTCACTATAGTTTTCTGGGTGTATTGTCATTATTAGCGTATTTAGACAAGTGGATGTGCTCATTTCTGAAGCCAATGAGTTCGTTTTTTGATAAATTACTCAAGGTTTTTTTCTTCTTTTCTCATCTTCTAAACAAGAAAACCAGTGACAATTTTTTTTTTTCAATTTCAAATAAATGGTTGTGTTAACATTGAGGACGTCACCAATCACACATGAACGAAAGTATTCATACTCGTATAGCTATAATAAACTTTCTAATATTAAAAATAAAAATGTAAAACTTACAATTCATTAAATAGTAATGTATTAAATAGTAATATGCCTGGTCATAGGTATTCATACCTACACACAAACCCGTTTGTCGTGTTAAAACCAAAAGTTCCCCTGCGTGTTTAGTATTTTGTTTCTTAATTGATTTTTATTTCTACGTAAATAATTTCTCTTCACATCCTTGGCATTGAATGAACCAATATTTTGATCGCTTATGAAGCTTGTTCTCTTCTTGGACGAGGACGTCTTAAATGCTACACTCATGTTATACGGAGTTTTGGAATCTTCCTTTCCAACACGATCCTTAAATGTTCTCTATGACTAACATCTGGAGATTGTGGAGGCATTTACGAAGACATGAACACTTATTCTTGACATTTCTGAAAAGGTAAGTTTAGGACTTTTCCTTTATCAGCCCTTTATTTATGTACATCATAATTCTTTTATACATTTTCCCTGGGCGACCACTTTTTCCTTATTTACAAACTCGTATTAATTTTTCTACCATCTCTGAATAAGAGATACCTTGACCTATAAACCTTACAATAATTTTTCTTCTTTCGTCATTACTCTTCACTTTCCTTCCCATTTCTGCATAAAACTTTCGCTATATCCAACCCAAATTATCAATGGTACAATATTTAACACAACCTTCTCACTTCACAGATGCAAAAATGTGTGTTAGAATTAGGTGTTCTCTGTTCGCGTAATTAGAGTTACTTGTTACAGACTATCCCATAAACTATGAACCACCCATAGCTTCTAAACTGCTCACTAAATCGAAATGCAGTTTTCTCTAAACAATGCGGAATCGTGGCGCAAGTAATATGCTGTAGAGAAATAGTCTATTTTTTTTTCATTTTCGAGAAATTTAATCATTGGGTTTTTAAATTGAAATATATTTTTCGCTAGCAATAGATAGATCATGAAAAGAGGAATACAATGATGTATAATATGTTGCTATTTTGATAGTGAAGAGGATAAAATCACACCTCTGATTAAATGTAATCTAAGTAATGAATTTTTAAAGGTTTTCATTATATTATCTATTAATTAATCAAATAATTGATATGTAGAAATGTTCCCTTATTATTTACCTTTAATAAACTTCCTATTTAACACCTGTACTAAAAGAACAAAATACATTTGAAATACTCTTGATAGTTCTATCAATATAAATTTACCAAACCCTGATAAATGCACTTCTCCAGTCGCGACTGCGAATACTGATTTGAGTTTTTTTCAATTCATTTCAATCTAAGACCAGTTCAATTCAGATGAACCAATGAAAAAAAATTCCCATTCTCACGTTAACATTCGCGTTTCTTACTGTCACCTCTGTGTCAACTCCATGGGCTGCTTCAGTTCTGCCTCTTATCCCTCACTTCCATCTCCCCTCTCCACGCAACTGTGCGCCGCGAAGGCCACCTTCCCCGAAGGCGAGACTTGCTACGGCGGCTAGAGAAAATATTGTCCATTTCATTTACAATGACAGAAAATCTAATTTTATACTCTAATTATTTTCCAAATACCAACATGATATATGTTTTACCTATGTTTTCATGTCATGATCTAACCATTTCTGGTGAAAACAATATACATACATTAAAAAATCAAAGATGACCAAATTTCTCGACAAATTGAAATATTATAGACAATTTCTCTACGGCCATGTTATGATTCATTATGATTCTGTATTGTTCAGCGTAAATTTATTTTCAATATCGCGAACCATTTGCAAGTTATGGGGGTAGCTCATAGTTTGTGGGACATCTTGTTCACTTACGTGACGTTCACTTACGCCTATGAATACTTTTGTCCAGGTAAATTCAAACCTAAACAAATAGATATTTATCTACGTTTCCATGATGTTATTTATTTTATTGCAGGGCATTTCTCACCTACTCAGACACGATATTTTGTATCACTGAATGCCTTTAAATTGTACTAACTGTACTAAATCTTTTATCACCGCAAAACATCGGTGTAAGTACTTTTGACGATGTCTGTATTTCGACTTCTAACCCATTTCCTTCCATTTCCTTCACATATATCCTACCCTGTAATCGACTATATCTAGCTACAATGACCCCACCAGGCACCTGGCCTCCGAAATAAACAAAAGTGACCGCCGAGGGTGCAAGACCTTCATCGGGGAAGCGAAGCGGAGCAGGGTCCCATTTTGTCAGGTTTAGTAATTTTTTGAAATTAAGAGAAAGGAGTATAATTGCACTAGCAATATGCTAAACAAAATTGTGTACATAGGAGCGAGTTTTCTTATTCACCAAGAGTGCAATTTTACCCATTCATCTACGCTTACATTCAATGCTTTCTTATTTCCATTCAATGCCATTTTTAATTTTGAGAAATACAAGCAAATTCTTGGCGTACATTCGATAGCGTCATGTTCGCTTTCACGAACGTTCTGATCAATATCCATTTTAGCGGGCCTTGCAATTTGCATTTATGGTCACGCAAGCGACAGATTAAATATTAGACAAAGCTAAGAAAACAATGCTAACATTACTTCCTAGCAAAAGTGAAGACTTATGATGTATTTGTACATTTAATTTATTCTTGTTACCAATATTATATGGTTCCTTTATTCAGTGTCAAACCAACGTGTTTCTGGCTGATCTTATCCATACTGGAGAAGAATTGGGTGAAAGTCCATATTTTACATTACAACAGCCATATGTAAATGAGAAACTAACAATATAAGTAATTGTAGCTTAAATATTAATAGATTTAACTAGTTGTTAATAGATATAAGTAGCTTTCGGGTCAATGACTCCTCTCCATCGGGTTTCACTTCCCCACTTCCCCTGATCCATTGAGCAAATGCTGAGATGGCTTTCATTTGGTTCTGGACGTAAATATACCTTCACTATGCTCACGTCTTGTTGAGCTTCCCCTTTCCTTGTGGTGGTAAGCTTAGGATGAGTTACTATTTTGTTAGCAATGCACAAAAATAAAATCTGCAGTTCCTTTACCGTTACAAATAAGTTTTCTATAACTCGAGAATGAAAACTTTCTTAGTTTTTGAAATGTTCATCTCGCGCTTTTTAAATATATTATTAAATTAATAATAATAAATAAAAATAATAATAATAATAATAATAATACTATTATTATTATATTATAATCATTATTATTATTAAATTAATAAATAATAATATTAAATTATTATTATCACTTTCTCTGCTTTAGCAGGAAAACCTATCACCTGTCCAATTGATGTTCTAGGACTAGGCTCGAACTGCGCAGGAAGGAAATTCATGCTGACTTCCATGAATGTCAGGAATTTCCTGACAATATGACACGTTTGAAGAAGGGTGGCTTTCTGGACTTCTAAGATATTTTTGATATCTAAATTCTCCAGATTTCTTTCAAAGTTCCTGGTGACGACTCCAACGGATAGAACCATGGGAAAATGAGAGATCTCATGCAACTTCTAAACGTTTTTTAGTTCACTTGCCAAGTTCTCATTTTCTTCATTGTTCTGCTTCGAACTTCCGTAAGTTGTGAGTCAAAGGGATTGCAACATCGATTGAGGCTGTTTTCTTTTCTTTGTCTATGAGGATGTCAGAGCGGTTATGATCAACTATTTTATCCGTCATAATAGGCCGATCCCAATATAAGACGTGCGTCTTCGTTTCTAGCACAGCATCTGGTTCATATTTTTAGTATACTGGAGATTTATTCCCAACATTCCAAGTGTCATTCCTAGTTCTCGGTGAAGGAGTTTTACCACTTTGTTATGTCTGCCTAAATAGGCACTCTTGACTAAGTAGTGCACCCCGCCATTATGTGCTCGATAGAATCTGTTACCACATCTACATTTGTCGATATCATTTGTTTTTAAAACATGGTTTTCAGAGTTTTTAGTTCTTATTACTCCTGAATTGCTGCTACAAAACCTTCAGTTTCCGGGTACAAGTAACCATTGCTCAAACACTTTAAGGAAGCAGATTTGACAATCATAGGGTCTAACAGAATTTGGAAATTTACCGTGAAGCATCAATTGCTTCCAATTTTGTATTTCCTCCTTTAGAGTTTGTATTATAATAATCGGGCCTTGGTTGCTTAAATTAAGTGGCGTGTATCCAGTGTCAGCGCTCACCACCTTCTTCGTGAGGGAATCCTCAGACCAAAGTATAGCGTCCCTCATTTTTTGTTCTTAGGTTCTGCAGAGTAAAAATGTTAAGTAGCTCTCGACCACCTTTTCTTGGTAAATACAAACTAATCACAGAAGAGTTAGGGTGTAGACATCTGAATTTTGTCCATCCAATGAATTTAGGTCGGCATCAGACCATTTTACTACACCAAAACTGTACATCAGCGTAGGTACAGCCCAGCTGTTGATTGCCGTAATTATGTTTTTCCCAGCTAGCTTCGTATTCAGTATTTTGGTTATCCTTCTCTTTTACTTCTCGGTAAACTTCGATTTCTCTGTCATCAAATGGAATGTACATATAACAGAATTAAACCCTAAATTAAGCTCATTATGTTAGGCATTCGGAATTCTTTCAAATTCTGTCAGCCTTCATGCAGCTCGTTGCGTGTCTTGCAAATGTACATTCCCGCCTGAGATATGGCATAACATTCTAGGGAAGCTCATCTTTTAGTGCCCAGACATTTAGATTGTAAAAGAATACGAATAATGAAAAAATGCCATCCACGTGATCCCTGCAAGCCTCTCTTCATTGAGCTTGTAATCTTACTATTGCCTGGCCTATTTACGAATATGTAGTATTTATCAAACATTACTCAACGGTGGGAACATATTTTCATAATACTGATATTTATTGTTACAACACACGATGTAGAAATCATGTTCATCAAGTGTCAGTATCAACACCTCACCAAGAAATCCACATACAATACATGTAATTTACTTTACAACGCATTGCCAGATGAAATTAAACAATTAAAATTGATACACAAATTTAGATTAAAATTAAAATCTTTTCTGCTGCATAAATGTTTCTATACAATTAGAGAGCATACTGATCGTCTAAAAGAAAAATAATGTTTACTTAAAACAATGATATAGTATAATGAATTAATTTACATTTGTATTGTTTAATTTTTAGAAAAGACTTAATATGCCTGTAACAAGTAATGTACTTCAGCTTCCGGGTCAATGACCCCCATCTCGATCGGTTTTTTGTCGTTTCCGAGATCCACTGAGCAAATGCTGAGATGGCCCCTTGATTTCCTTCTGGACGTAAATGTAGCTTCACTATGCGCACGTTTTGTTGAGCTTTCTTTTTGCTTGTAGTGGTAGTAGAGTAGTAGTTACCCCTAAGGGGCAAGTTTCTATTTAGTTAACATTACAGAAAAATCAAATCTGCAGTTCGTTTTTTGTTGCAAATAAGTTTTCTATAACTCGGACACGAAAATATCTAGTTTTTGAAATTTTAATCTTACTTTTTTAGAATTAATTACAGATATTAAAGTAGAAGTAATAATCTTTCGAGGAAATTACTAATTTAATTTACTTCACGAAAACTTGGGTTTACAGGTGACGATGTGTGCCCGCGACTTCATTTACGAATTAGGAAGCATTCCTCAAGTCCCGGAAACCGACGAGAAAATGCCGGAAGGACGAAGTAGACTTTAGTTCTATAAGAAATTTAAAACACCAAATATAGATCATTTATTTCCATTCGGGATATAATCCTATCAAATGTCGTGATTCCAAATTACAGATAAATTGCTTAAGCATTCTAATTACAAATCAATTTCACAGTCGACATGCCACGAAGTCAAAATCGCTGAAATACTGAAAAAGCTGAAATGCTATGTCCGAACCCCCATGTCCATCCTGCATGTTCAAATTGGCGCGATTAATAACGTGCGACCGAATAGTGCCTCGGGAAAAGTCTGCCTGCCTATAGGAATTTACAGATTTACTTCACCAACCCTATTAAACACCCACCTTGCCAAGGCTGGCCTTTTCACCCAACCATATTCTTAACCCCATACCTGCTGCTAACCGCTCCACCTCCGTCGGCGTCGCCTACGATACTTTGGGTACAGTGGTGGATTTAGGCATGGGCACTGGCCCCTGGGCGGCATATTTTCATTAATTCAATTTTTTATTCGAAACTTATGAGCAGGATTCACAATGGCCCGTGTGGATTCAATAGGACACTTCCGCTCTAACAGCTGGCCAGCGAACAATGTAGAATTTTTTCCAACAAAATTATGAAAATACTATTTTTTTTAGAACTATAACTTTTAGCCTGTCAAAGTTGATCTTTTTCTGATGCAAACACATTTTAAAAATACCATAATTCAAGTAAATAATAAACCGTAAATATATCTTATATATTTTTATACCTATTTTTTGCTACAATTAATGATATGTCGGCTTATAATTAATCCAATAAATCATTTGAATTTTTGTTTGCCCAAAAAGGTTGAGGTATAAATGACGTCTTACCTCGGCTGATAGGAGCGTTACTTTCAATTAATAATTAACGGACAATTGATCTGCGTTCACTCCAAAGTAATTACGTTCTATGATTTTAGACTGGCGTAGTGTGGGTGACAGTCGTCCGGGGCGGGGGAAAATTTAGCTGCCGCTTATTTAGGTATTTCAATTTCAAAGACTCAAAGAAGTGTACAATAATTTTAAAGAACTTTTCGGCATCATTATTGTGTATTGTCCACGTTACAAATACAAAAATTATGTATATATTTTACAATACAATTATAACATTTATTACAAAACTTAACGTATGCCACTTACTTTGATATAACAGGTATAGAACACCTATGATCATACCTTGCCAATCTAGAAGATTAAGTTCTCAGCAAATTTAATGTAAAACGCAAATAGACTTTTAAACAGAACTAGAACGATACTGTTACTATTTATATTTTTATTGAAAAATAATGTAATTGTTAGAATTGAAACCAAACCTTCTGTAGAACAAAGTTATTGGTCCTTTTTAAGAGCGAAGTCTCACTTTCATAAGACAAGTTGGCATATTTGGTTTCATCAAAAATGACTCAATAAAATTAACTATTCTTTATGCGATATAAGTCCTTCTCGCTAAATATTAGTCAAACAATCCTTGCACAAAACCAAATACAGAAAATCCAAGTCGGTACAATGAGAAAGATGTCATAATTAAAGAAATAGTTTTAGAATAAATAAGATTGCGATCTCGTTTCAATCGTCCGAATCGTAGGAGCGACAAAAACGGTTCAAATGGCCCGGGGCAAGCTGACCCACTACGCTACGCCCCAGATTTTAGATAATTTAGTTTGCGAGTTAACTCGCAGAAACTAACCTCACTAGTTTATCACTGGAACGACCTTCATAATTTTAGGACTTGACATTCGAATGCAAGCAATGTACAAGAAAAATCAAATTTGTTGCGAGACTGTCACGGATTTAGAAGAAACAGTCCGATATCAAATGTTACACTTCCAAGCACACTGCGCTTAGAAAAATATTGAAAATTTATCTCCGATCGAATTTACGCGGATTTGGTACCGGGCTGTTGTACCCAAGTGTACGGGTTCAAACCTGACCGAAGCCATGGATTTTTAAGGACGAAAAAAATCCTTCGCCTTTGGAGGGGAAGTAAATCCGGCTGTCCCATGTAGTAGATTCACTGCATGTAAAAGATCAATCCTAAATGAAGCCTCTGAACTAAATTTAAATCGCCTGTTTCGTCGCCCCAGATAATACCTCCTTTCTCCACTAGATGAAAGGAGCGTAGCAAAATTTGCGTGGTCATACGGAAGAGCGGGCTAATGTCCCGAGTCTCGCCACGTAAAATCAGGCCTTAACTAACTTAACTTTATGAAGTTTCGTGATTATAATTTGTATATGGATATTCCAATGTTGATTTTGCATACCGGATGATCGTCTGCACACCGATCAGTAATTGCAGTGCTGAATTATCTTTTTCATGTTTGAAACGAATGAAAAACTACCTTAGACCAATGACTGAAGCTCGATTACATGCGTTAGCATTGTTGGAAATAGAATCCGAAATTTTACAATCAATATACTGTGATCTCATCGACCAATTCGCTGTCTAATCGGCAAGACGCACGCGATTTTAGTTGATTTTGTGGAAGGTTTTTACACAAAATGTTATTTCAAGGAGACTCAGGTCGACTCAACCTCCTTTCCAAGCGAGTACCAGTCTCTCCTGAGGGAAGACGGATGGATCGCTGTGCTCGCCACACAACCCTTCTCCTTGAGCTGACGGCGATGAATAGGCGAAGCCCTACCTTCACTTCCCCTGTAGGCCACATTGGCCTGTGTGCAATTGCACAGGGATACCTTTGCCATATATTAAAGTTATTTTTATTAATTGAATAAATGCTTTAAAATGTTATAGAAACTGTATTTATTAAAAATTGAAAAACGGCAGAAATTGCGGCATGTAGTATAGTGCCCAGGGGTGTAAATCGGCTACTGCTTGTAAGCGACCGAAACGTCGCTAACTTCCATAGAAATAAGACACTATCTCAGTTTTAGTAAACAATTGTTCGGCGCTGAAGTATTAAAGTGTAAGTCATTGTATTCGTAAATAAAACTTCATTGGAAACCTACGCAGTCTGACTTCCTTTTTAAGATTCCGATTCCTCGCTAAGCAATATGCTGTAACTACAAACCGATTAGGAAAGCTCCATTGCCTGGCCCTTGAAAATAAACCCCACCCTTGAAAATAAAATATCAATATTGTTAACAGATCATATGCTAGACTCTGTGGTATGAACAGATACTAACGCTAAACAAAATTTCATTATCGAAAAAATTAACAGTTCAGATTGTAATGTACCATTACAACTTCGATAAATTGTAACACGAAAACAAATGATAAGCTGTTAACAACTACTGGCACAAACCATTGAGCGAACTAAATTAAGAAATATTTAGTTTTTTTCATTGTGAAATGGTAACTAAAGTAAAGTGAGGGACTGTCAGAAAATTACTGTAAATTATCATAGATTAGCAAAATTAACATAATTATGTTGTATATTTATATATTAACAATTATATATTTATATATTATCATTAAATAATTAAAACTACTACTAGATATGAAGTTTAAATAAAATATTAGGATACAGTGATCACGATGCACAAATTCTTACCATTATAAGAAATGTGAACAGTGACAAATAGTACACTTCTGCGTAAATTGTTTACTAAAAATGAAAAAATTATTCATTGATTACTTGATGCAGGAGTTATAGTTTATAATACTCTTGATACAAACTAGAAATATTTTTTTCTTCAATGTTTTTATTTCATTTTAACTTTCGTGCCTCTTTAAAAAAAATTAAATATTTCACGGAAAAGCAATTTTTTGGGTAAGACAAGGGATTAGATCATATAAAAACAAGCGAATTATTTCTTTCATTTTAAAACATATCTTCTCAAGATTTCTCCCTCTACTTTAAAAAATACAAATCATTGTTAAGAAAAAATCATAAGGAAGGCTAAAATCATGAAACCTGATCAGCATATTTTGAAATTTTAACAAAACAAAAGCTAGGTTGAATATAGAAAAATACGACCAAATCGACTACAAATATTTTAGAGAATTTTATTTTAAAATATAAATGTGAACTACCCGGTAACGGTGGCTAGTCTCTAACCAATGCCTTCCGAGAATTGCTGCCGATCTCTCTAAGGAACTTCAGCCACAAAATTCAACATCGGACATTTCCCCAAAAAGTTTAGACACTATGTTCGTTTCCGAAACTTCCTATGAAATTCTCAAAATAATCAGTAAACTAAAAAATATTTCTTAAATACTCGGCCGGTTTAGATGAATTTCAGGAATATTTGTTAAAGACCTGTGCGCCTGCCATTATACACCCGTTAACGCACATATTTAATGCTTCATTATGCACCGGTACTTTCCCAGATATTTTCAAAACAGCTAAGATTAAGCCGCTCTTCAGAAACGGAAACAAAAATTAAATTCAAAATTATCGGCCAATACTGTCAGTTTTTTCAAAAATATTACAGAGACTTACGTACGAATGGAAACCTTTTAGTAAACACGACGCTCCTTCAGATTGCCAACAGATTTAGAAAATCAAAATCTACGGAAACCATTTTTTTCTTCATTGGATCAAAACTGAGCACCTATTCGATTATTTCTAGACCTCTAGAAAGCTTTTGACATCATTGATCATGACATTTTACTTTCAAAATTACCTTCATATGGTATCCGTGGAATGGCTCTACATTCATGCGAGTACCTTAAACAACTCAGAAAGTAGAAATACCTTACTGGAACGATCGACGTACACACCTTTCCGACTCTTCAATTGCACGTGAAGTCTCTCAGGGATAAATTCATAGGCCCTATTCTCTTCCTACTGAACGTAAACGATATAACGCCCTCGACGATTCGAAACTAAAGAACAGTTCTCTTCGCGAATGATACGAATATTCTTTGCAATAAAGAAACTAATTAGATTTTTCAAATTGGTTCCATAATAACTTAATAGTAAACGAAAGAAAACTGCCAATGCAGTTTTCCATCTCAAACAATTGTGCTCCATTAATAACGGTGACTGATAAGGCAACAAAATTTTTAGGTGTCTCAATTCAGTCAAACCTCAGATGGAACGCCCTTTTAAATGAATTTAACACACTATTAAGTTCATTACGCTACGCGTACAGGATTCTTTCAAATCCAGTCAGCCTTCATACTGTTCGTGGTGTATATTTTGCCAATGTTCATTTCCGCTTGGGATATGGCATAATATTCTGAAGAGTTGCATTTTATACCTCCCAGACTTTTAGATTACAAAAAAAAAAACTGTACGATTAGTAACCAAATCCCATCTAAGTGATTATTTTAAGCTTCTTTATTAATCTACGAATTTTACCATTAACTTCGTCTTCATTTACGAATCAATGCTTTTTGTCAAAAATTACTTGTTAAAGGCAGGAATATATTTTCAGAAAACGCCGATGTTTATAATTATAACACTCGACAAAGAAATATTCATCAGGTGACCATTATCAAAAGCTCATTAAAAAAAATTCACATACAATACACGTACATTTTACGACACTTTGCCAGATGGCATTAAACGATTAAACTCGATAGAAAACTTTAAATTCCAAGTTAAATCGTTTCTGTTGCATAACTTTCTCTACACAATTAGAACTATACAGAGTATCACAAGGAAAGTAACAGTAATTTTAACAGTAATATCTAATGTATTATTTACCATGTGGACTGTATAATTCTAAACAATATGTATCAAGTATTGTACCACAGCCTCTGGGTCAATTATTCCCATCTCGACGAGGTTTTTCGTCCAGTTTTCCTGATCCATTGAGAAAATGCTTTGATGGTCCCTTGTTTTGCTACTGGACATAAATTTAACTTCATTATCTGTGCACGTCTTCTAGAATTCAGTGGGAAATATAGTTATTCGTTCACCATGTTGTCCCGACAGGACGCATTATTCCTTGACGAAGGACATGATAAAAGCCCAAATTTATTGATTTACCCTTGAAAATATATTGTATTACGTCGGAGGGCATATTTTGTTAACAATCCTTGCAAAAATCCCTCCTTTTCTTTCTGTATTCACAATGCAAGTAGGGTAGGGCTTAGTGTAGGGATCACAGAATTTTGAAAACCTGCACAGAATTCATTTCTCCCCATAGCACGTCACGCACATCTTTTAACAGTTTTTTTTTTTACGTAAAGTGAATAAAAAATATACTATTTTGATAATTAGTTTATGAACGTTATAAAATACAATAAATCTGTCCTTGATATAATTGAGAACTTGTGCTAATAAAATTACATTCAATTGCATTATTAATATTCTAAAAGATCTCCGCCGAAATCTAATCTATTCGATGAATCTTCAAGAACCAAACTTTACTACAATTTTAGAAATACGTCGACAACTTCAAGTTCGCCATTACTTTCATACAAATCAGGATGGACTCCTTCGAATACCGGTTCTTAGTGTAATATCAATAATTTCTAAGCCAAAACGTACCAAGAAAAGCTGTTACTAAATGTAAGATCATATTCTTGTTCCATTTTTTATGCCAGTCCATAAAAACTGTTCAAACGAAAATATCCAAGCCATTAATTATTGTGTAAAGTGTTACATTGCAAGTTTTTCAATTCAGTTCTGGCCAAGAATAAGTATTGTCAAACAACAAAAAACCTTTCCTTTCCAACTGGAGTAAATTCTGATATTCATGAACATTTCAATTGTTCCGGACTTTTCCATCTAAAGCGCTTTACCTTCTATCCCCAGCAAGAAAACATTACAAAAGCGTGCACAATAAAATGAATGAATTTATTTGAATTTTTTTATTTAACAGAGTCCTTAATAACTGCTGTCTTAGTATATTTCAGTTTCCAACGATCAAAGTAAGCGATAGATCTTCTCTCAAGAACTCCTACGAAGCACTTCAACTACTATCGTTTTTCACATTCAATGGAAGAATTAAGGCTATCATACTTCTACAAACTAAATTCTTCCATGTAGTTAATTAACATCAAGCGAAAAACAACATCACAACAATATAAAACTTAACAATAACAGTCATCAAAGTGCACTGAAAGCTACCAATTAAACATTCAATTACATTTTATTCACAAAACTTACCATTTGATACATCCTAGTCAGCACATCTCTTCAAACTCTCGATGCCTCGCTCTCCATCGTCGCATCGTACACCCATCATCTGGATCGCACCCCAGCTCTTCAGCGAGTTCGAGATCTTGCAAGAGAACCATAATCTAAAATCAACAACACATTTTTCGTTATTTTAATAAAATATGCAACTTCACGATGTTACTGTGCCATAAATTATTTATTGCATTTCCCCAAATATTATCAGTGGAGAAGCGAAGCATTTTTGCGCAGTCATCGCACGATGTGGCGAATATGCGAAACTATTTCTGAAGGTACCGGACCTTCACGGACGCACGGGAAGGGGGGGAGGGCGCTTCTCCTGAAAGTTTTGAATTGGGTCCCAAAGCCTTAAGTAATAAACCTTTATTTTTCGTAAATAGTATGCCAAATCTCTGATTTACCTTTTTTAACATTATAATTTGTGGAATTGTTCTAAGACCTTTGGGAAGAGGCGGTCAACTCCATATTTGACATAAAATCAATTGTCTTTACCAATCGTCATGGAAATTATAATTTCATTGTACATGTACGTTTTGTTTTTTTACAAGTAGTATTTCATATGATAAAGTTTAATGGAAAATGAGGACCCGAAATATATTCGTCTTCTATTGTTCAAAGCTGCGCACGCCAGTGCTACTGGGAGATGGGAATTCGAAATGTTTTTCAAACGATGCTGCATTTCAAACATTAAAATAACTCCTTTGTCGACTAACTTATCCACATTTGTTTCAGTAAGTCTTCTGAACACCTCAACTCTGTATTAAAATTGAAATTGCTATGTCAATTCTTCGGGCAGTTGTTTCTGTGATCACGGACGTAAGATCAAGTTTAAGTCTGAGTTGGGGGAAAACTAAAATCAATTAAAATGCGAAATATTTTTTTCCGTGAGCCATGTTTATTTTGTGAGGGCACAAATTATAAAATCCAGCAAAAACCCATTCATCTTTATTTGCCTCATTTGTTGGCCTTGATATTGATTTTCAAAAGTGTTTTATCGCTTACTTCCACACAGACACTTTTCAATGTCATAACTAGACAGAGTGCATGGTTTTTCTTTTTGAGTTTTATTTAATAACTAAGGACTGAGTCGGCCTGGTACGCCGTCGAAAGCTTCCCTTCCAATTTAGGTGTACCAATTAATTTTTAACAAACTACGATATCATCTTAAATGCTTTCCCGTAATACATAGAAATCAATAACAAGCTGATAACCCAACTAAAAATCGGTAAACGTGCCCAAGAATCAAGGTGTACTCAAAAAACATCGCACTGTTTCATTCAACTTCACAATGGCGCGTTTCACCAGGCATGGCCGGAGTCCGCCACACAGAAGAAATGCTCCGTTCGCAGCGATGAGTTGGAGCACTTATCGCCGTGCAAAAGCACACCTACTGTAAGCAAGTGCAATTTACATGCTCTTACGATCACATGGCTTTGCGTTGCCATTAGTATTCTATTGATTGAACCAATCTTTGGCAAAGTTATATGTTGTAACTGATTAATGAAAATGCACGCGATTAGTAGAATAGTAGTCAATGTGTTTATTATTCAAACCAACAAACCGCTGCGGCATAGACCACTCTTGGCACAGAGCGAACTCGCTTGCCTTCCACAAAGGAGGTACGGATTCGATTCCCGGGTAATCACTAGTAAAATTTGTACAGAGCTTGCCTCCTACATGGGGTCTAGTCCAACCCCTGCGTAGAGTTCTAAACCCACTGTCCAAATTCCTTCCCAATTCTTTCCCCGCTGGGTAGAAACTTACACAGAGATTGTACCTGGCGGTCCTCTAGACAACGAACATGACTTGTGTCCATATACGAGTAAGCGAGTTCCCTACCCTTAACATTACCATTACCTCAAAAGTTACAAAAACAATATTGTGATCGCTAATGACCTTGCAGTTAATGCGTCCTTAAATAAAAAGCGTAAAAAACCGCTACTGTCGGTTAAGTCACCGAAAGCGAGCGGAGACTTCTCAATTAAATGAACCAATTCCTTTGCAAACTTTTCGTTTTATAACCATTTACTGGCCGTTTCGTAATTCTTGTTTAAATTAATTATATTTTTAATAATTATCCAGTACTTATTTAAAATATTTAAAACGCAATATCACTTTGCATAGTCATAGCTGCTTCTATCAATGACCGGACGCCTCGTCATTCATTGGCCACGTGCCACGCTTCCATGGTTTTTCGAAAAACTTAACATTCTGAAATTTCTACACATCATTCCAATTATTTTAGAGAATCCTAAGTTTGCTTTAAAAACATACACTAAATTTGTAAAATATAAATATTTAATATTCTGATAAAATATTAATAGAAAAATTGACAATACTCCATTATTTATTATAACACCAATAACATTAATTTATACTTACAATTGTTTACCGCAACGCCAGAAACGGCGTGCAAGACGATATCGTACTGCATTTCTCAAATGAGAAAACCACAAACGCCTTCCGTCGACCCGTCTTGCCCGTCAACTGCGAAGAAAGAAACCCGGTAGAGATCCGCAGCGCCGCCAAAGCAAGAACTCTTATCTCAAAACGTCATATTCATTGGTTTCGTATAGGAACCGTCACGGATACGTCACAGCTTCAGGCGCTGACATCCGGTAAATTCTGGAACAAAGATTCCGGATGTAGTTGCCGCCCCTATCAGGGGCCGCGAAAATACAATTCACTTTCACTACAAACATCACGTTTACGTTTGAATAACAATGCATCTTTTAAAAGCAATTTCATGTTCAACCACAAAAATGTTAATAAAGAATTTAAAGAGCACTTGCAATCGTAGAATAATAACTTTATAAATAATTAAAAAAACAATTTTAATTAAATTTTTTAATAAAAAAAATTTTCATTTTCATTAAAACTTGCAATGAATCGTACTACTGAGTACGTACGAGATTAACAATCATTCATTAACAAGAAATAGCAAGGAACGAAAGAGTTATGGAAAGCATATCCTTTATTTCTTAATATACAAATGTCTACTGTTCGACAATAATTCTATTAACACATTCCCTTTTACAGCATTTCGTGGGAGACAAACGTTCGCTGATAAAATTAACCAAAATGAATGTAAAACACGCCCAGTTTCTTAAAATTCGCTTTAAAAAAATCTGACCGAGTACAACTGGCATAAGAATTTTCTCATCAGCTCCATATTCCTCCACAGTATTCTAGAACGCGGTCTTCTCATTCTACAACCTTCGGAATCTGTGAGGAAGTTTCTCTTGTTTTTTTACAAGAAAGAAAGCAAATCTTTCATACTGTTGATTAGTGTTACTAAAATACAAATTGTTTTGTAATTAATTTTTTTGATTTCGTATATTCAGCTCTCAAAATTGAAATATTGGCGAATCATGGTAATTTTAATACATACAAATAAAAAAAATCCAAATTTCTCGGTACATATTTTGTATTATACATTTCATGTTTCACATATTTCTTATTTTACATATCTTGCAAAACTTTTTATTACTCCTCCGATTATATTTAAACTTATTTCGCAAACGAACTTAAATGGATTTTTTAAACACTTTTTTAAAAAAATTAGCAAATTGTTTCATAAACAAAATCAGAACTGCGTTCTGACGACGAGAGGTGCCCTATATTATGTATAATGTGTGTCAAATGCACGGGAGTCTATCTGGGTTAACTCCCGTCTACACCGCATGTACGAGTATGTTACGACAACTGCTAGTCAGCGCTGAGAATATTTCCTTTAGGTGTGGAAATTATCAACGTCATTTTTAGTTATCTTTAATCCCAATTTTCGAAAAACATTGGTTGTAGCAGACGTGTGAAGACAATATTGCAGTGAATGTTTGCAGATCGTTAAGTTCTCACGTTTGTACAATAGCCATTATTTCTCTAAAAAATAAAAATAGTCACAAAAATATTTTATCCAGAAATCTCAGCAATATTTATTTTTCAAAAGTGGATTAATAAATGATTTATTTATGTTAATTCAAATACAGTTTACATTTATTTTGTTTGTAAATTAGAGAATAAAAGGGTATTTTCATTTTACATATTGTATTTTTTTGTACTTTCTCGCACTTACTTGGTAAGAAACCGGAAAACGGTGAATTTTCGACAGAAAAAAAATCATGTTAGGCCCTGGAAACAAAAAAGTAGATGTTCTTGTTCCTACACGTAGTAAATTACTTCCTCTAAAAGCAGGGGAGGACAAAGTGGTAAAGTACCAACCCCTGGTAGCCCAACTTCATGGAGTGTCCAACGCCAGAATCCTGCCAGTGGTGGTTGGAACCTCTGGGGCTATGCCACGATCAACAGTCAGTGCCCTCAAGACGTTGGGGATCATGTCTCGAGGCGATCTATCTCGTTAATTGCTCTCAGAAGCTCTATTAAGCTCTACACACAATTTGTAAGTTTCGATGGAGCAATTTAGCGTCGCTGGTAGTAAATGCAGAAAATGAACTTCTTGGTCCCGTGGGGAAGACTAGGGGATCCGAAAATGCCTAGAATATACCTAGTTACCATGACTTTAAGTGGTAAGTGTATGTTATTTAATGTAGCATATAGAAAAGTGTGTAGTCGGAATGTTTTGTGGGTCCTTGATACCGAAAAATCGATTGATAGTAAACAGGCTGTCCGCCCACTTGTCTGTCTGTGGTCAACTAAACTCTTAGCCGTTTTTCTACAAAATTGATATTCTTCCATCGATTGAAATGAACTCGTGGCTCTGAGTTTGAAACAAATATTTTGATTTTGAAAAGTACTTTACAACAAGCTTCAAGAACATTTTCAAAGTTAAAAAAAAATGACTCCAATTTTTTTAACATTGTTCTCCAACGTAAAAAATGGTGTATGTCTAATTTCTGTTCAAATCCTTCATTTTGCGAAAATTTCAAAAGTTTTTTTTCCATACCTTCCTTCAACTACACAATATTGAATATAGATTTTTTCCTTTATGAACTTTGTTTTTTTACTGATACATCTTGAAATAAAGTTATGTACAATTATTCGAAAATATGAGTGGTTTTCGTGTAATTTTGCGTAAAATATTTCTTAATGTTTAATATTTTATTTTTTCTCGGAAACAACCAAAGCATTCCTTTTTTAAATTTTCTCCTCATAAGGACGGTTAAAGAAATGATGCTGCTCTAATTTCCGGCAAACTCTCCATATTTTCAAAAATTGCAAAAATTTAACATTTAAAAACTAAGAAACTGAAGGTAGAGATTTTTACTTCATAAAAAATCTGTTCTAAAATATGTTTACAATGGATAGTGTAATAGCACTGTTTAATATGCCGTAAAGGTCATTTTGGTGTATTCTTTTGTTTTTTAAAAAATACACAAATATAATTTTTTTTAAATATCTGTCACGCCATTAATATGCACATTTCCATTGATTTGTATACATTTTTGCATTTGTCAATGGATGTACATCAAGTGACTTCAAATGAAGTTTTTCGAAAACTCAATAGATTCCTGTGAAAAAGAGCTTCAATTTTCGCATGTACAGTAATGTTTAATCGCCATTTTCTTAAAACCGACTTCAAATTTTTAAATAAAAACTGCTATTTAGGACGTTATAGCCTTCTTTAATATTCTTAAAATTTAACTGAGGTTCTACAATTTGGAAACAGAAAAGTTGCGAAAATTTAAAAAAAAAATCTTTGGGCCGCAATAGATGGAAGCAGGCAAAAGGAGGGACAGGACTACAGTACCAATCCATACCAAGGAAATTAGAAAACTTGACTACGAGCAAGTCTGTGCCATTCTGTAGCACCTCTAGTTTTGAGTATGTATTTAAATACTTATACGGGCGTTAATTCCAGATGGCGTTTACTTCAGCTATCCGTAGTACTTTTCCTACACCAGGATCGCTAACTGTATGCGCGCGCATCCTCAACGAGCCAAAAGAACGGACAGCTGCGCGACGGTAGTATCATTACTACCCCACTGTCCAGACGTGAAGAATCTGCAACCGCATGAGAAATTAAACTAATTACTTTATTCCTATGCAATTAAATTGCACGGGTGTACCCCGCTGTTCGGTAATAAAGTTAAATAATATTGCAAAGATTAGGGTTGAACTCGCTCAATTCTGTATCTCCACATGGACAACTTTACGTAGCTTTTCTTTATGTTATGCATTCAGAATTCTTTCAAATTCTTTCAGCCTTCATGCAGCTCGTTGCGTGTATTTCGCAAATGTATATTCCCGCCTGAGATATGGCATAATATTCTGGGGAAGCTGTACCTTTAGTGCCCAGACATTTACATTGCAAAAGAAAATTATCCGAATAATGAAAAAATGTCATCCACGTGATCCCTGCAAGCCTCTTTTCATTGAGCTTGTAATCTTACCATTGCCTTGCCTATTGTTTTACGAATCTGTAGTATTTGTTAAAACTGACTTACTTACCTGTGGGAACATATTTTCATGTAATACTGATATTTATAGTTACCCAAATTCCATCCACGTGATTCTTGTAAGCCTCTCTTCATTAATCTAGGAATTTTACCATTACCTTGTCTATTGATTTACGAATCAGTGATTTTTGTCAAAAATGACTTGCTCAAGGGTGGGAATATATTTTCAGAAAATGCCGATGTCTATTACTATAACACTTGACGTAGAAATCATATTCATCAGGTGACTGTATCAACAGCTCATTACAAACAATTCACTTACAATACATGTACATTATTTTACAACACTTTGCCAGATGACATTAAACGATTAAATTCGATAGAAAAGTTTAAATCCCAAGTGAAATCGTTTCTGCTGCATAACTATTTCTATACAATTAGAGACTATATTGAGCATCACAAAGAAAGTAACAGTGATATTTAATGTATTATTTACCATTGGGCTGTATAATTCTAAACAATATGTAACAAGTATTGTATCGCAGCTTCTGGGTCAATGACCCCCATCTTGATCAGGTTTTTCGTCCAGTTTCCCTGATCCAGTGAGCAAATGCTGAGATGGCCCCTGGTTTTGCTTCTGGACATTATCTGTGCACGTCTTCTAGAATTCAGTGGGAAATACAGTTATTCAAATGATAGTTTCCATGTCGCGGCAGGAAGTATTATTCCTAGACAAAGGATAACATGGATAAGAGCCCAAAATTTATTGCTTATTTATCCTTGAAAATAGATTTTATTACATGGGAGCGGTTTTTTTTCAAAAGTCAAGTAGTACATGACATAGTGGGATCACAGAATTTTGAAAATGTGCACACAATTCACTTCTCCCCATAGCATGTCATACGCAGTTTTAACTGTTTTTTGACGTAAAATAAATAAAAAAAACAGCTCACTACAAGAAATACACATACAAAACATATACGTTACTTCACAACGCATTGCCAGATTATTTAAGTTAAAAGTAAAATATTTTCTGCTGCATAACCGTTTCTATACAATAAGAGACTATACTGATCATCAAAAAGAAAAAATATATAATGAAATTAACAAAACAATGATATAGTATAATGAATTAGTTTACATTTGTATTGTATAATTTTTTTAAAAAGACCTAATATTCCTGTATTATCCGCGCACGTTTTCTTGAGCTCTTGCTTTGCTAGTTGCGAGAGCAGTGGGGAGTTTTGGTTATTTTGACAAAAGGAATTTTGTATCAAATTTGTAGTTCGTTTTTGATTCAACATAGTTTCTATTACACCGTAGCAAACATTTTTGGATATAAAATTTTTTCTACTACGCTCGTTGCTATCATTTATTCTTAATTCAACTAACGTTGGCAAAGGTGTGGGGTAGGTATTCCGGGGCTCAAGAATGCGTGCGGGTATAATAAGTAATGTACTACTCGCGCAACTTTTCTTGAACGATCACCTTGCTTCCCCTTCCCTTGAGCAATAAACAATTGAAGGCAAAAGCACGAACACTGATGACAACATTCCAAGCATTAAAATTTCGTTTGCGCGAAGCAGAAGCTAGTTGCTTTCATAGTCGAGAACATCTGTTCAGCTTTATTACCATTATCTAAAGAAATGGCTGAGGCAGGTTCAGGTCCTTCAAGGGAAGCACCTAAATCTCCCATCTAGTGTCCCTATTGTTGCCTACCCAGAGGTATGACCAGGGGCCCGTTTCACAAAGGTTAGAAGTTACACGTTACAAGTTACTATTAGTACTATTAATCATAAGTACTCATAAGATCTGTCTCACAAAGATTTTACAACACTTGTGGATACTAGTGAATGCAATTCTATTTGAACTAAAATGCGCGTTTTCGCGTTCTTTGGAGTTGAGTCGACTGGCCGCACACGTAGCTGGTTTGACTTCGATTTTCCAGAGGTTAGCATTATTGTAAATACTCTAGTGGCCGACTTTATAACTAATACCCACTCCGCCCGCATTTCTTCAATCCATCGTTCAAGAAAAGTTGCGCGAGTAGTACTTTAGCCTTCGTGTCAATGACTCCCATCTCGATCGGGTTTTTGCCCAGTTTCCCTGATCCATTGAGCAAATGCTGAGAAGGGCCCCTTGATTTGCTTCTGGACGTAAATGTAGCTTCACTATGTGCACGTTTTGTTGAGCTCTTTCTTTGCTTGTAGTAGTTATAGAGCTTAGAGTGAGTTACTATTTTCTTAGCAATATCTTTCTCAAGAGTAAAAAGCTTTTCTAAATTTTTGTGACTAACAAAGAAAGTGAAAAGCTAATGTAATTGTTTAATTGTTTCAAATGTTTTTAAGTGTGTATTGTGAATCATTTCAAAAACATTTGTCAATAATACTGAATAAATCTTTATTAAAAATTTGTTTCAAACATCTATTACATTAACAGAGAGAGCATCAACTGCATTGTTTTATTTTTATTTGATATTCTGTACATACATAGGAAGTTACCTTTATGTTTATATAAAAAAAACACATTTCATTAAAAATTTTCCTTCTTATTATGCAAATAGAAGGATAAGGAAGAAAGTGGGGTTTAACTTGTGAGAATTCTCACATGAGTATGCTAGTTTGTTATATTTCGAGAATTTTGCTGCATATTTCATGCAAAATTAATAAAATTAGTTTTTTTGATTCTAATAATCTGGTCTAAGAATGTCCATAGACATCAACACCTCAAAATTGCGAAAATTGATAAAAATTAGAAGTATTTGAGGAAAATGTTAAGACACATTAGCCAAAATATTGCAAAAATAGTAATATTTTTAAAATGGCAAAAATGTAGTCTCTAAAAATTTGGTCTGATAGGTCTATTTTATACACTTGGAGTGGAGCAATGGATAAAAAAGAAGTAAATTTTGTTTGCAAGGCTGTTGTTCTTGCTTATCTGCTGGAGAAAGTTGGTTAAGATATTATAATGCACATGCCAGAATAAAGATGGTAGTTATATTATAATATATGTTTCTTTAAATATTAAGTCTACAGCATGTAAAGCATCAACACTATCATGTACATATTTAAAATTAAAGACAAGACATTAAAACGTTTCATAAATTAGTTTACTCATGAAACAAGCAACTGTCAGGTAACAACCTACAAAGACCATTTAATTTTCTCCAAAAGATGTAAACATGTTCCTTATGGAGGCTAAAGATGAAATATTTGGATTAATGAAAGTATAATAATTACAATGACAATAATAACGAGGTTTTACTTCTTAACACATGGATTATATTTATACACATTATGATATTCAGGTTATTGCTAGTTTTGGCATACTTGGTGCTTGCAGATGTGTTGGGTTATACAATTTGTGTTTCAATGATGTGAAAGAGAAAGATTTTGTTTTGATAATAAACATTAAAGCAACGAAAACAGACAAACCCAGAATCTTTCCTATTGTATTCAATGAATAATTTAATTATGTGGAACTCTACAAACAACATTTCATTAAGACCTTCGAAAATTAAACTCAATAAACCATTTTTATTTTACAAACATGGTAAATGCAGCTGCAATCCAGTTGGAATTAATACATTTGCGAGAATTCCAAAAAATATAGCAAATTATTTAAAACTATCAAATGCAGAAAAGTACTTGCACTGAGTGCAACATTTCTCACCAACATAAGTGGTGATATTCATAAGTAGTAAAGTAAACACTTTTCCTTCTAGAAATTGTTTAATTCACAATATGTATACAATAAGAAACTACACATATTTAACATTGACAATGCAATTTCTTTCCTTACAGATACCATTCTTAGATAATATTAAATTTCCATGAAACAAAGTTTTTCAAGAGTACACATGTTACAAATTTTAATTTTTTATTGCAACTTTCACATCACTGTCACAAAACTGAGCTCTGAACATTTGAACTGAATAATTCTAATCATTACATTCATGTGTTTTCTGCACGTTCTTGTCATACTAACATCCAATCTTCTGAAACTCCTTTAAAAAACCGTTAAATAAAAAGATTTTTGACCAACAGACATTAGTACACAATTGTTTCTCTCTTCCTTCCTCAAAATGAATTATAGAACATTTTTGTTATTCTTTATTTCCGTCACAATTTCATACAATTACTTGGCATGGCTATATCTGATACAGTGTGCAAATCTGGACACTAAATAGCTGCTTGTTTTCTGCTGAGACTACACTAATATAAGAATTATAAAACCATGAATATCTTACTTTGCGTAAGCCATCTTAAAACAAAGCTAACTTATAGACGCAGCTTACAGAATTAAATATATTTATCAACAAATTAATTAATTAATTAGTAATCAGTCGTAACTGTTATAAACTGTTATTAAATGCAAAAATTAATCCTGTTGTAGATTTTGTGCCCTAAACCTGATGGGAGAAGATGCACAAACAAAGATACCAAACTATGTATAAATTGTAAGCAATCAAATGAGAGATATGACCTGCAGTCAGACACAAACCACTTTGTTTCTGAAGAAGAAAAATATGATACATACAAATACTGTAGAAACATTATCATATCTAGAACACAATATTACGCAGAGAAATATATATCCAATCTTCTCTAATTTTAATGGGACACATAAAAAACCAATTCCTTGAAGTACCCATCATAGATTGTGCTGATGTAAATGATTTGAATATGACCTTCTTAGACAGAGAAGGGCTATGCATAATCCATATTAACATTAGAAGTTTAGATAAAAATATACATGAATTAAAATTAGTGATCAAAACATTGAACATCAAGCCTGATGTAATTATTTGGATTGAAACTTATGAAATAAATTGCTGCAGCTTATACGAGATAAATGATTTTTCAAAAGTTATTCATGAATGACAAAATTAACAAAAAAGATGGTACTTGCAAATAACTAAAAAACAGTATAAGCTTTATAAACCAAGAAATCGATATTGGAACAATGAAAGCTGTATTTACCACCTTATTGACAAATTATGGGGAGGTCAATATTACATCTCTTCATAGATCACATGGACTGCTAATTGAAGAATTCATTGGTGACCTTTATGATTATATGCTACAGCATACTAATTTGGAAAATGATTTTATAATAGGAGACATGAATATTTATATTCTGAGAAAAAACAATATTGTTAATCAATATATCAGCAATTATTGTGAATATGGGTTACAAATTGATGATAAATATCCCAGCTAGAGTATCAAAAAATTCTATAACTTATATTGACCATCTTTTTGCTAAACTAACAGACAATAAAAAAATTTTGTCATTGGTATGAGATTTTGATCTGACTGATCATTTTGCCACCATAATACATATAGACTTGTTGAAATGTACTGTACAACATGAATTAAATGGATTATACAGAATATATTATAGTAAACTGACAAGGTAAATAATTAAATGAAAAATGGGACAAGATTTATGATGAACCTGACAAAAATGTGTCAATGCTTAGTTTTGTAAATACAATTGAAAAATAAATTAATAAATGAACTCAAGTTGTGACAATTAAAAAACAAAAGGAGAGAGAAAAGATTGGATTACAAAAAACCTTATTAAAGTGTGCAATATCAAGCAAAGTGTATATAAAAAAATTAAGTCAAATCCTGATAACACTACAATTAAAAATAAATACATATTGTATAAAAGCACTTGCTGCTAAAAACTAATAAAAGATACTTATTTTAATAAAAATTGTTGGAGAATTATTTCGAAATAATATTTTTTTATGGAAATTTATAAACAAAACTTGAAATAAAGTTAACTCTGACAGAGCCAAAACCACATACATTACGTGCATTTATTTCAGGTTACATTAGGTCATCATGTAACAAATCTCTTATGGTACGAAATATTTGTAAACTCTATAGTATGATAAAATATTTATTAATTCTTTTAAAAATATTTCATACCATAAAAATTTTTGTTGCATCATACTTCTTATTTTTCCCCTTTGATTAATTATATTTAATTCTGGAATTTTATAATGTTATTCTAAATTTTATATTTTAAGAATAGAAACATTTGTGATTATTAAAAAATCTGTATTACAGTTCACCTGAAGATGCAGCCAATTGGGTTGTCAATGTCATGGTTTATTGACAGTATAATAAACATAATCCTAAAACAGAATTGTTTTAATTGTCGTTCATAAGAGAAGGATACCACTGTATGAAAAATATACTTGGCCTTAACTTGTTTTTACTGTACATTAATGATATTTTTACAATGCTGCTGTTGGAAGAACTAGTGTCATTTGCTTACACTTGTCTGCTAGTCAGAGGTAGTTCATAGAATGTACTTCATGAGAAAGTTGAACAGAAGCATTCCTCTATTGGCAGAAAAAAAATAGGAGCGGTTTTTGAGAAAATTATTTTTCATAAATTGCATTAATTTGAAGCACAAATTAGGTGAAAATAACTAGTTTACTCAGCATACTGAACACAACCTTCTAAAAGCTGAAGTTTTACAACAGACTTCATCTAAGGTAAAAAATCTATCTTCAATTTTGTAGATTTTAAATGCTAACTTTTTGCAATTTATGAAAATACAGAGAATTTGGCAAAAAAAAAACAAACTAGGGGACTAGCACCATATTTTTTTTCAAGTCATTTGATATATATGAGGGAACAATTTAAAGATAAAATTTGGTACCATTTAAGAGAAAAAAATTGTTTCAAATATTTAAAAATTGCCTATATTTCACATAAAAGTGAAAACCACTCATTTTCAAAAAAAAAAAAAAAAAGAACATGATCTCATTTCAAGATGTGTCTTTAAAGAACAAATTTCATTGAGGGGAAAATCTCTAATTTCAATATTGTTTGTAGTCGTAGAAAGACCCTGAAGAAAAATTGCACTTTTACGATTTTCAAAAAATCAAGGATTTCAATGAAAATTAGACCTACACCATTCTCTTCAGTGGCGTCTATTTCATCTGAGTACAAAGTTGAATAAAAAACTTTGGTGCCATTTTTGAGAAAATTTTGAAAATATTTTTGAGGCTTCATGTAAAGCACCCCCAAAAATCAAAATATCTTTTTGACACTCCCAAAGTCTTGAGTTCATTTAGATCGATCAGAGAATATCAATTTTGAAGAAAATCAGTTGAATGGTTTAGGTGCTAGTGTTGACCACAGATGGTATTCCATCAATCGAAAATTCAATATTCAGTACCCACAAAACATGGATTCTGGCTACACCACATGTTAAAGTAATTTATTACATAAATTTACATGATTTATCCACTTTTTCGTTACCAGGGCCCAACAACAAGTTTTTCAGTTGAAAATTCACCTCTTTCTGGGGCACAATTACAATACTTTCTCTTCTTACGAAGTAAGGGCAAAAAAGTAAAAATTGAGATATCTCATTTAGTATTTTACCAGTTAAGCAGTTTTCTGAATGCAAACAACTATTAGTTTTATACTGTGCCTTATTCTGGATGTCAGCAACCTATGGTATTATAGCGCGGGGGTGGAGCTTACAATAGCATGTTACAGCCATTGATGAAGGTTCAAAAGATATTTGTAAAAATCATTTTTGGAAGAAGGAATTATTATCCATCTGAATCTTTGAACACAGAAAAAATATGAGTATAAATAGATATTTAACAGAAAAGCAATTCTGGGAAATTTTTTAAAACTACAGCAAGAATGTAATGGGCTAAATGGAAGAATAAAATGTATGACAATACTGAGAATAAGTATGGAAATTGCAAGAAGTCATAAGATTGTTAGCTGTAAAGTTTTTAATGAACTTATAAAATAAAATTACTGTGATACATATAAACCAGTACACATGAAAATGGATTATACATATTTCAATAATGCCTTAAAGATTTTCAAAACAGTTCAATAGTTATAAAATTAATTTTTCCTTTTACTTTATATATATTTTTTTAGATTATTATTCTTTCCCTTTTGTATAAAAAAAGACAATACTAAATTCTTTTTGACGCCCACTTACTTGCGAAAATGCACGTTCCCATTCAGGCTTTAAGCTTCTGCGGAATAATGAATTCATTATTTGTATTTAACATTAGAACCTATTAATAAATTGAAATTGATATACACAAACTTATCCATTTCAACAATACCAGCAAGAAAAATGGACATTCTTAACTACACATATCAAACCCATCTCTTTCGTTGTATAGCTGTAAAATTTTTTAAGGTACATTATTTTTGTTGACCAAATAAGACAAAAAATCATTGCATCACAATAAAACTGTACAACTCTAATGTAGAAAGAAATGACTCTTTAGCAATCCAAAGTGTGATAACATGCACACACATTTCACAAATCTAGTAAGACATTATTACAAAATAACAAATTTTGTTGTATTTTGAATCATTAGACTATAAATGAAGAAAATCAAACCATGTCAAGTACAAGGTAAAATAATGTACTGCTTAACCTAAAAAGAACTACACTTTGGAACTTTTATGTATTTGCTAATAATGCAGCTGTTAATTCATTGGCATTGACTTAGTGATACAATAAGCAAAGAAACAAGTCAGGGTACACATTTTTCAATTATAAGCAAGCACTGATGGCACAATTTTATGAGTTAAACAAAGTTAAGTACAACTGTTTGCTAACCCAACAGTGTGCTTGTAAAGAAATGTGTAATAAGCGAGTGTATAAAAACAATGCAACTGCTTCTTCTACAAAGAAATTATTTACCTATTAGAATATTGACTGTAATATGGCAAAAAAATCTGGTGAATTTGGGACTATCCAGTGATTGCTTTCGATCACAGTCAAGCCATTCATTTCCTTATATATTATAATACCTTCTTTTAAGTCCCTCAGCCTCACTGAGAACATTTTTTAGCATGAAAAATTATTATTTTATGAGTGAAAGTTTCCGGGTTGGTAGGCCGTGGTCCAGTTGGCATTGAAGAGCCAAACGTTTTGTCCACGTCTGTGGTGGACATCTTCAGTGGCATCTTCAGTGGCGGCAGTGACTGGTCAGTCGCTAGCCAGCTGCCGACCCGGAGACTACCCCGATGACGCTGCTGCCACTGAAGATGTCCACCGCAGACGTGGACGAAACGTTTGGCTCTTCAATGCCAACTGGACCACGGCCTACCAACCCGGAAACTTTCACTCATATTGACTCCAGCCGTCAAAGCTTACGATGCAATTATTATTTTGTTAAGCATATTTTTCAAACAAGCAGGAGGACCATGGTAAATGACAGTTTGAAACTTCAAGGTTATAGAAAGTCTGAGAGATGGGAAGAAACAATTACTGTAAGGTCCAATGGAAAGTCCCCTTCAGAAGCCTAAGATTAACCATTAAGCAATGGCAAAAAATTTAATTTAAAAATGAACATTTCAAGTTCCATTACTTCAACTTCCTCAAAATTACTATTATATTACATTATGGTAGTTAACATCAACAGGCCAATAATAAACAGCAGATAACAGACCTGGTTTAAGTTTTCAAACAGAAGCAATAGCCAATGTTTACAACCAATCCAGTTATGTTATAGGCTATGTGCCAATCGAATCTTTTCGTAATACCATTATCATATTAATTAATAAAAAAAATAAAAAAATCATGTAAACAAGAAATGCCATTTCTTTGAATAGAAGTACTCATAAGCAGTCTTTAGATACTACACATTTGTTTCTATTGTTCTTAATCGACAGAAATCCTTAAAATCCTTAACTGCTGGCCTGTAAGTAGCTCTTCGTTCCTTCACTGGGTGGCATTAAGTCAATACAATATTATACCATTTAAACTGACATATCAGGTTGGACATGGAAAATATGTACACACACATTTATACACAAACATAATTTGGATCCTTTTAATTATATGAAATCACAGGTTCTTACATTCAAAATAAAATAAAATAATAATCAAAAATAAATACATTTGCAAGTTACTTAGCTAAAAATGAGGCAACAGTTACCAGTGAATCATAATAACAACTTTCCTAATTTCCTAATACATTTATATTTCCAAAACCAGTAGCTGCATAATGAAATTAGATTAGTGCTAAAAAGACTTTCACTTAGAATAATAAAGTGCTTTGTGCAATAAAACTTTGTGGTTATATTTATATCAAAGAGAAAACACTGTATACGGTCCTTGCTCTATGTTTATATCAATCTAAAATCTGATCCAAATGTGAAGTGTATCAAGAAAATAATATTTATATTGAATCATAAAATGCATAAGTTATGAAATATAAAATAAAGCGTACTCAAAAGTCATGGAATGTAATGAAATACACTGGACAACAATTTTAAACTTTTTTCTGATTCCTGAATGAAAATAGGTGATTCTTACTGACAATGGAATGTTGAATCTTTATGTGTCTTCAGTTTTGTCCTATCACATATATTTTTTGGTAAATTGACTGTATGATTATGACTGGAGAATCATGGTAACATTAAAGTACATATTACAGAATCCTTACCTTACTGCAACTTACTACACTTTGGTTCTCTTCCGTTTATGTGATGAGGATGGTATTTCTCTCTTTGCTCATGAACAGTAATTTGACAACAAGGCTGGGTTCCATCTTCCCTAATAACATTTTTCAATCACCATAATGTCCTAATGGAAACGCTCTCCATGTTAGTCCCTGACAACTCCCAAATTGTCCAGAAAAAATCCAAGTGGAATTCAAAGGAGAGCAAGAAGTGAAGCTTTAAAGATGTTATATCTTGTATCAAGGTAGCCTACTAACAGTTTTTCTACACAGTTTTTAAAGTCTTAGGATTTCCTGTTCCCTAAAATTGCTTTGTGATATCATTAAAGCATTCCCAGTTATCTTTTTCTTCTAAGATTTCATCAAATTCAATAACTGATCAATAGCTATATCTGGGAACCAACTAAAGCCTCACTAAGATTTGGAAACTTATCTTTTAGGTATTGGAACACACTGCCATTTCCGTCCATGCCCTTCGTTAAAGTTACTCCCAGCTTATTGGCAAGGGTGGAAGGTTTGTGTTACAAGATTCAACAAGATTTTTATGCAACACATTTTTGTGCTGTTTCCAGTCACCTTACAGGTCAATCATGGACAAGGTAATGTTTCACTCTGGATGGACTGTCTTATTCATACATAAAGCAGCAGTATTTTGTGTAACCCACTTGCATTCACTGCATAGTAATTATTCCTTGGTCTCCACATAACTTCCACATAAAAGAATAGTAGTTGATACTACTTAATATTACTCCACAATTTCATAAGACTCTTTTAAATGCACAGAATGAGTAATTACAATTGAAGAGAGTTTGTTACCATTATGTAGTAAAAGGTTTTTCAAATTTCTTTTTGATTCATCTATGAAGTGTCGCAATTTATTCCCCCATGGTGCATAATCCAAGAGTTTGCATTAAGCCATTTACGTTATTGCAGTACATGATGCTTTCTTTGGATGAAAAATACTGAATGTACTGGTCTTCAAGATGTCGAAATATGTTATCTCTTGTATCCTTGATCATTGGTAAACCAGTAAATTTCATGCTGATTCAAGCAGCTCAGCTTATGATTTTTAAAGATTTAGGTCTCTAACCACATAATTTAATTCTTCTAGAGATACCTAATGTACAGGATTCGTTGACATTAGAAACATGGAAATCATCATCGTCTACAAAGTGTAGTTCTTTTTCACCTTCTTCTCCATACTCTGAAGCACATGATTCTGGGTGAACAGGATAAGGAAGATCTGGACCATGTACAACTGGTCGCACTGCTGAAGGTAAATTGGGGTTCAAAATTGTTTTCTTGCTTTTTGCAGAGAAACCCACTATTTTGGTGACACAAAAACAGAATTTGTTTAAGTGATCCTTTGGCTCCCTCCGAAATATTGATACAGAAAAAGGCAAACATGAGCAAATGCCTTTAAATCATGTAACACACCACACTAACATGATCTATTTGCACAAGATATGCAGCAAGTATGTAGTGCCCATTACTTGTCCTGATCACACTCTCAAATACTGCACCCAAAATACAGGCGGTAACTGTTTTTTCTAAGAGATGTCATTAGTTTCCTCTGAGTAAGATCTCCACAGAAGTAAAAAAAAAAAAAAAAAAATGTTTGGTACATTTGTACGTTTATGCGAGATTTTTATAGCTCTATCTATTCAAGAAATACAAGCTCCTCACAGTAAAACTAAGGTGACGTATGCACTATGAATACAATGAAATGACACTGTTAAGTACGCATATACAATTCACTTTCCAAGAAGAAAACTAAGACTTTCAAGAACGAGACACGATGGTTACAGAGTTGTTTTCCATTATTAAAACATGTTTAATGATAACTTATTTGTAGGAGGAATAATGAATTACACAATTTATGAACAGATGGACGAACAAGTAGTGTTTTAGTCGTGTTTTACAACGCATTTTATACTCAACAATGACTTTCAAGTATTTCTGCCAAAACTTAGGTGATAGTGCAAAACTGATTAGTTCTGGATTCAGCATAAAAAATGCTTCTAGACTACATTTTCCATTTTTGAGAACCAAAAACCTTGTTGACCAGTGTCATTAACAATCACAACTTACAATAAATATATTAAAATAACAAACAATTTAAATGATCTTTTTATAAGATCAGCAGCTTCTCTTCACAATTACATTAACATTCTACATGACTAGGATACTGCTCATAAATAAGCAAAGTTATGTCCTTATAAATACAGAAGATCCACTTATTAATGATCTCTTATTCTTCATTAAACTGTCTCACTTCAGAGTTTATTGCTTTGTAAGAAAACTTAAAAACAGCCTCACTGATTACAAAATTAAGAGTAGCTTAGGTGTAACTGTAAATATCTTTTCAACAACTACATGCAAAATACCCAGTGAGTACAGAAAAATTCAGAAAATCAACATTTTTTTTGTTCTGAAGTTAGGTTAAAATACAAAACTGTACTTCTTTAATGAAACTTTTGTCTTGAAAAAATTCTGGAATGGTCCACATATGATAATATCTAATAAATTACCATTTGTATATTTTTCAAATCAGTCTTTCTCTATGTTAATGCTTTATAATAACCCTATCATAAAAATTTACACAAAAACATTCAAAATTCAATATTCCACAAATCTATGTACTTCAGAAAGCTCATTAACAGTAAGCGGGATCGTTTGGTACATGTTCAACTGGAAGTAACAACTTGAGCTAAAAAACTGGCAATGGAGTAGTAGGAACCATAGTATGATATGAAATTCTTCAAACTTCAGTTTATAAATGCTGAATAAAATTTGTGCCATTTCAACAAATCTTGGATTTATTAAGTAAAACAATTCTTGTGTTTATTTAAAAATGCATTCAATTAAACTTCTTTTGAAATGTGTAAATAAAAACAAAAACACAAATTACCACTTACTAAGAGTTCAATGTTAACCATATACTAAACAATTCCCAACATAGAACTTATATGCATTATTTTACATTCAAACTAAAAATGGAAGATTGGCAAAGCACAAAAATCTCATCTGCAATCTGTTCAATTCAAAGATACTCCTTACAGCCAAACAATAATACCTTTCTATTATGAAAGAGCTCAAAGAAGATCAATTGCATTATTAGGCATGCCTGTCACATCCCATATTGTAGCAGCTAGCCGCCGAGAATGCTCAAGGACACACGATGCAGTAGCCAATCCCAAGTGAATGCAGTACAGCTCGTAACACCGAACTTTTGAAGGAGATAACTTGGGAAAACATATTTCTATCAATTTTCTGAAACAAAAAAATTCTTATGTTAATCATTACAAATACATAATAAATAATGATGATTATATAACAATATTTTTTATTTATTTGTAATTTACAGACTATAAGTCCACATTTACATTGTAATTTAATATTGTAATAATTAATACATTATTTTAAGTATTATACATATTAATAAGTGTTAATAACATAGATGTTAATAATATAAGATGTTAAAAACAAAATAACGAAAAGAACAAATGAAACAAAAATATCAAGAATATTCAAAATATGCTAAGTCACATACGTGACCAACTAACCCATTACAATTTGCATACAATTAAAGAGGTTGTTTTGATACAGTTCTCAAATAGACATACAGAATTCAGAAAGTATAAAATGAAACAAAATAGTATAAATCCAATAGCAAATTAAAGCATGATTAAATAAACTGACTAACAGTATGCAATGATTAATAGGGGGGAGCTAACATCACTCATATTCAAAATGTGTGAGTGAAAAAGTGAGCTTCTTGCAACAATTTCAAAAATCAAAATGTCAGCACAGCTCGGGTCTATGTCAATACCATCTGCAATTTCACACATTCTGTTAATTGGATTGCTGGAGGTGAACACTTTTGTCTATAGCTTTTGCAAAAAAACATCAGGGTATCTAGAATTAAATTGTGGCACTTTGAAACTCAATTCCCTTAACAAATGGGAGCAATCAATTTTACCGCAAAGAAGTTTAAACAAAAGCTTTACATCAACATACTCTCTATACGATTTCAGTGTAGGTATCCCTAGTTTTGAAGCAATCTCACCAAAGTTACGTGTCAAAAAGGGTCCTGTGCACCCAAAGCAGAAGCAGAATGTCTGAAGTACTTGTGTTGCACTGTTTCAAGCCTACAAATTTCTTTTAAAAAGCATGGTGACCAAACAACTGAGAAGTACATGAGAATGGGTGTCACTAGCATGAGATACAGAGTGAGCAAAGTCTATGAAGAACACAGGTCTAGACGTGTTCTTCTAATAAATTCAAGAGTCTGATTGGATTAGTTGACTATACAATTCATATGGTTCCCAAAAGACATTTTAAAAATTAAACAAAACACCGAGATCTCTGATGGTAGTAACTCTATTTAGACGTCAGGAGGTGATTACATAATCCCCCTTGATCAGTAACTTTGACCTACAAAAAGTAATAGGTTTACACTTATTGGAGTTTAAAATAAGATCGTTGTCAGTACACCATTTGGCAAAATTATCTAACGACTCTAGTAGCCTAATGTTATCTTGAGATGACTTAATTACTCTAAGCGTCTTGAGACCGCCTGCAAAAATCAAGTGTTCCTCAATACTCAACATCTGACTAAAATCATTAATAAAAATATTCAATACCAGCGGTCCAAGGTGGGAACTCCTGAAGGTATAACGATCGGCTGAGATCTGACATTAGCTATAGTAACAAACTGCACATGGTTAGTCAAGTATTGTTCAAACCATTCCAATAAGGGATCACAGACCCCAAAGCACTAAAGCTTTTATAAGTACAAGTGATACAAAGAGCCAAAGGCTTTACTTCGATCAGTGTAAATACTGTCAACCTGGAAACCATCGTCCAATGCACTAAGAATAATCTGAGTATAATACACAAAATTAGCTTCAATATTTCTTTCTCTCATGAAACCAAACTGTCTGCCTGAAAGAAACAGATGAATAAGATATCTTCTTGTCATTGACACTGAAAGTCAACTTGTAAAGTAATGATAAAGATGATGATGATAATAATAACGATGATGATGATTATCATGATTACAAGAAAACAAACTCTCATTATGCATCCCAATTCTAAAAGTAGAAATGTAAAATTTGTATTTTTCCTGAATAAAAGAAGGTTTTTTCTAAAATAACTCATTTGAAAAATACTGGGTCACCTTGTATTCACAGATTAAGCATAGTCGGTTGAGATAACTGTTTTTATACTTCACCTTTCAATGTCAAGTAACTTGAATGCAAACAAAAAGCTATAAGAAATGCTGTAGAGGTTGTGTATCAATGATGCATAATATTTGTCAACATATTCATGGTCTCCGAATCCCGTCTCTGTCTCCCGTCTCCGTCTCCATCTTTGTCTCCGTCTCCGTATCCCGTCTCCGTCCGTATCCCGTATCCCGTCTCCGTCTCCTGTCTCCGTCTCCAAATCCCGTCTCCGTCTCCAAATCCCGTCCCCGTCTCCAAATCCCGTCTCCGTCTCCAAATCCCGTCTCCGTCTCCAAATCCCGTCTCCGTCTCCAAATCCCGTCTCCGTCTCCAAATCCCGTCTCCGTCTCCAAATCCCGTCCCGTCTCCAAATCCCGTCTCCGTCTCCAAATCCCGTCTCCGTCTCCAAATCCCATCTACATGTCTAAATTGCCTGGCAGTTTTAGACATGGTCATAAACAAAGAGTCTTGAACAAATGGCATTTTAGTATGTGAAACAAGTATAAAAATTGCTGCTGAGATTTTGTTACACAATCGACAAGACCTTGAGGACTTTCAGTTTGACCCTTGGGTGCGAATCTTCTGTAAGAGAAATTAATTTTAAAAAAATTTTTAATGTCAAAAAATGGAAAAACTGTGTGACTTACTATGGGGAGAACTGTATTTTGTGCATGCTTTCTTAAATTCTGGGACCTCTACTCTAAACCAAAAAGATTTGAATTATGAAAACTGGTGTAAACCAGTTTTTTGGCACAAATACAGAAGAAAATGTTCATGCCCATGTAAGAAAAAACTATTTGTCAGAGCAAATCGGCTATAGATCTGGGCTGTTATGCCATTTGCGAATGAATCAACTTACTGATGCAAGAACATGGAGAATGATAAATTGAAAAACTATATTCCCCACTGAACTCCAGAAGACGTGCACAGAGAGTGAAGTTACACTTATGTCCAGAAGCAGAATAATTGGCCATCTCGGCATTTGCTCACAGTACTGGGTGACAAACATGATCAAGATGAGGGTCATGGACACAAAAGCTGAGGTACAATACTTGTTACGGTCTTCTTTATTCTTCAAGAATTATACAGTACAAATAGTAACTAATGCATTAAATATCATAGTTATAATCAATATTACTTTCCTTTTTATATAGTCTCTAATTGTAATTGCTCATTACAGTCTCTAATTGTGTAGAATCAGTAATGCAGCAGAAAATATTTTACTTCTATATTTTACAAATAAATTTGTGAGTCGATTTTAATCATTTAAAGTCGTCTGGCAAAGTGTTGTAAAATGATGTACTGTATGTGCATTTTTTGTAGTGAGCTATTGATCCAGTCATCCAATGACTGTGACTGTGACTACTGTATTACATTATCAGTATTCAGTGAAAATATGTTCCCACCCTTGAGAAAGTCGTTTTTGACAAAAATGACTTGCTCAAAAGTACAGTAAAATCCCTATTTATTGTCACCTCCAGAAGGGCTAAAATTTCTTACATTAAATGGGGATTTGGGGTATTCTTTAAAAAAACAAGTGAAAATTAACCAGGAATTATCGATTTTACTTGAACAAATGCTTGATTTTTATCATAAATTATCTCATTTCAAGATTTATCTTTAAAGATTTCATTCTGGAAAAAAAATTTATATCTTTGACATTGTAGGTTTAGGATGATGCCGCAAAAAATTTGAACTTTAGCAATTTTCAAAAAATCTGTAATTTGAATGAAAATTACATCTGCACTGTTCTTTTAAGCAACCTTTACATTAACCAAGAACAAACTTTAATAAACAAATTTTGAGCTATTTTGAAGAAAATTTTTAAAATGTTCCTCACTTCATGTAAAGAATCCCCAAAAACCAACATATCCTTTTCAAACTCAGAATGCCCCTACATTAAATTGATCAAGAAATATCAATTTTGGAAAATCTCTTGAAAACTCAAAACTCTTCTGCAAAATGAGTAAAAAATGCTGCATTTGCAGAAACACCCGAACATTTTCTCAAAATCGGCTCCAAAATATTTCTTCTCGAAATGCACTGAATAATATGATAACAATTCCATTTTGATTTTATCAAAATTATCCAATATAATGTTTACTTTCTTGTACACGTAGACATACGGAGTATTAAATGTAGTATAGGGAAAGTTATGTAATGCTGTGGAAAATCGATTTTGAAATTTCAACGGAAATACATGTTTTGGGGTCCCCTGATACTGAAAAAGTGTTTTTTTCGCAATGTCTGTCCATCCGTCTGTGAACATTACTAGTGCCTAAACCACAAGTACGATCTTTTCCAAACTGAAGAAACTCCTGTCAATCTGGCTCTAGTTGAAGCTTTGAAATTTTGAAAAGCATTCTTTAAAATTTGGGGGTACTTTACATGAAGCCCCAAACATTTTCAAAATTTTCTTAACAACAGCTCCAAATGTTTCCTTTAAATTTCTTGACAGAATAGAGTAAAATAACTTAGAAAGGTGGCATAGGTATGATTTTCACAGTTAACTTAATTTTCGAAAATTCCAGAAGTTCGAATTTTTTTTTGGTGCCTTCCTACAACTATAAAATTGAAGGCAGAGATTTTTCCTTCAAATGAAATTTACTCTCAACACTTGTTCTTTCAATAAGGTCATGTTCAATTTTTTAAACTTGTAGTAGCTTTTGTGCAGTATTGTGTGCAATATGTGCAATTTTAATAAAAAACAAAAACAGGATTTTCTCAAAAATGGCTCTAAATTTTTTTAAACACTTTTGGTGGGGGTAATGATAAATGTACCGTACGAGATGACATAAATGCCATTTTGCTCTATTCAATTTTTTTTTTTTAATTAGATAATTTTTTTGTCATGTCTCTAACATCACTAACATTTACATTAGATGTAATTTCTCCTCATTATTATATTTATGAGTAGATATGCTTTAAATAATGTCCTATAAAGTTTCTCAAAAACTCAACACTTTTCTGTTAAAATGAGCTCCAAATTCCGTATTTTCAGAAATACTCAAAAGCTCCAAATACTCAAAATACTCCAGAAATACTCAAAAAATGGCTCCAAATTTGTTTTTCAAACTATTCCAACAGTTAGTGCTAATTGCAGTGTTTAATATCACATAAAGTTCATTTTGGTGTATTCTTTTGTTTTTTAAAAAATTACACAAACGCAATTTTTTTAAATATCTCTCATGCCATTAAAATGCACATTTCCATCGATTTGTATACATTATTGTATTTGTGAGTAAAAATGCTTCAAGTGGCTTTAAATTCAGTTTTTCAAAAACTCGATAACTTTCCATGAAAAAAAAAGCTTGAAATTTCACATTTATAATGATGCTTAAACACAATTTTCTTAAAAAATGGCAACAAATTTTGCAGTGAAAATTTCTATTTAGGATGAGGTTTTACTCTTCTTTCATATTCATAAAGTTAGATTTCGGTTCTACTATAAGGACACCAAAAAGTAGAGAAAATGTCCAAAAACTGTACTTTGGGTGACGATAGATGGCAGCTGGCCAGAGAATGGAGCACGACTTGAAAGCCAGTCCACACAAAGGAAATTAGAAAAATTTGCTACAAGAAAGTCTGTGCTATTCTGTAGCACCTCTAGTTTTTAAATATCTCTCACACCGTTAATTTTTATGTTACTGACATTTTTTATTATACATAACTAGTACATTTGTGAATAGAAATGCTTCTAAATGATTTCCAATGAAGTTTCTTGTAAACTCAAAAGTTTTCTGTGAAAATGAGCTCAAAATGTGCATTCTTTAGGAATGCTTCATTTTCCCAAAAACATAAATTTTCAACAAAAATTTGCATGTAGGACCTATAATATTCTTAAAGTCATATTTCAATTCTACCATAAGGGGACCGAAATACTGAAAAAATGACCTTTAGGTGCCAATCGATGGCAGCTGAAAAGTGGGGGCAAAGCCAAAAAGACATCCCAGACTGAAGAGATAAGGAGATTAACTAGTATGAAAAAGTCTATACCATTGTGTAGCACCACTAATTTTTAGTCAGATTATGTTTCTTATGAAATTAAATATAGTGACTTAATTTAAGTGGCTTTCTCTCTATCACTTACGTAGTAGAAAGCAAGTTATATAATGCTGCAGGAAAAAGTTGTAAATTTTCAGCAGAAAAACCCTTATTGCCGGGCCCTGGTAAACGAAAACGTTGCTAAATTTAGGGGGGGGGGGGAAATTTGTTTAACATGTAGTGTAGCCAGAATCCCTGTTTTGTGGGTCCTGGATACCAAAAAACCAAATGATGGCAAAACATGTCTGTCTGTCTGTCTGTCTGTCTGTCTGCCCACCCATCTATCTGGCCATCTGTGAACAACACTAGCAGCTACAAAGTTCAGCCAATTTTCTCCAAAACTGATATTCCCCAATTGATCTGGCTGATGTTACAGCTCCTTGAATTTGAAACCAATATTTTAATTTTGGGTGTTACTTCACATGAAGCCCCTGGGACATTTCCAAACTTTTCAAAACAATGGCTCCATTGTTTTTAATTAAATTTTGTTGTTGATAGTGAGGACATTTAAGAGAATGGTGCAGATCTCTTTTTCACAGAAACTTGATTTTTGAAAATTGAAAAATATACAAATTTTTTTTCAGTGTCTTCCTACAACTACAATTTTGGAGATAGAAGTTTTTTCCCTTAATGAAATCTGTTCCTTAAAGATAGATTTTGAAATAAGGTCATGTACAATTTTTCGAAAATTTGAGTACTTTCTGTACAATTTTGCATGAAAGTATGGGTGAGAAAGTAGGCTCCATTTTTTCACCACTAGTTAATCTCTATGAATAGTCATACCATTAATTCTTTCATGCTGTTTATCTACAAGGGTAAGTCAATAAGTGTTAGGACTCATTCTAATCGTCTGTAGTTTGAACAGCTTTGTACATTTGTCAGCCTTAAGATGACTTCAGTCACTTTGCTTGTATCATGTTTGAATGTTATCACGAGTAAGCTTGTGCTGTTGCCTCATAAATATGGCTGTACCACTAAGAACTGATTTTGAAAAAGGTTCTTTTGTTGCAAGACAACATGTGTCCACACACTGTAGTCCACACAATGCAAGCTCTTCAAAATATGTATTTTGAGGTGTTAAAGAGCGATCTGGTCTTGTCACATCTGATTACCCTCTGGTCCATTGTTTGGTCCTTTAAGAGGCCAAAGATTCATCTCCAATCTGTAGGTGAAGGAAGTGATGAACACTTAGCTTGCTGCTAAACTAAGAATACTTTTGAACTGAGGGTATCAGTAAGCTTGAAGGACCAAGTACATTGAAATGCAAGGTGATTAGTTTGTAAAATGGCCTCACTGTAAATGTTGAACTGTTGTTCTAATTAATCGTAAAAACTGAGTGCAGATATTTATTGACTTATCCTTGCACTTTTGGATGGTTTCCAGAAAAGCATCAGTGGTTACTAAATGTCTCAATTACTCACTGATAAAAGTCACCACACAGAATCCCAGGTATGGGAAGACCAGACAACATGTGTCTTGGAAAATCCTTTGGTTTCATTGGTGCTCCCTACAACATGAAAAGTGGATTATTCAAAATATACTGGTAACATAAGGGAAACCATATTCTTATAATAAAATTCTATAATATAGTCAACTCCGGTTATAGCAAACTTCTGGGAACTAACATTTTTGGTTCACAATATCAAAAGTTCTCTGTATCCGATGATGTCAAAATTAACCCTCCACATACCAAGTTCTAAATGTAATGCCGAATACCAAGTGGTGTACGTATGTACCCCACAAGAATATAATGCAAGATTGCTTTGAAATAGGATGTAACTAAGCTGGAGCACAAGCTGGAGCATTGTGTTTGCCACACAACCTTCTCCTTGAGCTGACGGCAACGAATAGGTGGAGCCCTACCTTCACCTCCCCTGTGGGCCACATCGTCCTGTATGCAATTACACAGGGATACCTTTTACTTTTAAATTTATTTGACCTAAAAAATCAAGTATTTTCAATTGTTTGCTTCATTCATTTTTCATTAGTAATTTCTCTAGATCCTTCTCCAGAGTATGTTTTTTCTCCACACCTTTTTCTACATTGTCCATTGTGTCTATTGTAATGTAGTCTTGATACCATGGTTGAAACACCACTCTCCAAAGGCTTTTTGACTAGCAAAATACCATATGGGATCCTTTTGGTAATGGAATGACGCAAGGGGTTAATGAAACTGAACGCTTTTCCACCCAGCATGGCAGATGTCACCAGGCTATAGGGTGACTGGAAGTTGTGTGCTTCCTATCGCCTAAGTAGAATACTACACACACATTTTGTTCCATGGAATCTTAAGTAACATCAAACTTGACACTGAAGCAAGCAGTCACACAGCGCCGCTGCCAGTTGGGGCCCATGCAAGACGCAGCTTATCTTTCCACAGTCCAAACTTTTTTGATTATGACCTTTGGCCAGCAATATTTTTTCCATGCTATCTAGTGTTGGAATTTGTGGCAATATATTTTTTCCACAAGAGAATTAAAATCTCCTTCGTTCAATAGCCAAGGTTAGAGTTCACTATAACCGAATCTTCTTGTGCTTATTTGTAATATAAGTGAAACGAGACCAGTGACTTAAGTTCACTATAACTGGAGTCAACTGTATTAGCATTTTTGAAAAATAACTCTTCTAGTACTCACTGCAGAATCTTCAAACCATAAGAAGTATGCATAGTTAAAAGTAGTATCTTTCCACATAATAGCCAAATGCCCTTCTTGTAAATGTTTTCTACTAAAATCAATCATGGACCAAATCTGAAAATTAGAATGTCTGTTAGGGAAGAAATCACTTAAAAAAGGAAATTAGTTATAGGAATAAAATACTAACTTTTTTCTTTGTGAGGGTGATCGTCTCTTCTGAACTGAAATCTAGAGAAGGTGCAGTAATTCGATGGTTACTCCTGTCAATGTACATAAAGTGCACAAGGCCAGGAAATTCCTCCAGATACTTGTTGATGGTTAGGGAAGTTCTTGTGTCTTACATTAAGGATAAAACAGACAATAGTAGCAGAAGCAAAAAGATGCAACAGACAAAATTGAAACATGTCAGCAAAATTAAAAATAAACAAGCTAGACACCTTTCTTCAAACATAGTTTTCAGTATTTCTATTCACATATGATTTTGTATGATACAATAAAAACCACCACAGAACATGAATACATCACAATATTTTAACATTAGGAAGTTTGTGCACCCTCGAATGTTAAAGCACTATCAATCTTCTGCACATGAGCAGTTTAAATTCTGCTATGGCGTGCACAAACTCTCTAATTTGAAGAAGTATAGGAAGCGAACAGATGTAAAAATGTCCTCAAAATATTGCATGCTAATTAATTACTAGACATTGGATTGTTAGGCAAATGCCTTACTTGCTATTTTGACACAGTCGCTAGAAATTAATAATAATCATACCTCATGATTTTAAAACATTACAGGATCCACATTTATGTGTCTTCATGATAAAAGCATAAAAAAGCATATTCATCCATTAATAATTTCATTTTAGGATTGTTTATCTAGACTATTAAGTTTCTTTTGAATCATTTTGAGGAGAGATAATGAACTTTGAACGTTTTGCAAATTTTTTTTGTCATGGACGTAGTGAAAGTCACATCAGAATTGCAGTGAGAAATGGCAGTAAAAACAATATGCAAAAACTTAATTGATTTCAATAGATTTACAAAGCACAATTAAACAAAATATTCATTGCTTCACACATTTGTAGGCAGTTTTGCTTCTGGTTTGCTCAATGGATTTTTTTTCTAAAATTTAATTTAATAAATCTTCCCACAGATCAAGTTAAGCAGAAAATAAATTGAGGGCTTAATTACAAGTGTTGTCCTGTGGCCTTATGCTCGAAATGGAAAAAAAAGTGTACAATTAGATTTTAAATTAATGTGCAAGTATTTATTTATTATGAACATAAAATTAAAAGGTTTTTAATACTCGTCAAGATATTCACACATTGTATAACTTGTGCATGCACACTTGATAAACTTGGGCTTGGTTGCATATTATCAAAATGTGTGGAGAAAATGCTGTATCTAGATGGATCATGTGAAATTAAGTTGCTATCCAAATGTATCCTCCATGTTATTGACTGTGATGGATGGGTTGCATCTTGTGACATCGTTGTGAATGTCACATTTGCCAACCACTGTTTAAGAATCTAAAAATCCAAAATCTAGTACTTCTAGACATTTCACACTAAAGTTGCCTAATCACATTCACATGCATGTACGATGCAAAGGGAAAATGCAATATGAAAGAAACTCCAAAACAAAAGTAAAAGCAGGAGCAAACAATAAATATAAATTGGATGGATCTAGAATCAAAAGAGACCTTCATTACTCTTAATACTATCACCTGGACATTATTTCCCAATATTTCCACTTGGATCAGGAGTCATTTAGCACTCAACACAATTTCTCTAGAAAAGCATCATAACTGACCAGAACTTTAGGCAACAGAAGAGAACATGGATTTCTGAACAGCGTGAATAAAAGTAAGACAAAATTTTGAAGAAAAACAATTTTTGTGACAAAATATCTTGCCAATTCAAATATTTTTTGGTTACCTAAAACAACCAAGTGTTTTCTAAATTTTTGTGGATAATTTATGCATTCTGTTAAATAATACATCCTTCAATGAGAGAAAAATCTCTCCACATCGACAGAGGTTACTGGAGCAAATCTTAAATAGTTCTTACATGTATCAGAGGGATCCATTTCTATTGATGTTGAAACTGAAATGCTATCCTTTACAATTTTCAAAATATCTAAGGTTTTGTTAATCAGAATTCTGGGAAAACACTATCTTACATTTTTGCTACCAGGAATCTTTTCCCATGGTAATTTCTGTAGCTAAGGTTCAACATCATTTACAAGTTTCAATGATTTCTCTAGATGCTGCCCTCTTTCTTTAAGTCAAGTGATGCCATCCGGCAAAAACCAAAATTGGCCATTATAAAAATTATTTAATTTTTATTTCCAAAGAAACAAGAAGTTTCTTTGTTATGCTGATAATGTTTTATCCTCAAGAGTGTTGACCAAAGCACGCATTCTTAAAAAGTCGGAGTAGTGCTGCAGAAATCAAAGTTTCTCATCTTGTTAGGACAGGTTGAGAAGGCAGGGGCAGATCTAGTACAGTAACTTTCAATATCTGGATTCTAAAGGAACATTTCAAAAATATCTTACTAATAATTGCAATCAATTTGTTTACCTCCAGAAATAAACATCTCACTACTTCTGCCATTCTCTGAAAATGCATGAGTTATGCAAGTTCAGCAAGTGCATGAAGCACAGGAGGTGTGGCTAAAAAAAGGAAGGGATTTTTGCTGTAACATGTTTTCTTTTTTTTTTGATTAATAACTTTCACATTATCCTCTTCAATATATTCCCATTCAAGATCCCTTCACCCCCCCATTCAAATTTTTCATTATTCGGAACAGTGTTTCAGGTCATTTTCATGGTCTCTGTTTTTTCTTTCACAGCTTCAACTCTCTCAAACGTAGTTCCTTCCCTTCATTTTGGGGAACATAAAAATGTCGCATGGGACTAGGTCCAATGAGGATGTTCCAACACAGGGATCCCATGCTTAGCCCAAAAGGGCTTAACAATCAGTGGAATGTGGGCTGGAGCATTGTCCTGATGAATCCATGATTTATCCTTCCACACAGGTCTTTCTCAGGTCACTTTCTTCTCACTCCCTCACTAAGAGCAGTTAGAACCTCAAGATAATATTCCTTACTCATTGTTTGACCTTCAGGCACCCAATTTACATACGAAAACCCACAGATGTCAAGAAAAAAATCCTCTTGGCTTTGAATTTGGATATTTGAGCTTTCTTCATTCTTGGTGACTGCAGGTTCTTCCATTGCATTGATTGGGGCCTAGTTTCCGAGTTGTAGGTAAAAAAACACGATTCGTCATGCATAATTACTCTTTCCAAGAGTTTAGGATCCTTTTTGATGTTTTTGAAAATGTCAGAACAAACGTTCATCTGTGAGACCTTTTGTTAAGGCGTGACGATCTTGGGCACCATTTTGGAACAAACTTCATGTTAAAATGTTCTTGTAAAATTTGAGGAACTTATACTTTGTTGACCCTAGTCTTGGGAACAGCATGGATACTCAAACGGTGATCTTCATGGATGGGATTGCCTATTTTTTCAATATTTTTTATCCATTTTTGAAATGGAAGGATGCTCTGGATGTGGCTCATCTTCAATTTCTTCTCGTCTGCTTTTGAACCATTTATGCCCTTCAAAAACCTGTCTGTATGACATCCACTGATGATTGTACAGCTGTTGAAAGAGGTAACAGATCTCTGTTGCAGACTTGCCAAGTTTCAATAAAAACTTCACGATAACACATTGCTCTATTGGGACACCAACCATTTTTCCAACAACTGGCAGGTACATGATCCAATACAAAAGAAGGCTGTGGCCCAACTGAGCAGGCTATGGTTGTCCCAGTGGCAGAAATATGGAAGGGGGATGTCAGACAACTTGACTATGTAGCTTTTGACTTACAAGCTCGTGCTGTTTGTCTTACAAAAATTCAGTCCTGTTTTTTATAGTCACACTACATGTATGGGAAAAACATGTTCAAAGCTTTGTTGCTTTTTGCACACACGGTACCTCACCAGTTAAAACGTACCACATTATCATGTTGAATTTTATGGACTATAATGCATGTGTGCAATAGTTGATTTATTGACTTTTTCTAAACTAATATGGTAGTGAACAAAAACATCTCCAATGAATACTTAAGCCTTAAGAGGTCCAAAGATGAAATTGGGTAGAAAACAACCTGTAGTATCAGTTGTCATGGCAAAAGAAATTCAAATTTCCATATTTTTAGTTTCTTCTTATCACTGCCTTGTAACATTTGTACAAAGTTGATTCACTTGGTAGTGATTATTTGGATTTTTTAAGTTCTCAACATCAAGATGTTTCTTTTGAGAAGATAGAGGGCAATGGAAATTGTTAGGTTTTGACAATGTGTTCAACAGGCCATCTCATGGCGCAGAGCAAAGTCGCTCGCCTATCACCAAGGAGATCCAGGTTCGATTCCAGTCAAATCTCATGTGAAATTTGTTCCAACAAAACGAGTTTGGCTGCTTCACAAGGGCTAGTCCAACCCCTGTGAAGTGTCCTAAGCCCTACCCTATCCTTATTCCTTCCCAATTCTGGCCATTGGGTAGTGACGCAGGAGCGCGTGGTGGGAGGCGCGTACGTGGAGATGCTAGAACGCGTAGTGAATTGACAACAGACCGTGATGAGACGTGACGGACAGAAATATTTACAGTAATGGAGGATTACTCCAGATTTAACGTAGAAAGTAATGGAGGATTACTCCAGTAGTGCTCAACACCCAAGAAGTGGTTAGGAGATGCGTTGCGTCGTGAGTTGACGCAACAAATGTAAAAAAAAAAAGCAATTGATCAATGTCGCTGACAGAGAAATATTTTTTCACTTATTTCCGCATCTCTGTCAAAGAGATGTTAAGCGTATTTTAACAGGAGGAATACATCTCTTCTTTTCGACTTTAAGTGAGAGAAAATATTTCACTCTCCACTATTTATAAGACCATTTACTTTTAAAATAAACTAATTAAATGCTTTTAAAAGTCCTTGGTAGTAAAACTCCAATTTAGGCAAAAAGGGGCATTTATATTTTAAAACAGTCATTTATTGCAAATTAGAAAAAAGAAAAATGGGGTAAAAAGGAAAAAAAGAAAGAAAGAAGAAGCAGAAGAAAAAGATGATGAAGGAGGAGCAGAAGAAGGATGAGTAGAAGAAGGAGGAGGAGAAGGAGAAGGAGGAGGAGGAAAGAAAGGTGGAGGAGAAGGAGGAGAAGGAGGAGGACGAGGACGAGGAGGAGGAGGAGGAGGAGGAGGAGGAGGAGGAGGAGGAGGAGGAGAAGGAGAAGGAGGAAAAAAAGGTGGAGGAGAAGGAGGAGGAGGAGAAAAAGGTGGAGAAGAAGGAGGAGGAGGAGAAAAAGGTGGAGAAGGAGAAGGAGGAGAAGTAGGAGTAGGAGTAGGAGGATGAGGATGAGGATGAGGATGAGGATAAGGATGAGGATTAGGATGAGGATGAGAAGGAGGAGGAGGAGGAAAGGAAAGAAAAAGAAGGCAAACTAGAAAATCACTATTGGAACCTTAAAGATGTCACTTGTTGAGATTTGTTTTAAAAATCTAAACAACTTATCTAATATATAAAAATCAATGTTTGTTCATTTCTTTGTGATAAAACTGTCAACTTATTACTTCACTTGCGTGAAGAATATAGGCATGTTACAATGGGAATGTGCATATGCCTGTCGCACATAGAGATAAAATGGGGGCATTGTTGATTATGATTTATGACTAAAGTGCACCTGAAAAGAAGTTGTATGCAACCAGCCACACCCTGAAGTATGAAGCGCATCTTCACTATGAACTCTGTCCCTGTGATTGTGAAATCATGGCCGAAATGATTACTTGAACATTATCTTGGACAAGTAAATCAAATTTCCCAAAGACAGTGTCATAGCAAATGTATGCCAAAACTTGAGGGAGACCATTTTAACAATAGGATACTTGACAACTAATACCAAACTAGGACTTGGAACAAACCCACTCTCATGAGAAAATCTTTCATCTATTAAAATTTTTGCACAGGGTAGCGTAAAACATGATTAACAATCACGTGACCAGTAGCGTGTTAAGTGTAATGCATTGCAATAGCGAAGCATTGCCTGATCTAGTAAGTACAAATAAAAAAATTTAAAAAAGGCATTTTGCTGACGTTCCAATCTCTAATCATCATAATAAATAACATGCAAAATTAACATTTCATACACATATTTACAAAGAAAAAAATGTTTAAAAAAACCCTTACTGATGATGGACAATTCATTTTTGAGAAAAACCTAGTTTAGGCACAGTGGACAGATGTTTAAAAGAAGTTTTGATACCAGGGATCCCCAAAATGTGCATTTCCTTCCACAATATTTTGCAGTTATACAGTTCTCTATCTATCCAACATACATGAGAATGTCAGTCAATATTTACAGAAGTACTAGATATATTTATTAAAAAAAAACAACCCACATTTCTTGTAATTAGATCATTCCTACAATGCAAAAGAAATGTAATGAACAAACATCAAAGGATATGATCCCATGGTGAAATTCCTAAGGGCTTTCACCTTCAGGAAGTTGCTGAAATCCGCCAATTTGTACTTCACAAATGATGTTACAGCCAACACTGAATCTCTTCCATGGCTAGTCATTGTTGTATCCCAGCATGTATACCTCAAAAGATCTTTCAAGTGATCAGTAAAAGATGTGGTAACCGATTCCACTCGCACAATACAATTCAGTTCTCCAGTCTTAATATATTCAATGTACTTTTTACGCATTGATTCCCACTGACTTTGAAGTTTCTTAATGCAACTTTCAACTTCATTCTTGGAATTTTTAGTTTTCTTATGCCCATCAAAAATCTTTTTGACACCAGCATCAAGATACTCAAAAGCATGTTTCAAACCATCCATATCTCTCTGAAGTTGTATGTTTTGGATGATTGTGAGAGCATTAAATGCTTCATACAATCCAGCTGAAATCGCAGCACTACTTGTCTGTAAACAAACATATATAGACATTACTTTTAATTACAAAAACACTACACAAACAGCAGCACAGGGTGTTTAATTGTTTAACATTTTGAGTTACAAGGTGCACATTACATTAGATGAATGGGTGTCATAAGTACCCTGTAATGGCTAAACACACCAAGTACCACCAGTTTTAGATTGAGGGTAAAGTTATCATTTCAGATTACCGAGTCCTCTAAGAAAACTTCATTCTTTCAAAATGCAATATAAAAAACATTTTAACAATCAAAAAGGTTTCACAGGGGTGTTTGCATCCATAAATTTGTTTAGTCGCGTTAAAAGGGTCTTTATTTGATTTTTGAGATATCCCTGTTAAAAAAAATATTCTTTTGGAATGTAATCGACAAAAGAAGATCAAAAGGTGTATTTTATTTTTATTTTATTGTTTTAAATATAAAAAAAGGGTAATATTTTAAGTTTGAAAAGTTATTTGAAATTGCCGTTTTTCATTAAAGTAGTTTAAAATTAAGATTTACATTGAAGAGTGAATTGTAACTGGAGAGAAACTTACTTCAAACATTAACAGAAAAAACACACCATCTTCCAAAGAACTGATGTGAACAACATGGGGCGTGAAAGCTGCATTTGTTCCAGTGAGCAACACCAACTGGCTATTCAGCCCATCTCCTTGCACTTGCTCAACATTCTGGGACGGTCCCCTGCGTTGAGGGGCAGGACTGTTCCGAGGGGATGCTTGGGGGCTGTAGAACTCCTCGCTGCTAGACTCGCCCCCAGCAGCACCAGCATCTTCACTTTCGGAACTCTCCACAAGGTTCGTAGAATCAGCGCTCGGAAGCAGATGGAAAGCTTCACACAGAAGACTCAAGAACATGATATCAGATGCAGTCAGATCTTGAGTCCCTCGACTGAAAGAAACCACACAAAACATTGTAAAAGAAAGATTATAAGAACTACAAAAATTCATTTATGGAACAGCGTGAAACAAAATAATAAAAAAACACTCTACAGTATATTAAACAGTTAATTACATACACATTACCTTGAGAATAAAGAAAGGAACTTGTTTTCCACTAAAATCATAGCATGAACACGAGAAAAATCTGTATGCGATTTCAGTTTCTCAGTTGCTTCTTGTAAAGCCCTAAGAGTGGCAGCACTAAGATCAGTATTTACCATCAATTGTTCAACAGCTTCCACCAAAACGGCTTGATCTGAGTCCTGAAGTTGAATCCATGTATCCAAAATGCGAGAAAGAAGAGCTGCACGACTTTTATTAGTCTTCAGTCTGAAGAAAATCATAAGTGTTTCAAAACTCGGAGGATAAATCATTCAGATAAATCTAATATTCACACATTATTCTCTTTCCAAATTAAAAAATAGCACAGAAAGAGGAATTGGAATGAAAATTACTATACACCAAATTTTATTTAGGCACAAACAATGTTAAAAATATACGCTCACATTGTCTGAGCAATCCAGATTTTAACAACCAATGATTGTAGCTTTTCAAGGTTTGCAAGAAACCAAATTAAAAAATTTACTTGTTTATTTATAATACAGTAAGTTACAGGCAGCACAAACCCTTTTGTAACATGAAACGTATATAACTATAAATATATCTTAATATCAAATGTATCAGAAACTATAATAACAAACTATTCCATGTTAACTATAAACTATCAAGAACAGAGAAATCATATCCATCAAAATATAGAACAGAAAGAAAGAAGATAAAAAGAAGACGAGTTTTGACCTTGCTTTAGAGGTTTCACTGCAAAATATTATTAGAGGGATTCTTGAAGGGATTAGTATGTACTTAGCTCTTACCCTCATAATCCAGCTCAAATTATTAGAAAAACAACATTAAACTTACAACAAAATCTTCCAACATTTTTAAACTCTTATTTATCGAGGAAATGCAGAGGTCGCACAACCACCCTACAGTAACTTTGAGACTGAAACATGAGGGCCTCATAGGAATATCAGATGAATCCATTGGTCTGATGAGCTTTCCCTTAAAGAGAGAGTCAAGTCACTTCTAGTGAAAGAGTTGATAAACTAACCAAAAAAGGAATGACAAATAATTCTCATAGTTCAAAAACTGATATGTAGGTCATTTCAGGTCATATCACATATAGTCTATTGTTAATTCACTTTTTACCATTGCCAATGCTGATGATATGGTGGAGGGAGAAAAAGGTGTATAACAACACTTTCCCAACAATTTTTGATGAAGTAAATGAAACAATCATTAATTGACAACTGGTAAGCTAATTTGCATCATTCTGTAATCCATACATAGAATAATTTTACTGAGATGTACATTTATAGCAGTTCTTATTACTTGATGATACTTATTACTATGATAAAAATAAATATAATAAGCACATATCTCATTGGGAAGCAATAAGTATAACTATAAAAACTTTAAATGTAGATATTTTTGGCATAAAACTTACTATTGTGGGAATTTATTGTGTTAGTAGAGACGTGACAACTATATTGAAGGAAAAATTTTATGAAACATTGCGTAATACTTTAAAAATTATTGGAAACAATGGGAAAGTACTCTTTTCATATTTTGGTCATTAAGGACATCAGTTGTACCATGAACATTCTTGTCTTTTTTCATTTCGTTGTGAATTTTCCTTACAATGATCAATTGCGGAAAATTATGTTCCTGTGTGGTGTTGAGTGTGATAGTGCTTGTTCATTCCTGAAAAAGTGTAATCATTGCACTGGAGAATACTTCTAACTACAGGAGTTGTCTCAACACACACCCATCAAAAGGACTGTCTCAATGCAAGCGACTAAAAGTTATTAGTCAGCTGTCAAACACGACATATTCCCGACAAAAGACCAAGCAATCGTCATCGATGCTATTGATGGAGTACAAATGAAAGAATACATAAATGCTGTTGGCCAACAGATAAATCCTAATAACACCAGCTTTGTCTCAAGAATCTCAAACTATTATGCATGTCCTTGCAAAGAAAGACATTGCTAAAAAAGTTACTGATAAAAGTATGTACATACAGATTGGTGAAAAGCAACTGGAAATCAGACCTTTAATTTCCTATTACAAAAGGATAAAATTATCAAACGTTTGTCCTGTGATCCCCCACCATATAAGAGAAATGAAAATCTAGACATCAAGCTTGAATCTCCTGCATCATTCCTCCGAGCAGGCATTTCCGAACTTGGCTGTACACACATCTTAAGCTTTCAAAGAAAAGTATACATCAATCCTATTGATGTTAATAAAGTACCTGAAAAAATTAGCATTAAATATGATGACACAAGATATTGGTTCTACCCATCAGCTAACAATGCAGCATGTTTTAACTGAAGGGGAGAAAAACAACCACAAAACAAACAGAAAAATACTTCCAACTTCAAAACACCCTCTACCCAAGACAACCACTATATCCAGTACAGCAATGAACTCAGAGCAATGAAGAAGAGGGAACTAAAAAAGTTAGTGATGAATGATCTGATATTACACCTAAAATAAAACCTATTAAAATTAAAAAAAAAACAACAACAACAACAACAGAAAATAGAACTAACACCTGATAGAAATGAAGGAGATCTTTCGATAACCTGATAACAATCTTGAAAAACAACTTAAACCCGTTAAAAAACTTCTATCATCAAGCAACAATCCATGTGTGCTGAACTATTTGCAATTGTAATATTTTCTTGAAAAAACAAAAGGCAATCATAATGTACAGCAAATTGCCCTTGGATTTCATGAAAACTCCTCTGAGGTAAATGAATGTTTGCAGAAGATTTATCCAGATATTATGAAGCAAAGCATCAAAAATAGAATTACAAGAATATAAAAAAAAAAAACTAATAAGAAATACCATCAATGAATAAGAAGATTCATTACTTAACTGTGAAGAATCATTGGCAATGGAATGATAGTTAACAATTTAAATCCCACATTTTGAGTTAATATTATCTCAATTACAGTTAACTTAGAATTAATTCAAAATGGAGGATCTAATAATCCAATGGAATGTAAATGTTTTTTATGCACAACAAGAATACTTAAAATTATCAGCAAATTATTTCACCCCATCAGTCATATGTCTTCAGGTAATTAATTTAAAAAATAATGATTGTAGAAAACTAAATCAAAACTCCCCTTTCCAAAAATAGAATGAACATCATGCTAGTGGGGAGTAACTACATACATCCACAACAAAATCATCAATGAAGAAATTCATCTACCTACACACTAAAATGCCAAACTACTACTAAGCATGGAAATCACATAAACTTTGCACCAGAGGTAAAAAATTAGAAACCATCTTAGATGACCCTAATACAGTCCATTTAAATACCGGCAAAGTGACTCACATTAATAATAGTTATAAAACCTTCTCTGCTATTGACCTTTCTATCTGCAGAGTCGATATTGCCCTTAAACTAGACTGGACAACTCTCAATGATATATTTGGTAGTGACCACATACCAATAAAAATACACATTTCTGTTGACGACTCTCAACAATTATATTTTGAACCTAAACAGAAACAATTGGGCAGACTGGATAAAATTTTGCAAGATAATTGATAACAAATTAAAAGACAATACATGGATATCACAGCAAGAAGATGCTACCATAGACAAAAAAATATATAATCCTGTAAATATCATTATTGATGCAGAAAACTTTTCTATATCTAAATCCTTGAACAAACCACACAAAAGGTACACACCCTGGTGAAATAAAAAATATAAAAAAGCACTCAAAGAATCTAAACAAGCCTTCAATAAATACAAACATCGTCCTACTAGTGCCAATGAATTTGAATTCAAACAACTAAGAGCCATCACTTGCAAAACTTTCAAGGACCAGAGAAAACCATTGTGGATCAGATATATCTCTAACATGACAGCACACGATAGAATTAGAAGAATATGAGGTATCTGTAAATCTACATACCCCAAGTCTATGTTTGATGAGAATCATAAAATTATCACAGACATTAGAGAAGTTGCAAATGATGGCCTCTATTTTTTCAAGAAATTCTTCTGAAAGTAATTACAGCAATACATTTCTGGATATTAATTATACGTAATTCCCCACCCACCAAAATTGACATAAACAAGTCTAGCAGCAACATCAATATTTCACTAAACAACTTCAATTACGGTGAAATTAAAAATCTAATAACAATATCAAAAAATTCAACAGTTGGACTAGACAACACCTTAAAACATTTTTCTTAAGCAACTTCCTGAAAAAGGACAGGAATACCTAATATCATTATATAATTAAGTATGGAACGGTTCATTTCCCAAAATATGGCAAACTGCAACTGTGTTACCTATTCCCAAACCAGGTAAGGACAACAATATATTGGAAAACCACTGCGCTCACCTGCACAAGTGCAAGTTAATGGAAAAGATTATTAATGGATCTCGAAAAAATAAATTTTATATCCCTCTACCTAAGTGGATTTATGAAACATTGATACACAACTGAGCATTTAAGCAATATCCAAAATGAAATTTGCAATGCTTTCATCTCTAATGAACATTTTGTAGCAGTATGCCTTGACATTCAAAAAGCATATGACACCATGGAGAGGACATACACTTAGAATACTTAAAAAAAAAAAAGGGGCATCAATGGTAAAATACAGATTAAGTCAAGTGAAATTCCTAATACGTTCTATGAATGCATTTCCTAAATTCTAATAAGTGATAAAACTTACATTGATACATCTGGTCCACATAAGTGTTTCACTATTGTTATACAAATTCCTAGCATTCTTTTCAGCCAGCTCACTTCTTCAACGCCAATATGAATGAAAAGGTACCCCATAAACTGAAAATAAATTGCTATACAATAAAAAAATATTCAAGGATTTTCAAAACAAAACAGAAAAACACTTCACAGACTTACTTCATCCAGAACCATGTTGGTTCCATCTTCACATTGAAATGACGAGTAGGAATTGCCAAACTGACAACCCATTATTCGTTGAGAGGCCACAACAGGAGAAAATATCTGAATGAGCACATTATAACTAAGTTCTTCCTCATCCTGTAACACATCAAGCTACAAAGTTTGCATCCATACTAAGAGAACAAAATTGGTCTAAAATAAAATCTCAAGCTGCCTTATTCACAAACCTTGTCTTCAGACATTAAACCCTGGTCAATTCCCAACTTTCTCATGTGTCGAGTGAATTTTCGGTCATATTTGGTGTAAAGAATGTCATTTAATTGATCAAATATGATTATACACTTCATTATTGCTTATGCAGATTGCTGACAACTTTGTTCTATTCACAGTCCACTACTTCAATGCAATAATTTCCATAAATCAAATAAAGGTCTCTTAATAGTTCGGTGTTGGTTCTCTGGACCGTATCATAATGTACACATAGGTCGGCGTGTGCAAGGAGTTCAAAGGTCCAGTTACACAAATGTGATGCGGCAAAATTACTTCGCAAACTCGTGTATCTAAACAATAATAGATGGGAAGTAATTACACTAAACTCCCAGCCTGATCTACTCCGTAATTGCCAGCAAAATCGCCGTGGAAGAAATCAAAACACATCAATGCAGTACATTGGCTAGAACGGGCGAGAATCACCAAATGTCAAGCACACTGCAGCATGTTTACTAACTGAACCAGACACCATCTGTCAATTTCAAATGTAACCATGAAGACTGTAACTATGGTTCAATGACATGGGTGTGCTGTTGCACAGCCTATTCGACTTCAGCCAATGAGTTTCATGCACCAGTTTGCGTCACAATATTAGCGGGAATTTTAAATGCAGACAGATGCCAGCATCACCACAAGTGAGGAATAATATATAGAATTATGGAGTGGCAAATTGTGTAAATAAATATTTAATAAAAACGGGTAAAAAATAAGAACATGTAATGAATATATAAAATCAAAACATGATCTTATTTTCTAATCTACAAACAAAATAAATTTACATATTTGAAATTATCATTAATCATGTAGAGTCGTAGGCTTCCGCGGCCGGAGTCGTTGAATTCTTCGCTGTCCGGGATTAGCCCGGGATTAGAGCTATACTGCTCAGCTCTGAAGAAGGCCACAGCAAGATGGCCGAAACGTCAGCTCCATCGACCATGACGCGACTAATCCCGGACAGCTAAGAATTCATTTATCATTAATCATATCAAAATCATTTAATAAATCAATTTTAAAATAAATATCACTTGGTCTGGAGGATTACATTTTTTTCAGAGTACATTTTTAAATTTTAGAGCAATGATAGCCATCGCACAAACGTGGGAACTCAACGATCTGCAAACAATCACTGCAATATTGTCTTCACACGCCTGCTACAACCAATATTTTTCTTAAATTGGGATTAAAGATAACTAAAAACGGCATTGATAATTTCCGCACCTAAAGATAATATTCAGAGGGCTCACGAGCACTTGTCGCAACATACTCGTACATGCGGTGCAGACGGGGTAGCACATTATACATAATGTGGGGCACCTCTCGTCGTCAGCACGCAATTCTGGTTTTGTGTAAGGAAATAAAAGAAACAGCTTCGAATTAAAAAAAAATATCATTGAATATTTTCTGCGAAATAAGTTTACAGAAAATCGGTAGAATAATAAAATGCTTGCAAAATATGTATAATGTGAGAACATATATAAAATATGTAATACATTAGAAAATATGTAACAAAAAATTCCGAAATTGTGGATTCGCGTGATTTGCCAAGATCACAATTTTCAGAGTTGAATATTCAAAGACAAAAAATATGTAATTACGTAATCCAGATTCTAATCATCATCTTGTTACAAGCCCATAAAAAAGATTTATGAAGCATTTTTTAAAAAATATTTCAGCTCAAAAGTAATTATGAGAGAAATTTTCCGGAGAATTTCTCTCATATTGACACCGGCCGTGAAAGCCTATGATGCTATATCAAAACTAATTGGTCTTTATTACAAACATCTATCGTTCCCATTTTGGCATTAGTTGTCAATCGAGGAATTCAGGTGCGTCAAGCTGGAACAGCCAAGTCAGCACACCGACACGAAACATGTCAAATCATTTATTGCTAATTAATTGTCAATTAATTGCCACATTTTTGAATTAATTCCCACGTATTTTCAGTCTAAAATAATCGAAGTCACTGTCAACAGGAATGACGCAACCCGCAACATAATAAAAAATTGGAATATAGAGAAAACAAACGAGCACAATCACATAAAATTAATGAGATAGTTTAAAGACATATCGAACAACTGTTTTACTCTATACATGATTTAATTACCCCTCTCTTTTATGAGATAATACATTTTTTAATTTCGAAGTTTTTCAACCACGTACGACATTCAAATAGATAATGCAGGAGTACCAACGAGTACTATATATCTATAATCTATTAAATAATTAAATACACATTCAATACTAGTTTACTATACTAAAGATAAATTAATAAATGTTGCCGTGTATTATATAAACATTGCTGAAACTGCATCAGATATATCGAACCAAGCCACTTATTCAAATTCGAAAATACAGAGAACCAGCGAGCACAATCACATAAAATTAAGAACATAGTTAATAGATGTTTAGAACTAATCTTTTACTCTATACACTATTTAATTGCTCTTGTCTTTTATTAAATAATACTTTTTTAAAACTTCGTTGTTATGAAACCTCATCGACATTCGTAGAGGAAATGCGAGAGTACCAACGAGCACTAATATCTAAAATCTATTTAATAATTGAATGCACGTTCAATACTAGTATATGACACTAAAGATAAATTGATAAATGTTGCCGTGAATTATATAAACATTATTGAAACTGCATGAGAGTTATCGAACAAAGCCAGATATTCAAATTCGAAAATACAGAGAACCAACGAGCACAATCACATAATAATAGGAACATAGTTAATAGACATTTAAAACTAATTTTTTACTCTATACACGATTTAATAGCTCCTGTCATTTAATTAATAATTCTTTAATATTGCGTTGTTATAAAAACTCGAAGACATTCGAACAGGAAATGCGAGAGTACCAACGAGCACGATTATCTAAAATCTATTTAATAATTGAATACACATTCAATACTAGTTTATTACCCTAAAGATCAATTGTTAAATGTTGCCGTGAATTATATGATCATTATTGAAACTGCATCAGAGTTATCGAACTAAGCCACATATTCAAATTCGAAAATAGAGAAAACCAACGACCACAATCTCATAAAATTAGGAACATAGTTAATAGATATTTAAAACTAAATGTTTACTTTATACACGATTTAATTGCTCTTCCCATTACAAAAATAATAATTTTTAAAACTTCGTCCTTATGCAACCAAGTACAACACTCAAATGAGAACTTCGAGGGTACTAACGAGAACAATAAGCTAAATTCAATCAATATGTAAATTTATATTCATTTCTAGTTTATTAAAATTAAGATCATAGTTAATACGAGCACTAATTCGAAGATATTTAGAACTAATTGTTTGCTCTATACACGATTTAATTGCTCTTGTCATTTATTAAATAATAGTTTTTTAAACTTCTTTGTTATGAAGCCTCGACGATATTCGAACAGGAAATGCGAGAGTACCAACAAGCACTAATATCTAAAATCTATTTAATAATTGAATGCACGTTCAGTACTAGTATATTACCCTAAAGATCAATTGTTAAATGTTTCCGTGAATTATATAAACATTATTGAAACTTCATGGCAGTTATCGAACCAAGCCAGAAATTGAAATTCGAAAATACCGAGAACCAGCGAACACAATCACATAAAATTAAAAACATAGTTAATCGATGACTAGAACTAATTTGGTACTCTATACACGATTTAATTGCTCTTGTCGTTTATTAAATAATAATTTTTTAAAACTTCGTTGTTATGAACCCTCGAAGTTCTCATTTGATGGTTGTACGTGGTTGCATAAGGACGAAGTTTAAAAAACCTTTTTTGTATTGGCAAGAGCAATTAAATCGCGTATAAAGGAAACATTTAGTTTTAAATATCTATTAACTATGTTCCTAATTTTATGAGATTGTGCTCGTTGGTACTCTCTATTTTCGAATTTGAATATGTGGCTTAGTTCGATAACTCTGATGCAGTTTCAATAATGTTTATATAATTCACGGCATTGTATATAAATTTATCTTAAGTGTAATAAACTAGTATTGAATGTGTATTCAATTATTAAATAGGTTTTAGATATTCGTGCTCGTTGGAACTCTCGCATATCTTGTTCGAATGTCTTCGAGTTGTTATAACAACGAAGTATAAAAAATATTAATTATTAAATGACAGGAGCGATTAAATCGTGTATAAAATAAAATATTAGTTCTAAATATCTATTAACTATGTTCCTATTATTATGTGATTGTGCTCGTTGGTTCTCTGTATTTTCGAATTTGAATACCTGGCTTGGTTAGATAACTCCCATGCAGTTTCAAAATTTTTATATAATTCACGGCAACATTTATCAATTTATCTGTAGTTTAATATGCTAGTATCGAACGTGCATTCCAATTTTAAATAGATTTTACCAATTAGTGCTCGTTGGTACTCTCGCATTTCTTGTTCGAATATCTTCGAGTTGTTATAACAACGAAATATAAAAAAATATTAATTAAATGACAGGAGCGATTAAATCGTGTATAAAATAAAATATTAGTTCTAAATATCTATTATGTTCCTATCATTATGTGATTGTGCTCGTTGGTTCTCTGTATTTTCGAATTTGAATACCTGGCTTGGTTAGATAACTCCCATGCAGTTTCAAAATGTTTATATAATTCACGGCAACATTTATCAATTTATCTGTAGTTTAATATGCTAGTATCGAACGTGCATTCCAATTTTAAATAGATTTTACCAATTAGTGCTCGTTGGTACTCTCGCATTTCTTGTTCGAATATCTTCGAGTTGTTATAACAACGAAATATAAAAAAAATATTAATTAAATGACAGGAGCAATTTAATCGTGTATATAGTACAAAATTAGTTCTAAATATCTATTAACTATGTTCCTATTATTATGTGATTGTGCTCGTTGGTTTTCTGTATTTTGGAATTTGAATACTTGGCTTGGTTAGATAACTCCCATGCAGTTTCAAAATGTTTATATATTTCACGGCAACATTTATCAATTTATCTTTAGTGTAATATGCTAGTATTGAACGTGCATTCAATTATTAAATAGATTTTAGATATTAGTGCTCGTTGGTACTCTCGCATTTCCTCTACGAATGTCGATGAGGTTTCATAACAACAAAGTTTTAAAAATTTATTATTTAAAAAATGACAAGAGCAATTAAATCGTGTATAGAGTAAACAATTAGTTCTAAATATTTATTAACTATGTTCTTAATTTTATGTGATTGTGCGCGTTGGTTCTCTGCATTTTCGAATTTGAATATCTCGCTTTGTTCGATAACTGCCATGCAGTTTCAATAATGTTTATATAATTCACGGCAACATTTAACAATTGATCTTTAGGGCAATGTTCTAGCATTGAACGTCCATTCAATTATTAAATAGATTTTAGATATTATTGCTCGTTAGTACTATCGCAATTCCTATTGGTAAGTCAACAAATTTTATAAAAACGAAGTTTAAAAAAATTATTAGTTAATAAATGATAAGAGCTATTAAATTGTGTATAGAATAAAAAATTACTTCTAAACATCCTTTAACTATGTTCTTAATTTTCTGTGATTGTGCTCGTTGGTTCTCTGTATTTTCGAATTTGAATATCTGGTTTATATGATTAGGTTAGATAACTCCCATGCAGTTTTAAAAGGTTTATATAATTCACGGCAACATTTATTAATTTATCTTTAGTGTAATATACTATTTTTGAACGTGCATTCAATTATTAAATAGATTTTAGATATTAGTGCTCGTTGGTACTCTCGCATTTCCTGTTCGAATGTCTTCGAGGTTTCATAACAAAGAAGTTTAAAAAAAATATTATTTAATAAATGACAAGAGCAATTAAACCGTGTATAGAGTAAACAATTATTTCTAAATATCTATTAACTATGTTTTTAATTTTATGTGATTGTGCTCATTCGTTCTCTGCATTTTCGAATTTGAATATCTCGCTTGGTTCGATAACTGCCATGCTGGTTCAATAATTTTTACATAATTCTCGGCAACATTTATCAATTTTTCTTTAATGTAATAGAATAGTATTGAATGTGCATTCAATAATTAAATAGAATTTAGATATTTGTGCTCGTTGGTACTCTCCCATTTCCTGTTCGAAAATCGATGAGTTTTCATAACTCATCAATTATTAAATAGATTTTAGATATTAGTGCTTGTTGGTACTCTCGCATTTCCTGTTCGAATATCGTCGAGGCTTCATAACAAAGAAGTTTAAAAAACTATTATTTAATAAATGACAAGAGCAATTAAATCGTGTATAGAGCAAACAATTAGTTCTAAATATCTTCGAATTAGTGCTCGTATTAACTATGATCCTAATTTTAATAAACTAGAAATGAATATAAATTTACATATTGATTGAATTTAGCTTATTGTTCTCGTTAGTACCCTCGAAGTTCTCATTTGAGTGTTGTACTGGGTTGCATAAGGACGAAGTTTTAAAAATTATTATTTTTGTAATGGGAAGAGCAATTAAATTGTGTATAAAGTAAACATTTAGTTTTAAATATCTATTAACTATGTTCCTAATTTTATGAGATTGTGGTCGTTGGTTTTCTCTATTTTCGAATTTGAATATGTGGCTTAGTTCGATAACTCTGATGCAGTTTCAATAATGATCATATAATTCACGGCAACATTTAACAATTGATCTTTAGGGTAATAAACTAGTATTGAATGTGTATTCAATTATTAAATAGATTTTAGATAATCGTGCTCGTTGGTACTCTCGCATTTCCTGTTCGAATGTCTTCGAGTTTTTATAACAACGCAATATTAAAGAATTATTAATTAAATGACAGGAGCTATTAAATCGTGTATAGAGTAAAAAATTAGTTTTAAATGTCTATTAACTATGTTCCTATTATTATGTGATTGTGCTCGTTGGTTCTCTGTATTTTCGAATTTGAATATCTGGCTTTGTTCGATAACTCTCATGCAGTTTCAATAATGTTTATATAATTCACGGCAACATTTATCAATTTATCTTTAGTGTCATATACTAGTATTGAACGTGCATTCAATTATTAAATAGATTTTAGATATTAGTGCTCGTTGGTACTCTCGCATTTCCTCTACGAATGTCGATGAGGTTTCATAACAACGAAGTTTTAAAAAAGTATTATTTAATAAAAGACAAGAGCAATTAAATAGTGTATAGAGTAAAAGATTAGTTCTAAACATCTATTAACTATGTTCTTAATTTTATGTGATTGTGCTCGCTGGTTCTCTGTATTTTCGAATTTGAATAAGTGGCTTGGTTCGATATATCTGATGCAGTTTCAGCAATGTTTATATAATACACGGCAACATTTATTAATTTATCTTTAGTATAGTAAACTAGTATTGAATGTGTATTTAATTATTTAATAGATTATAAATATATAGTACTCGTTGGTACTCCTGCATTATCTATTTGAATGTCGTACGTGGTTGAAAAACTTCGAAATTAAAAAATGTATTATCTCATAAAAGAGAGGGGTAATTAAATCATGTATAGAGTAAAACAGTTGTTCGATATGTCTTTAAACTATCTCATTAATTTTATGTGATTGTGCTCGTTTGTTTTCTCTATATTCCAATTTTTTATTATGTTGCGGGTTGCGTCATGCCTGCTGCCATTGACTTTGATTATTTTAGACTGAAAATACGTGGGAATTAATTCCAAATTGTGGCAATTAATTGGCAATTAATTAGCAATAAATGATTAGATGGTTTCCGTTGAGATCTGGCTCGAATTTAACTGATGTGTGTGCTGGCTTGTCGTTAAGCTAGCATTGAATTATGTTGCGGGTTGCGTCATTCCTGTTGACAGTGACTTCGATTATTTTAGACTGAAAATACGTGGGAATTAATTCCAAATTGTGGCAATTAATTAGCAATAAATGATTAGATGGTTTCCGTTGAGCTCTGGTTCGAATTTAACTGATGTGTGTGCTGGCTTGACGTCAAGCTAGCACACACCCGTTTTCTCCACGAAAATACGTGGCAATTAATTCAAAAATGTGGCAATTAATTGACAATTAATTAGCAATAAATGATTTGACATGTTTCGTGTCGGTGTGCTGACTTGGCTGTTCCAGCTTGACGCACCTGAGGAATTCAGATAATCTTTATCGCCTTCATTGGGTATTAATAGGAGATGAAAAGTAATGAATTCCTGAAGCGTCAGATAAACTTTCCTTTCGTCATTGTTACTGATTAACCCGCCATTTCTCGCGCTGTTAAAAAATCTAACAATTTTAGATTGATTTCAATATTATTAACATTTTTCAACACACGGAGATAACGCAATCGTGCAATGCCTTCCCTCAGAACTCAACTCTGCATCCGTTCATCGTTATCAGTTTTGCGAAGGGAAACAAAGTGAGAAGGCGCTGGTAATAGCGGAGCGTTGGGTTAGATATTTTCTCACGCGCGAGCAATTGCGTTATATTTCGATACGATTATCGTATTCGCTCTCTTTCCAGTTATTTACTCTGGTTTGTGTCTTAAGTGCTAGCGCGAAGATCAGAAAAACTGAATGTTTCATCTTGATCGTGTATTTTATACCTGAATTGAAAGGTATGATTCATATAGAGCAAGAATGTCGTCCGCCATCCCTTCGCTGAAGTTTCTGTTCTAATTTCTTTTCAGAGTGAAAATCTATGTCTGAGAGCAACCGAGAGAGAAAAGAAGATTCGCTTATTGTCCGATGAGGCAAAAAAGGTCCACGCAGCATTCCGGTAATATTTGCTCAAAACTCATCTGAACACTAAACAACGTAAAGTCACCCAAGAAAGACTATTTGTTTGCAATAAATGTAGTTCTAAGGAAGCTTATTTTAGTTCATAAATGTCTCTGTATGTGTCAGTGTGATTAAATTATATTATTTATTACATTAATTGTATTCTATGACTTGCCTTTCTTAAATGAATTTGCTTTATATAACACTTCACTTCATGACTGTGATTTGGATTCGAGTGCTTATAAACAACAATTATGAGTCTGCATGTTATCTTTATGCATTATTACATCTATAAAAATTGGATAACTCAATAATAAATATCTCGGAATATTTAAGCACGAATTTGATTCATAATAAATCAATAAATTAAACATAAGCAGTTATTAGATAAAATCTAACAGGCGAGTAATCACGTAACAAAAATATGCGCCAGTAATGGTGGGTTAAAATATGTTTATGTTCGCAATAAAGGCTTCATTTATTTTTCTGATTATTTTAAAGGAGAGGTAATAGATAATTTATTGGAAATTTTTAAATGTATTCTTATTACAGAAAATAATATTATATCGCCATTACCTAAATAATATGAAAATCGTGTACTATTTACTTTTCAAGTTCGTTATAATTTATATTATTCTACTAAATAAAATTTTTTACTTTGTCAAGTTTGTGAACAAAATTGTACGGTTTGACTTCTCATCAACTACTGACTATATTTGTTAATAGTTAAAAGGTAGGAAAATGCAATAGGAATGGGAATTAGCCTTACTTTTAGTATTTTTTCTATCTTTGTGAAATTAAACATTTACTGGCACTCAGTGGCGGCTTGTTGGGTTGTGCCAGTGTGGCATGACACCACCAACAAAAAAGAAGGAAAAGAAACTTTTCACCACATATGTGTGTACAAAATATCGTTTCTTCAAAATATTTTTCTTCTTAGTAATTCATTTGAATGAGCGCTTAGTCATTCGATACCCTATCAATACTCTCTTCAAACGCACCGGGCTTAGTGCTATCTGTTGGCACCTTCCAAACCTCTAAGCCTCATACGAATTGACACCGACTCTGCCCATTTAACGTCGTGTAAAGAACGCTGTGTTGGTTTATACGCGTTTCTTGTTGACGAGATGGTGTCAAAACCGAACTGGCACAGTAGTTCACGTTCTGTTCCATAGAGTGGATTAATGACACTATCTTCATCGATCATAGTGCTACGTAATCTAAAGTTCCTGTGACGCTTATCCGCCAGCGTTCTGCTGATTTCGCGATAAATAAAGGCGGAGATTTCGTGGTAAAGAACAGTCGAAACCAAACGTTTGCAAGCTAAGCTCACATGAACGAAATGAAGAAGCCTCAATTATATCAGTAACATATCCAACAGCTTGAGTTGTTCATTTGAACTGGTTTGGATCTCATTTTTTACGTCATTTTTCTTTGTTTTTAAAGCATTAAAAAAATTAAGAGCATTTTATTGATCATTTTTGGCGATGTTTTAGGTTATGAAAATCTGCCCCTTAATTATAATATTCCAAAGCATTATTTCTACAAAGCATGCGCAGAATGTGATTTCAAGATATTTAGCTTCTAAAAAGTGTTGTGAGTTTGTGTTGCTCTGACAATAATTCAGAAATTGGATTCATTTTTTCCCCAGGCGTTTAGGTTCATTGAATTACGTATGTAATCTTTTGACATTCCATATTTTTGTATAGCCTTTGACAAATTTTTCTTGTCAAAATAACCATCTCTATTCCAAATAATCTCCTCAATTGACAATAAAAGACTTGACCAACAGTAAAGCTTAACTTTACCTTCACTATCTGTTAGCCATTTGTGTGTATCGTACCAAGAAGAATTGAATTTTCTTGCATTTTTCTCGTTGGTCGACCATTGTACAAAATTTGTCTCTTTTTTACATAACGAGAAGAAAATCGTGCATGCAGTAACTCATTCACTGTGTCTGTCATAATATTAACGTAAAATCAAATTTAAATAGAAAAATTCGAGTAACACTAATAATCCGCATCATACTAATACTTCCTCAAATAATTAGTGATGGTCGAAATTAAATCTTTATATTTTAAAAAATCTCATTTTGAAAACAAGGTTGTAGCATTTTATAGCACTATAAAAAATATTTCGCATTTTGTAGCATATATTGAGAAAATTATTATTAAGAGAGGACTCTTTGAGATAAAAATATTTCGATACTTTTTAGATTTTCCAGTTAAAATCATGAAATAAGAGAAACTAATTTAATAATTCGGCATTTGTGAACTTCAACACTTCGCCATTTGTGAAACAACAAGCGTAAAAAGTAACGCATGCTTCCTAGACATGGGGCCTTCCTCTTCTTCTCATTAACTTCTCCGTTCAGGGAAAGGAGGAAGTTGAGACCCCTTGAGATGACTCTGAGCACTCAGGCTTTTAGGATCAGTTTTCTAAATTGTTATTATTTTTTACTTTCTTTTTCAGTAAATTCTTAATTATGAATTAACAAACATGGCCACTCTCCAATTAAATGTTTTCAAACATTGATATGTTGTTGACGATGACTCACCCCGGTCAATCCACGGTCAAATCATGGCAGAATAGTGACATTTTCATCCTTCAATTTTTATGAAACTTGGTGCACACCTTATTTATGGTACATAAACTAGCTATGTACGTTTTTCGAGCTGTAATGTTGTTGGTTTGTATTTTACATGTCTTGAAAAATCAAAATAAAAACAACTGTAGAATTCGGTGCGCAAGCTCATTTGAATGGCAATGTCTTCCGTTCTATCAAATGTGGAGAAAAATATTCATCTTATTGGAAAACTGATATGTTGTTCTATATACATACATATGAATTAATAATTTATTTTATTACCGTGTTAGTTATTTTATTACTGGGGCGCAAAAGTTGATGTTTTGATCCGTCTAGGGACAAAACAAACTGCATTGCCAACTACTGAAATCTTCGAAGGTTCAGCTTGAGCTCACTTGCCTTTCGCCTTAGGGTCTAGAAATCTTTTCAGTGCGTGCGACTATGAAACATGAAAGATCCATTTAAATTTTCGGTGTTCTGTAATCAATTCAATAAAATTGGCCATTTTTATCATGGAAAGAAACAACCTTCATAGTGATCTTTCTTGGATGCTCAATGTACACCAGAATTTGTCATCTCAATAAAAAAATACGCGGTGAATGCAGGAAAGAAATGGCATTGAAGATTGATTTGTGTGTTGCATAAAGGGTTCTCCAGGTTCACCAGAAGATGAAGAAAATAATGAAGCGTTCGTTGATGAAGGTACATCGATGAACATTTTAAATAGTGGTCTTGTAAGTATAGGTGAAATACCTATTAAAGTAAAAAGATTTAAAGGTGAGTATAAAGAGAAAAAATTAATAAAATTGAGGAGGTTTTAAAGGAGAGTTTTAATTTGTTTCTAATGACCCACAGCCTGGTCGGTCGATACGATCGGACGAAGAAATACTAAGTCAGGTGAAAAAGAAATTGAAAACCTGCAACAGAAGTGAAAATAATTACTATTTTCACACTTCTTCTGAGGAGCACGAGAATTTTAATAAAATTAAAAATATATGTCGTGCTTCTGAATATAAGGCCCGCAAAGCCAAAAAGCTCGTTAATGAACAGTGCAAATTGTCCTCTCCGAACCTCAAAACAGGCAAGAAGTTATCCGCAGAGACTATTAAAATAGTAAAGAAATATTATTGTTCAGCTGATGCTGGTAGAATAATGCCCGGCAAAAATATTATATATCTATGAGGATTTCATGAACAAACAGAAGAGACATCTTATTGCAAATTTTAATGAAATGTATACATATATTAAATATTCACATCCTGATCTGAAAATTGGCTTTTCAAAGTTTGCATTTTTTTGACCAAAAAAGTTCATTTTACAGGTACAAGTGGAATGCACACTCTTTGGGTTTCTGTTTCTCATCAGAACGTAAAGCTTATGGTTAATGTTCTTTAGTTACCATCATTATTACAACATTCTAACTTACAAAACCATGCTGGCGTGCATTTGTCTTCAATCCACCGCGAATTTGTTGCTTTTTTTAGTTAGTGCTCTGAATGTCCCTGGATATAGATGATTAAAAATGTTTGAAAAGAACAACAATGGAAGATAACTTTATTGAAACAATTTCATTCAAACACTGGGCGAGATCTGATAGATCAAATTTATACACTATCATGAAGTTCAAAGAAAACTTTACCGATTGTTTAGTTTTAAAACTTTGTGAATTGTATTCACATTCATTTATATCTTTTAAATCAAATAAATACCTACGAGATCGTAAGATATCGCTTCAATAAAGAGACAACATAGTTTTGTGCGATTTATCTGAACTTTTTCCTTTGTTATTCAAGATGAAGGGTAAGAATTTCATAGTAATATTGCTCAGGACACACTGCATCCTTTTGTTGTCTACGTCAAATTTCTTTGTTCAAAGTAATTGTTCTGTGACAACTTAGTTTTTGTTTCAGATTGTTTGTTGCTCGACACAGTTTCTGTACATCATTTCCAGCGACACCTGATTCATCTTTTTGAAACAAGTAATTGGAATTTTTCTCCATGGAATTCAGTATTTTTTGAAAGATCTTATGCACTTAAATGCACTACACTACCTCATATGTTGGGAGACCAGTCGGGAGCTCAGAGCTAGTCCCGACAGGGGCAGTGCCCCGCCGGTGGGAGATACCTGGTTAAGGAAAACCCCGCAACCCGACGGGTTGGTCGGTGCTAGAGCTTACCATCCAGCGGGGGATGATCATCGCCACCTTCCAAGGAGAAAAACATACACTACACTTACGGAACTAATGACCTGAGCAGTTAACGCGCCCTAAATCATCAATCAATCCCAAAATCCTTCGAACAGCGGTATTCGACCAAGCTATCTAGCTAGTATCGCAAATCCTGACACCGGCGGAGCTCGAACCCTAGAACCTCCCGATCAATTGATGCCCTAAAACACTTAAGATGGTAAAGTGCTTTACTTTCACTTCCTCTTTATTTCGAGTCTGAAGTTTAGAGAGTTTCTAAATATTATATATTGATCAAGAACTCCACCAGAAAAAAAATTATTTGGCAACAGAAGTGTTTTTCTCAGTGGTATCGCTTTCCGCATGATTCATCCCGATTGTTTTATTATTTCAGGTTTCGTTTTCAATGTCTTTTGACCAATAACCTTTTTCGAACACGTAGTAACAAACAAATTCCTCCGGATATATCAGGTTACTCATGGAATGGAGTTTCAAATAACAAGTTTCAATACTTAAAGTTATTTTGAGATATTGCGTCACATTCTTTGATGAAGGAACTACGTCTCAAGATGTTTTTCGAATTTCAAATACAATGATCATGTAAAACTCGTGCAAATTTTTCTGCCACGTATAACTGTTGAAAACGAAGTTGGTCTAATGAAATTTCAGTTCCCCTAACTTTGAGAAGTTTTGACAAATTGAGAACAGTGTGCTGATTGAAATATTTACACATATATTGTAACGAATAATTAATGTATAAAGCGAACTAAACGTAAAATATATTGTGTGTTTAAGAAAGTTAAAAAGAAAAAGAGGACTATGGTCAATAAGTTTTAAGAAAGCATAATCACTTTCATAACAACACAGAGAACTGAAGTATTTGAAATATACAGATGAATGTAACAATTCCCATAGTATACAAGTCAGGTTGGATTCATTTTGCACGGAGTTTCGCCTGCACCTTTAAATATAAATGCTGCGTTTTCAGTTAAGAACCGTAAAGAGCGGCTAAACAAATTTGTTAGTCATATATTCCATATTAACGATATCTACGAGGTGTTCTTCGGTGATAAAAGACGAAAGTGGAGGGGTGAAGACGAACTTGAGTGATCGGACTGGAGGGTTGTGCAGAAGCAAAGGCGTAGCAACCAGTAACGCCACGGCGCCATTGTGACAAGGAGACGGGGAGCCGTGAAGATGAGACTTCGAGGAGAGCGTGCCGTTATTAATTTTTAGTTACAGATTAAAATTTAAACATTATCTTAAAACATGTAGCAAATTAATAAAACTAAATTCACGGGAATCCACATTATGTTCCTGCAAATGTCAGATAATAGGCTCTCTTTGTCTAGAAAAAATTCTCTCTTTGATGAAGAAAACTATCTCAAACGCACGTTTGGGAAAGTGTCGGAAGGGCTGCTTACTGAGACGTGTCAGTGTTTGCACAGTACGCTCGACTCTGGCCTTCGTATGAGATTCGTTTCGTTTGGGAAGCGCTGATCTCTGGGAAGGGTGGCGAGGGCCTTTCCTGGGCAATGGCGGGGAGCGGCAAGAATCCACGTAGAATGGGTTGCGAACGGAGGAGAGGAGGCGGAAGGGGGGATGGTGAGGGGGAGAGTGAGGAAAAGGAGCGGGGCGTGGCGAGGCTCTGGGCGGTGGCGGGAGGGCGAGAGGTGAAGGGGCGAAGGAGACGCAGAGCGCTCTTGCGGTTGTAAAAAGCATCACAGACGTCTCCACCAATCGTCAGCGGGCAACTGGGGCGCCTCCACCAATCCGGAGGCTCATGTTGCGCGTCCGTGCGCTAATGACATGTTTGGCGTCCGCGGCGGCGGCGTCAGTCGGTGCCGAAGAACTGGCGGTGCTGGTCGGTCGTTCCTCAGCGGTCTCGAGGTAGGTCGATGACGCTCTGGGCTTCCCAGCGACCCATCTCGCTTTCTTCCCCTCCACCCAAAAGTCCCATTTAGGTAGCGCAGGGCATCAATTGATGTCACTGCAGTACCTCTGATTGGGAAGTTCGAATCCCGACGATGGCTGGACTTTCGACCCTGGCTACATAGCTAGGTCGAAATCAGCCACTGTCTTTCCTTCTTTTTCTTCTTCTCCATTGTCCTATCTCCTACTCTAGGGTAGTGCCTGTGAGTGTAAGTATGTGTATACTTACACTCACAGGCACTACACTACCACACATGCCGGGAGACCAGTCGGGAGCTTAGAGCTTGTGCCGGCTGGGGTCGTGCCTCCCTGGTTGGGAAGAACCCCGCAAGCCGTCGTCTAGGTCGGTGTCCAGCGGGGCAAGCACAGCGTGATAAAAGACGTGCACTCCACTGAGAAGGGTGGTGCGTGTGCGCAGATGCGTGACGGAGGCGCCGTGTGGGCGGAGGGGCCGCTGGAGTGGGCGGAGCAGCTGGGCGGGCTGTGGCTGAGCGCCGGGGCGGTGGTGGTGCTGGGCGTGCTGCTGCACCTGGCGTCGCGCCCCGCCCCGCTGCGCGTCGCCGCCCTCGTGCAGGCGCTGGCCGTCGCCGCCTCCTGCCTCTGCGTCGCCCTCTCCGGCACCTGCCACGCCGGGCCCTTCGTCTCGGCCTGCCTGCCACTAGGTCAGTCCCCTACCCTCCCCCACACACGCTACGCCTCTGAAATGCAGCCTTTTACAGGCATTTTTGGTTGGCTGTAATAGATTCATGACCTGGTACAAGCGGAGTATCTTCAAAGTTAATTGTTTCCAGATGTGACAACACAAGGCCCTGAAAATGCTCAACATGAAACAACTATTTCGCTTTTGTTCCTGCGAAGATTTTCAGGTGCTCTTGTATTCGATTCAGAAGCTCCATATATTTTGAAACATTATGGCGAGGATTTTGTGATTATTAGAAATTACTTTTCTCAATATGTTACGATTTTGTTCCGTTTTAGGTGATGAACCCCAATATAAACAAACCGTAGGTCACAACGGAAAATGATTTAGAAGTACCAAGCGACATAAGGGCAGGCTGGAGAGATATCGGAACAATTTCACGTAACAGAGAGAAAGAATGAATGGTAGAGAATGAGAGAGGGAGAGAGAGGGAAGACAGAAATGAGGAGGGACCGTGGTAAAGGAAGAGAGAATGACAAAGAAGGAAAACGAGAGTAACATGAAGAAAAAGAGAGAAGGGAAGAGTGATATTTAATTATAGAAATTACTTTTAACAATGTACTCTTTAACTTGAATACAAAAACAAAGATATTCCTGATTATTATTTTCTCAATAGAAAACAAACTAAATGATGAAAAATAAATCTAGGTAAAGAAAATGAGAGAGAGAGAGAAAGAGAGAGAGTGAAAGACAGAGAGAGAGAGAGAGAGAGAGAGAGAGAGAGAGAGAGAGAGAGAGAAAGGAGAGAAGCGAGATGGAGATAAGGGAAGGGAAGTAAGAATGAATATAGATATACAGAAGTAGGGTGCAATACCTTATAGAATATTAAAATACGGAATATAAAATAATGATAGTTACTAGTATAGCCTATTTTGGACACATTGAGAGATTTATAATACAATAATTAAAGAAGTTATATATCTCTGAGTATAGACTAATGAAAGTTTCCCTTTAGAGTACAGGAACATCCAATCATATTTACAAATAGTTCTATGATACCAACAATATGAGGCATCGGATCGAAAACAAAAATAAATAAAGAGCAAGAGTTTAATAAAGCAGCTCATGATTCTCGCTCATTGTAGGGTATACGGTAGGGACGACAGACGAACTTATCTTCATACATCCTGCTTACAGAAATACTGTGACATCCTGCTTGTAGAAATAAAATAACAATTAAAAACCATTAAAAGTCAAACCGCAGGTTTTCCATAAGTAAGATACTTAAGTGATATTTTTTCTTTATCTATTATTACAATGTAATTTCAGAGTTTGGTGGAATTCTTACGATGATTTTCTTAACAAAGTTAATAGTGTGCCAAAATGATTAAATTCATCATTCTATACAGTTTGTAAAACGTATGTGCAAGGGTGAATACTCCTAGTACTTTAATGTAAAAATTAAAATAAATTGCAAAGATGTTTATGAATAATTCGTCAAATAGAAATTTATAAACAATCACGATTTGAGGTGCCATCGAAATAGAGCTCAACCAGTAAGTGTCTTGGTTTTGAGATTTCAGGTTTATGGTGATGAAAAAATGAGGGCTATGATGAGAAACGGGGGATGTGGCGGGATAAGTAGGCAACTGATAGCACAGGAAGACATGCCGGGTTTGGAAAAATGTGGCGGGTTGAGGAGGGCTGCGCACAGAGGTGAGGGATACGGCAGGAGGCTTCGGGAAGTGAAGGGGCGCGATGGAAAGTGGCTGATGTGGGAGTGGGGTAGTGGGGAATGGTTGGGAGTACGAACAAATTATTATCAGAAGTGCTTGATTATGAGAGGAGAGGCGGAGGGCTTAGGAAAGTGGCAAGTTGTTTTGGGAAGCGGTGGACTGTCGAAAGAAGTGGTAAGATATGTTGGGCAATTGCAACGCACATGAGAGAGTGAGGGGGATAAACGTGCGCAGATGGAAAGTGGTGAGGTGTGCGGGCAAGTGGCACGATGTGCAGATATGCTGAGAAGTGCGGAACATGGTAGGAAGAAATTGTCTGCCGTGGAAAGTGGAGGGGTGTGTGCTGAGAGGTGGCATAGTGTGTTGAGAAACGACGAGGCATAGTAAGAGGCGGCGGGGTTTGGTAAAAAGTCGTGGAGTTTGGTAGGAAAGAGAAAAGTATGTTAGGATGTAGCAAAGGATATTAGAAAATGACGAAAGTGTTGTCGAATTGGCTGTGTGTGAGTGTGTCGATGGCACAATTCTGTCAACAACGTATCGAGCGATATTGCCTTCCGCAAGCGCTACCGTGAATCTTTGAAAAAACATTTTATTGCAACTTGAGGCCCCTCCGAGGGCGTATTCAGTTCTCGGTTCTATGTAAAGGAAGTATCCGATTACCGCTGGCGATGAGCCGACATGCGCTGTTCGTGTGATGGAATCGGGTGTCATTTCACGAAGCAAAAGCACTTCCTTGACGTCCTTCCCCTCGCTCACCATGACTCAAATGACCTTCTGCACGTACTACGTCTCCCTTATTAAACACGACTTTTGTAAAATACTTTCCGAAATTACACAAACTTTCTTCAAGGACTTTAAATGAGTGAATGTTGATTCCTGGCGTGTCAACTACTATTCTTAATTTCGTTAGTGTAACCGGTTCACGGCATCAACTGATGTCACTGGAGTACCTCTGAACGGGAGGTCCTAGGTTCGAGTCCCGAGGGTGTCAGGATTTTCGTCACTAGCTTGTCAACTAGGCCGAATTCATTCGCTGTCTGGAGGAGAATTCTAGCGGCTGGCTGCTCTGATCGGTACTTTTCCGTGGTTTCTCCGATCAATACCAGGCAAATGCCGGAGCAATATCCTAGCAAACGCGCTATGGACCGCACGCAAACTTTCCTTCTTCTTACTTGTAACCTCATCCTTGCTTACACACACACTAATAGGCACAACACTACCACATATGCCGGGAGACCTGTCGGGAGCTTAGAGCTTGTCCCGGCTGAGGCGGTGCCTCGCTGGTGGGAGATACCTGGTTGGGGGATTCCCCGTAACCCGACGGTAGGTCGGCGCCGTATCTCATCGTCCAGCTGGAGGATATCACCGCCACCTTTCGAAGAAAAACATGCCCTACACTTACGGAGCTAATAAAATTAGCAGTTGACGCGACCGGAATTACTAACAATCAAACAATATGTTAGTGTAGTTATTTTCAGCACCAGAGATGGCGGTGTTCTCCTCTTCTCGAACGTGAGACTAAGCGCTGATGTACACGCGCGATTCTCTCAAACCAGTTATGACCCCCCCAGCATGGCACCGACATGGCCGGACAATCTCTAACCTCTTAACTGATCTCACAGTATATGTTTTAGTGTAGACCTTTTTCTCCTCTTCCGTTGGAAAGAGAGACCAGGCGCCGATCTACACGATGACTTGTGGTTTCTCTTAGCAGATATCTCCTCATGGAGGGCACCGCCATGGCGAGGACAAGCTAAGAATTCTTGACTGATACCTCGATCTCTGTGGTTGTTTTATACAATGAGTGAGTGTGTGGACAGGGTGAGAGGATGGGTCAACAACCAAGAAGGAATGATCACGCTTTTTTAGATAGATTTTTTCTCGGGTACAGTTTCGAAATTCGCCTGAAATTGATTGGAGAAAATACCGAAAACTAACCTATCACGTCTAGCCAGCTGCTAGAATTCTCCTCCAGTCAGTGGTTCAGGACGATTGAGCACGAAGTCCGTCACCGCCAGGCTTCTAATCGTAAGATCTCCCGGTCACCAAAGAGGTAACTATGTTTTCAATGAATTATCCCAGAATGTTCAAGAATTTGATCATTTAATTTATAAATGAGATGATTATCTTTTTTATTTTACATTCCTCATAAAACATGGTACTTTTATTATCATTTTTTAAAATTGGTTAAGACCACTTGCTAGTTTGAATGAGCCGTTTGTACCGAGATGCACATTGCTTTGAATAGAAAATTCTCCAGCTTGGTTATCGATACTCTTTATTTAAGAGGAAAATATCACGCCCTGTCCAGGATCTGTTTGTCTCTGAATGATTTTGATTGATTCACAACATGAAAGAAGACGATAATGAAAACTAAGGCAGAGTGGCTGGATACAAAATAGTTTGTAAGTAATGACTGATTCGGTCTATTTTCTACAACTTCAAAGATGTTACCTTATATTTGTCAAAGGTGCAATAAATTGTGATTAAGTACGTACACCACATGATATATGCCCTACATTTTTACTAACAGAAAGGAAAGTTGTATGGTCGTCGAGGCACACTATAAGCGATTGTGACTTATCTTTGACGAGGTAAAATATTTACACCACACCCTGAAATCGAAACTTGTTTATTATAAATCCTTTTAATGATATGTTTATTATTAAGCCAAATATTATTTCTAATGTGTAAATATCTTAAATATGAACACAATTTTTTACTTTCCAATAAACTGTGATAATGACACCGACTAGTAATTTTCTACAGTTTTACTCTGTGCTAATATTGATATAAAACGTAATTTGCTTATGTCATAATACTTTATTAACAGCAATAATAATAATAATAATAATAATAATAATAATCAAATACTTTAGTCATAATAATTGAGTATGGACCAGTCCCTTAAATGTAGTAATGTGCTCTCTTAAAAATATTCTCCTTTATTTTCCCCTTTTATACTTATTCTTGTTTTTCAGGTGTATTGAAACATTTTTTCCTCCTTGTTGATTTCTTCTGGTTTACGATTCAGTGCGTGGAGATGGCTCGTATGCTCAGGTACGTATTTGATTAAGAAGCTTCTATGAAATTCTGTTCATATTTGTTGGTATAATTTATTACATTCAAAATGAGAACTTCTGGACAGACGTGACTTTGTAGGAGAGTCAATGAAATGAAAACGAGACAGACGGGAAAAAGTAAGTGAGCTGTTTATTATTTCAAAAGTAATCGCAATATATATATATATATATATATATATATATATATATATATATATATATATAAATTTATTCCACTGTGAGACAAGATAGTCAATGTGTTGAGAGAAAAATGTTTGCAGTTGCCTATGGAACAATGATTGTACCCAGGAGTGCACCTCTTTCTCCGAAGCCAATCGACGGGACAGGATTTATTATTTATCGTATGGGGCAATTAGCGGGCAGACTGCCCTCAGGCATTTGTTTCGCACCTGTGTTCTCTATCCAGACTTCTTTAGAAGCCTCCCCCCGACGCGGGTCTGGGGACCTTGATCGAGCCAAGCGCACCTCGCGGGCGGTCCCCTAATTACGCCTGGGATTTGACCCTCACTTTCTCCGCCAGTGGTTGGTCTCAGTCAACTATATCCGAACTGTCTGTTTGGGCGAAAATGTGATCTCATTAAGGCGGGATGTTGTCGGAGGGATTAAATTTTGCCGGGAACAACCATGACATGGCTACCGTGAATTTTCCGTCATTCGAAACTCCACGCACCTCGGGGTTCGATCCCGCGCACTGAGGGTTCCGAGGCCAGTAAGCCCACCCCTCACTCACCGAGGAGCCCGACGAGACAGGAAACGATATTCTTAGGTGTGATATCGGTCAAGGTGCTGCAGTGACGTCGACATTGTTCATCTGTTTAACTTCTGTTCCCTCGTCAGACAGTAGGGAACCCCCTACGTACACATTTTCAAACTTCAAAATTCAAATGCTCTGTCAAGATGGCGAGAGTGGTACCGTGACTGATGGTCAACACGAACCGAATGTCATCAACAGTCTGCCGTTGGTCATTTCTCACGGAAGCATCCACAGCAGCAATGACAAAAGGGATAATGTCACGATGAGCCAGTCCTGCCTGATTGTTGACTTCCAATGAAGTCCGACCTTCTGAAAATCGTTTATTCCATTCAACCACAGGTGCATGTGACATACTGTTTTCACCAAACACAACAGGCATTTGAACATGAATTTCACCTCATGACTCTCCTTGCGTCGTCACAAAACGCGCTACACTTCACTCCTCCTCTTTCGGGCCACCGTAGTGGTGTCGGATGCGCATAGACGTGCTGACCTCAATTCGAGAACGTCTAACAGACAAATGGCAGAATATGTGTTTGTTGTAAAGTGTACATGACCGAAAGCGTCGGCATAGCCGTAATAGGAAGACTGGCATTCGGGCGTTAGTTCCTATGCCAGTCTGATCTACTACTTGACAAATTCGCTTTTGAAAAACAGATGTTGAACAGAAACTGTTTATGCGAACAGAAAATTTTGAAAATACAATTATAATTGTTAATACTGAGATGTAGCCCTTAGGATACATAAACATACGATGGAAATTTTACTTATAAGATCTTAACAAAAGACTTAAAGCTACTATTTACAAGTAATTACAAGAGAAATGAGAAAAGACAGACAAGTGACAGAGCGGAGAACGTCCGCGATGAGCCTTGCTGATTCCCAATAGGGAGCATTTGTGTGCACACACACACACACACACACACACACACACACACACACACACACACACACACACACACACACACACACACACGCGCGCACTCGCGCACTCGCGCACTCGCACTCGCACTCGCACTCGCGCACTCGCACTCGCACTCGCACTCGCACTCGCACTCGCACTCGCACTCGCACTCGCACTCGCACTCGCACTCGCACTCACACACACACACACACACACACACACACACACACACACTAGCGATACCAATTTCCTCTCCACGCTCGTTATACAATCTGTCTCGTTTTCGTTTGACAGATCCTCATAGATCAATAAATATATTATAAGAATATACACCAGATTTTTGTAATTTGTTGCAACAGTAAAAAAAATACAATGCGATAATTTTTCAGTATATTCATCTTGTTTTTAATGTACTTGGTCTATCAGAGCACAAGCTTTTCGATATCCTCAGAAAAAAGGATTTTCGCTTGAGCAGAAACTGTTTGCACCGCTTCCTTCACCTACTGACCGGAGGTGAATCTACGACCACTTAATGCACCTTCAAGCTGAGATGGCTATCAGACGTGATGATATCGCAACCTTATTCAGGAGAAATACCGATTCCGACAAGGTTGAACGGTGTGGGTAGCGGTATGGATACACGTTGTCATGCAACAAAACGTCTTTCGAAAATCGATCTAGGCGTTTACTTACGTCGAACCTTGATAATGTGCATTTGGTTTGCCACTTCAATAATCATTCGTCGGTTATTCAAATCGGGCATGTATTTAATCAATATTGGGAACAGTAGAGGATGAATTGAACGTCATGCTCCTTCGACTTAACAAAGCTACATGTACATATTAATAGGAAGCAAAATATTTCTGTACATTTCGTGAAAACAATCGACTGAACCGAGTGGACAAAAATGGTCTTACGATGAAGATCGTGGTCGACAGCATGCAGGTACTACTTCAATCACAAATATTTGAGATCTAAATATTAATTTATTCCAAAAAAATATATGCAATTTTGAAACGGTTGAATGCGTCTGACTCGTTCTCTGCTGCACTCTGACGCGAGCAGCCAAAGCTTTCTTTCTACACCGGGCGGATCGCCTGTCAGATGGCAACGTATTTAGTCCTATGCCGATGTGGTGCGAGAGGGGGGGCGGGGGCCGGGCAGGGTCTTTGGAGGTTAGGGCCGGGCGCTGAACTGGAGTGGGTTTGTAGGTTGGCCGCTGAGCCGACGGGGCGGGGCAGGTAGTCACAGACGCGGATCCAAAAATTAATTTGAAAAGGACAAGAAATTTCGATTCGGGCACCCCATTAACAAATTATAAATATGTTTTTAATTGTTAACTTGCAATAAAAAAATATTACATATATTTTCATAATGGCAATTTTGTTTTGGAGGTAATGATATCTACATAAGAAAATTATTTTGAATAAATTGAGCGCGGGCGCGGAGGAGTCCCTTGGAGATGTGAAGGGTTGGGCTGGCTCCTGAAGTTGCGTGGGCGCATAGGAATCTCCAATGGAGATACGAGGGGTGGGCCGGCTGTTACAACGTGGGCGCGGAAGAGTTCCTTGAAGATACGAGAGGGCAGTCAGGCTGTTGCAGTTGCAGTGTGTCCGTGGAGGAGTCCCTCGGATATAGAAAGGAGTGAGCCGGCTGTTGCAGTTGCAGCGTGGGTGCGGAGGAGTCCCTTGGAGATGCGAAGGGGTGGACTGGCTTCTGCTGTTGCAGTGTGGGTGCATAGGTATCCCCAAAGGAGATACGAAGGGGAGGGTCGACTGTTACATCATGGGCATGGAGCGCCTTGGAGATGCGAGGGAGCGGGCCAGCTGTTACAGCATAGGCGCGGAGGAGTCCTTTGTAGATGCGAGGGGGCGGGCCGGCTGTTACAGTATAGGTGCGGAGGAGTCCTTTGTAGATGCGAGGGGGCGGGCCGGCTGTTACAGCATAGGTGCGGAGGAGTCCTTTGTAGATGCGAGGGGGCGGGCCGGCTGTTACAGCATAGGTGCGGAGGAGTCCTTTGTAGATGCGAGGGGGCCGGCCAACTGTTACAGCATAGGTGCGGAGAAGTCCTTTGTAGATGCGAGGGGGCGTGCCGGCTGTTGCAGTTGCGGCGCGAGTGCGGAGTCCGAAGCGGAGGCGGAGACAGCGCGCGGCGCGTGCGGCTGTTGCCGTCCGCTGCCCGGCAGCTCCTTCTCCTCGGCCGACTGCCGCCGCTTTGCGTGGTACTCCATCTACGGCTTCGGGATGCCCTCGCTGCTCTGCCTCTCGGCCGTCGCGGAGCAGTTGTTGCTGCAGCCCACCGACAGCCCCTACTCACCCGGCCCATACTGCTGCTGGTTGTACAGTAAGCGCCTCCCTCTTTCTGTATCGCTTTCATAACTACTAATCAATGCTTTAAACGTCAGTTCGGCTAGTTAACAGACTACTAATTGCGTAAGCTTTCGGAGCCGGTGTTTATGAAATTTTGTCTGTCCGGGGGAATTGCCCCTGCGTCTTTCTGACGTTTCGGCCAATACATTGCGGCCTTCTTCAGATCAGCATTACTCACAGATGGTTGGCGTGGCCGCCTTGTATAGTGGGAACGGTAAGCGGGATTCACCAAGACACAGCGACCAATAAGAAGTGGGCAGGTGGTACGGCACTGCGATTCCACCTCCCAGTTTCCCTCGACCAATAATGGGCCTCCTTCGCCGCCGCTGTTTGGCTGCTGGACCACTGCCTCTTAAGTGATTTCCTACGTTCCTTCTTTTGCGTATTATTCTGCTACAGAACTTTCCCTTCTTTCTATTGCCACCAAACCCATGGGTCCCAATCATTCCCCTCCCCGCTTCCGGACTGTTCACTCTTCCGTTCCACCTGTCCATTTCTTTCTGCCCGCTGCCTTCACCATTTCCGCATGTCGTTCCCATTCTATAGGGCGACAACGCCAGCCATCTGCCAGCAGCAGTGCTGTCAACAAGTCTGTAATATGGACGAAACGTTAGAACCTCGACGCAGAGGTGACTCGTCGAAGACAGTAAAGATTTCAACAGACTACTAATTATAAAACAGAAAAGTAGCTAGACTCTTGCGAACAGTCCGTTCTTGCGCAGTCCAGCAAACATCCAGGGACTGAACTGTGCGTTATAACGGTACGCTCAAGTATTGTGGGTAAGTATATACTTGTAAGCATTGAGATTAAATTGTTGAAAAATAAATATTCAATTTAATGTTGTGTGGTGTTGAATATTACTTTTAATGCATGATGTGTCTAATTCGGGCAGACGCGGTGCCGGGCTGGGTGTACTACCACGGGCCGGTGGCGGCGCAGCTGGTGGTGGCGTGGGTGGCGCTGTGCTGCTCGCCCGTGCTGCGCGCGCGCCGGCGCCTGCAGGCGGACGCCGTGTGCGAGGCGGCGTGCCCGCCCCCGCGTTTTTCCCTGCTGTTCGCGGCCGGGGGCGGCGCGTGGCTGTTCGAGGCCGTGTGCTTCTCGCGCGGGCGCCTCCTCGACCTGTGGGCCGCCACCGCCGCCGCCGTGCTCCTGCGCGCCACCCTCATCGCCACGGCGCTGCTCTGCTCCCCGGAGGTCAGTGCACGCCTCCTTCCTTCTCGACTTCTGCTCTCTGCCCTTCTCATCCTCGCTCTTTTGCACCACTTCAAGTTCTTTCCATTTCATTTCTCATTTCGGAAGAAAAACACCAGAAGAGCCCAGGGCTCAAGTCGTTAGCCGAATTGCTGAACATCGCTCACGGAAGTCAGTGAAGTTAAGCAACTCGAGACACCACGGGTTCCAGGACGGGCGTCCGTCGGCCAAGCCCGGTTACTAACGGCGCTAAGCCACGGGTCGAAAGGATAAAAGGCTGACTGCTACGTGACGAGACGAAAAGACAAAAACGTAATGCAGGATTACTTCAGAGATTAATACGCTCAATGAACAAGAAGGGGTAAGAGATGTGATACAAATTTTTAAAAACGTCTATAGACCAAAGAGGAAATGTTATTTAAATGTTTACTCGCTTCCCTGAGATTGTGCAACGAAACCTCGTCAACAGTTTTGGACTAGAGGTGTGCTTGCTAGACTTCTTTTGAGTCTCTTCCCCTCCCCCTCCCGTCCCTCATGGCAACGCGTTGAGGCTGCGCGTCCGTTGCAGATGTGGAAGGGTCTGGTGTCGCAGCTGCGCCGGCGCTCGCAGCGCCGCCCCGTGGACGTGCAAGTGGAGTTGCAGATGGAGGTGCACTCGGGCGCCGCCCCCGCCGACCCCACCGCCCCCACTGCCCCGGGGCCGCCGCCTTGCGAGCCGCAGGCCCCGCGCCGCCGCGTCGCGCTGTGCCCCACCGTCCCCGGCCGCTGGCCGCTCGGCGCCTGCCGCGTCGCCTCTCCCCCGGCGCCCGGCCCACGCGCGCCCGACGACGGCCCAACCCTCGTCAGAGCCACCGTCTTCTCCGGCCCCGCCGCCGTCTACTCCGTCCCCGTCAACCTCTGCAACGGCCCCGGGCCCGCCCCCTAGCGGCACAGCTCCGCCTTACTCCCCAAAACGCACAGTCTGGCTTTAGAGTATCTCAAACTGACAGTTCGATTGAAAACGACTGAAAATCTGAACAAACGAAGTGAATATCTCTGACCAGTAAGAAGTGTTATCGGAATGGAAGGAGTAGTTGGCGGCAATGAAAGGTTCAGTTGTGGGTGGATATCTTCAAGGCAAGATACATTTGTGCTGCTCTTCCCCCTCCCACGCTCCGCGCATTCCGGGACCTTTCCGCTCCGAACAGAGATCAGGACGATTTGCATCACTCCGCTGCAAGAATTTAATGCTAGTGGGGAATTAGGAATGTTGATTAATGTAAAAATATTAAGGGATGCACATTCGAAATTACAGCAATACACTTGCATTCTATTATTTTATGAGCTTACATACCATTATTACATGCAGGCCTTCAGCTCAGCTAATTCACTTATCATACTCAGCATTCTGACATTGATAAACTTTTTTTTCAGCAAATTCTCTGAATACTCAGTTACGTAATAGCATCTTGTATGTGTGAGTGTGTGGATGTCGGTGAGCGCGTGATTGAAAGTTCTTAATGTAAGAAAAAAAAAAAAAAGAATTTTACGGTTTACTTGTAATGCACATTTTGAAGTAGAAGTGTACATTTCAAATTCAAGTGGAAACATTTTACTGTCTAACAAGAATCTCATACGATTTACATTTAACTGTTTTAGCTACCGATAGCAAACGTCGCCATTTATCCAAAATAAAATGGCCAGTGTTCCGATAGCACTTTGGTACACTGTTTATCAAAGGATATTCAAAATGCTACAAAACATGCGAGTGAAAGGACTGGAGGTTGGCTACACTGGGTGAGGTTTTTCTGGTTTTCCTCACCCCTAGGGCGAATGCCAGAGTAGTTCTTGCAACATGGGCCACGAACCGCACACAATCTCCAGTCCTTTTCCTTTGCAGAGTATTCAGAACCAGACTGTGTGTGGTGGAGCAAAACAATGTTTCAGAAATGTTATAAATTGTATTTTGTATGTTACGTACGCTTAAATGAATAAATAAATAAATACCTTTCGACCAAATTTTAATTGATAAGATTTCCTTTACCCTTCCTTTCCTTTACCCTGAATACTCTTCTTTTTGGATAATTGGATGGTGTATGATGCATTAATTCCGATACATTAATTGTAAAATTGGCTCAAGAAACAATTTTATTCGGTAAATCAAAATGTTTCACATATGTATGCTATATAAAATTGTATAATTCAATAATTATACAATTCAACAATAAAATTGTATAATTCAATATAAGAAGACAATATACGTGGGTAATGACAGTAATAGGCGATATTGACCCAGTGATTCACTTTTTCTGTACAATTCCTTTTAGAATATTTAGAACTAAAGACAGAGTAATAAATGTTAAGTAATAAAGTTTCACCAACAAAGAAATCTTGTAGAACTGGATGAAAATTTAACAATAATGTGAATATTATTAATAATAATAATAATAATAATAATATAAACAATAATACATCTGAAAATGAAACTTTTTCGTAGAAATCACTTGTCTTACATTTCCCCCCTCAAACCGTACAGATTCTCGAATATATTTATTGGTAGCAGTTGTTCATGGGGTAGTAATGACTCTTGAGACTTACTTTTTTTATGATTCCAAAATAGGCGACGAATTTCATAATGGGCCGAGAGTAAAAATTTAGAAGTATGGTTTCCTTTTTCTTTTCCTCTTCTGTGATTTTAGCAACTTCCTCATCCTAAAAGTTCACACTAAAGTCACAAGCAGCGCTACTGTCGCCAGTGAGGTACATCCATACAGTCAAGAGATGGCACTACGCGCTCTAGATTCTACATCTGTTAAAACATGAAACATTTACCGCGGAATTACAACGCAGAAACATTTACCGCGGAGCTTCAAGTCGAGCCAAATCGACCGGGAAATATTCATTTTGAAAACAATCCTACGAATAGTTTAGACGCTAGCGTTGTTCACAGGCGGTCGGACCGATGGGCATACGATGGACGGACCGACAGACGCTAAAAAAAAGAACACTTTGCGGTTTCAGGGGATCCGAAAATGTGTATTTTCGTTGAAATCTCGACATCTATTTTCAGCAGCATTACATAATATTCTCTACACTTTGTATATTCCTCCATTTATACGAGAAAGTGAAAATTTCCATCTTTCATATAGTTTTTTGCATTCTTAATATTTTGCAAGTTTCGAAAATACAAAGTTTGCCGAAAACAGAACCGTCGCCATTTTGGGGAATTCTGTGTCAAAAGGGACGAAAAAATTAAATAAAAAATTAAAATAGTTTTTTATAAAATAGTGTATTTAATAATGCCCGTATTTCACCCAAAATTGTCTGAAAACAACTGAATATAGACGAGCACCATTTTCAATAGTTCCTTACACTATTTGAAGAAATAGTGTAAAGCTTAATGAAATATTAAGCTTAATATAAAGCTTAATAAATTAATAGTCAAAGCTTAATGAAACTGTTTGGAGCCATTTTTCAGAAAAGTTTGGAAATGTCTTTGCGGCTTCATGTAAAGTACCCCCAAAATCAAAATATCTACTTAAAACTTCAATCTATCTAAACCAATCTTGAGTTCGACTTTTTGTTACTAAAGACCTACAATAAGTGTAATCTGTCCACAAGTGTTGAAGTAGTTTACTTCACATACTTCACAACGTTTATATCTATTTTTCGTTACCAGGATCCGACAATAAGTGTTTTTTCATTCGAAAACTCACCGATTTCCACTGCACGATTGCAAAACTCGTACTTCCTCTTTACTATTTACTCTTCGCAACTTTCTCGCCACACTAGGAAGGCGTGTTGGCACATAGGCAGCCAAACTTAATTCAAATTTGGCGCCGTACTTGGAATTCAATCATTTATAACAATGCCGTGGCGCTAATTAACAGCAAAGAGTATACATTTTAAACGTCTTGCGTTGGAATTAATTTTTTTTCTGTAAAAACTGCGGCCCGGCTTCTAGAGAGAAAGGTGACACGTCTTTCGTATGAAACTCTTTGGAGGGACTGAAACTGCTTTGAACTGCTTTCAAAGACGCTCGCGAGATTGCATCCACTATTGGGAACCGGCGAACACGAATATAATTTCGTATTATTAACAATTTCTGATAATCAGATGCATTTCCAAATAAGACACCACGAAAGTCAATTGTTTGAGAATCTTCAGCTGAGCGGTTTCAGGAAGGATTGACTCGTCAATAAAAAGCTAAGTAATTCACATATTAGCTGCATTGAAAAATTAGAGTTTGAGGATTGGTAACGGCAGTGCAGACTCCGCGAACAGAGATTTTGGCGCGGAGCCTTGCCTGACATACGCCCGAATTACGACAGAAAACGTTCTTTTCGCCTAGACGAAGTAACATCGGCAACTTCTTCAATACTCAATAATTCGTACGTTGAGGTAAACTAATAGTTCTTAAATAATAGGCTTTCAGAATTTTCCCTGGTATCGAGGGTACAAAAGGAGGAAGGTATCTTGTTGTCATCCCGAATCATCGTTTGATGCTCTCCCAAAAGCAAGCTATTTTGCAGCCTTTTCGGCAACTTCGACAATTCACATTGGCGAATTAAATTTTAATTTTAAATATATTTTTGTCTATTTCCTTTATCGCATACTATTTAGGATAGTAGTGTAGTATAGATATAATGTTCTAAACACGCGGCAAAACGGTGATAGTTCGTCAGAAAATCTCATATTGTGGGCCCCTGGTCCTAAAGCAATGAATAAATCTTGTTCCAATAAGTGTAAAATGACTTCCTATAATTCGTTATTTTCTAAGAATTCACGTTTTGTTTCCTTAAAACAAAATAAAATAATGGTAAAACTGTCTGTCAGTCTATGAACAACACTAGTGCGTAAATTGTTCGTATGGTTTGGGCCATAATGAATATTCACCAAACGATTTACCGCAACCGAAAGCCGTGCTAAACAGTAACCAGGGTTTTCACAAAAACTGGTATTCGCTAATCGCTCTGACTGATGACTCCTTGAATATGCAACGGATCGTATTTTGATTTCTGGGAGTATTTAACTTAAAGACTCAACATCACACCTATCTCAAAAGTGGAGTAGAACTATTTGTTAATTTTTTCGAGGAGTGAACAAAAAACAATTACAACAATGGTGTATGTATAATTTTCATTCAATTATCTGTATTTTCAAAAATTAAAATTTTTTTTCGGCATCTTCCAGCAACTAAAATATTGAAGACAGAGATTCTTTTCAAATAAAAGTTGTTTTCCCCAATTAGTTTTTTAATCAATGCTTTGTACATTGTTTTGAAAAATTTAGGTTTGAGCAATATTAAAAACACTATTTTTTGTACGGTTAGGCTTAAGTGGACTCAGTAACATGAAAAAACATCATTTTGATATATTCTTTTGATATTTGAAAAATTACACAAATGTATTTCTTTAATTACCTCTCACGTTATTAATATTAACTTTACGGGCGTTTGTAAACCTTACTGCATTTGAGAGTACCAATACTTGAAATGGTTTAATATGAGGTTTCTCGTCAATTCAAAACTTTTCTGTCAAAATGAGTTCAAATATGCATATTTTCCGAAACGCTGAAACATAATTTTCTCAAGAACGGTTCCAAAACTTCTCAATGAAAAATGTTCAAATAGGGCCGAGTTTTACACTTCGATAATATTCTAAAAGTAACATTTCAATTCTACTATTAGAGGACTGTGAATATGAGAAAGTATGTTAAAGACCAATAAATGGCAGATGGAAGAGAATGGGGCAAAACTGAAAAGCTATCTCAGACGCAGGAGAATAGGAAGCTACCTACTACTACAAAGTCTGTGTCATTCTGTAGTACTGTTAGTTTTGGAATGTGATTGGACATTGCTGTTTTTCGATAATGCAATACGTACTAGCTAACGCATTAGGAAAGTTCAAAAGCGCACCCACAGTCATTGATCTCGTGATATAAAGAAGATCTTTAATCTCAAAATTTATCTGTAAATCCAAGGGACCGATATCAAATACTACGCGCCTTCAAAAACTGTGACAGGGGTGACAGGGGCGCCTTCAAAAACTGTGAGTATGATACAAGTCTGACACGCAATTAGTACAATCTTTTATGGAAAGGAAATGATGTGTTCAAAAATGCTGACTGCAAAGTCACCGCTCCTTATCTTTATTGTCTTCGGAGGCAGGTACCTCTGTAGAAGGTTCAACAAAGTTCTACGGACGATGTGATCATTTGCATACCTCCCTCCCTCAGAACGTGTCGTGGAGCCAGACCTTAGGGAGTTCCACTAGCCGGAAGAGACAATTCGGACGATACTCCTGTTTCGCAATATCAACAACAGAGAGCTGCACCTACCATCGCGTGACTTCCTGTCGCCGGAAGTTGAATCTTTGATTCCAAGTAGGCGCTGATTGCTGTCCTTGATCTCTGTAACTCCTTCCTTATCCACACTTCGGACGTCATCATATTGCCTTGGCGTAACGACTAGCCTAGTACTCCGAAGTCATTAAAGCAGTGCGCCGGACTGCTGTTCTTCCTCTGCATATGAATATTCTCCTTCGGTCACTTTTTAATAAACATTTAATTCCAACATTCCAACATTGTACATCTGCTTTATCAACGTAATATTCCTCATTTCCAACTTTGATATTCTCTTCCTCTGTGTGAATATAAGTAAAAGTGTAGTCTTATACACACAGACAGACATAGTGTTTCCAGTACGTTCTACGTGTGTACGTTGGATGTTGCGAGCCTCCACAACAATGATTAAACAATGAAGTATGATCTACATCATAATCCCAAGTACTATTAACTTTTAAAGATACGTCTCAAATTAGAAGGTAATCAATTTGCTTCAAAATTATAATAGGGTGTTTTGAAAAAGAATCATATATTCATTTCATTTGATCACAGACGGATTTTGAGGTGGACTGGCAGGCTGACCTACACACAGTCGTATTTGTAAACAAACATACCAACAAAACAAGTCTTATTCGGGTCTTATAGGAATCCAAAAACCTTCCAAACGTGTAAACCGTGAAAATTTCGATATATTATCTCTTTCGCTATTAATGATGCTTCAAATGACGCACGTACATAACAGCAATAAATGAAAAGCCTATTCCCTCGTGCGGGAGCCCCTCCCTCCCCACCCGGGCATTGCGTCGGCGACGGGGTTCTTCCGAGAAAAGCTGCGCGATCTGAACGCGAGGCGAACTACTACTTGCTTCGGGGAAGGGCGCCTCCCCCCCCCTCCGCCCTGCCCTGCCCACCGGCGCCGGCGTTCCAAGAAGACAATCGGCGCAGTTTGCCACCCAATCTGATGAACGTTCTTCGCTTTGTGGCGGCAAAATGGTTCCTTCCGCTCGCTTCCGCCGCTCGAGAGTTGAAGAGAGATGTCAGAGCTTCGTTTCGCAGGCGGTGGAAGCTCTAGACGTCGTAGCATTTCACGCCAGGAGAGAAGAATACAGCCCTCCTTAATGAGGGAGAAATGACGTGTCCTTGTGGATGGTCTCTCGAGAGTAAATGCACCCAATTGACTTTTCGGTACAAGCATGTGAGGGTTACAGTACTGAAAGTCAATACTCATATTCGAGTACAATATGATTAGCTAATAAATATAAAATATACCTTTGTTCCAGGTTATTACATCCTTTAGTTTAAAAAATATTGTAATTTACTTTTCCAGCGCTCACACCTCAGAATTTTAGGCACAAAAAAGTAATAATTTACGCACGTAAAATATATAACAAAATTATGAAATTAGGCACTATTAGGCAAGAAAAGCTCCCTTTTAGACACTTAAAATATGTTACAAAATTATTAAATCAGACATTTAAAAACATTAGATCGCGATTAAATTGGCCACTTTTTATTATTCAGGAAAGTCAAGTATTTTTCATCTACTCGTCCAAAGTCCAGTGTTTTGAGATAAGCAGGTATTTTCATCGGAAAAGAGCCCTGACACAAAAAAGTATGTGACACTAGGTGACACTCAATGTCTAAAGGGATGTAAACTCGTTTCAGGCCTTCAGGGAGAGAGAGAAGGAATTTTGGGAAGGTGAGAGATTCAAAATTAATGATTAACGGCACAGACTTTCTCGTACTAGTTAGTTTCCTGTTCTCTTTGATGTCTGAAAGAATACCAGAGCCTCTTGCGGTATCCACCGCTCCTCTTGGAGGTGGTGAAGACCATCTCCGCATCCCGCGAATATCGCATAGACCTACCTCAGTCCTGAAAATTTACGTATTAGCCCATTGTGTTCCAAGCACCTCGGTGCTTGTTCTGATACAAGGTTTTAAATGCCCCGCACACCTTAACCAAAAATGACAGCATGTCTTACGTGCATTTCAAACCCACAGCCATCCAAGTACTTTGGCTAATCCGCTCCCGAGCCCCTGTATCATGAAGCTAAATCACTTGACCAAAATATTTGAAAACGTGTTAGTTTTGAAATAAGTCGACTCCAGTTATAGTAAACTTTTGGGGACTAACATTTCTGGCTCACTACATCCGAGGTTCACTATATTCGATGATGTCAAAATTAAATAGAATTTCTCCAAAATGATTTATTTATTAATACAGAGATACAGCAAAATACATTGACAGCACGAACTAAAATTTGAATATCTTTATTTGTCCTTAAAAAACCTATTGATTGATTTTTTCGTGTTTTCGGGCCCGTCAACTGCTTTGGTCATTAGTCTCGTTAGTGTAGTGTATGTTTTTTCTCGGGAGACGGCGGTGCTTTTCCCCCGCTGGATGGCGAGATTCGGCGCCGACCTACCGTCGGCTAGTGGGGTTTCCCCCTGACCAGGACTCTCCCACCAGTGTGGCACCGTCCCAGTCGGGACAAGGTCTCAGCTCCTGACCGGCCTCCCGGAATGTGTGATGGTGTAGTGCATACTAGTGTAAGTGTGTGTGTAAGAGGAGCGGATAAGACAAGGAAGAGGAAGGACAGATCGCGCGCGGTCCGTGGCCCGTTCGGTAGGGTACTGCCCCGGCATTCGCCTCGTGTTGATCGGAGAAACCACGGAAAACTACCGATCAGAGCAGCCTGCCACTAGAATTCTCCTCCAGACAGCGACTTAATTCAACCTAACTGGATAGCTAGTGTCGAAAATCCTGCCGCCGTGGGGAGTGTAACCTAGGACCTCCCGGTCAGAGGCGCTGCAGTGACCTCAGTTGTACTGAGCTACCGCTCCTGGTTTAAAAAAATCTATTATTTTCAGTTGTTTGCTTCGTACAATTTCATTACTAATTTTTTTAGATCCTTCTCCTGAGTTCGTACTCTCTCCATAGTTGCTTCTGCATTGTCGACTGTGTTTAAGTATTGTAATGCAATCATAATACCCTTCAATGCCTCTTCCACTGTTGAAACACCGTCCCACTCTCCGAATGCGCTTTTACTCGCCTAATAACATACGAGATCCTTTCGGTAGCGGGGTGGCGCAAGTGGTTAATTAAACTGATCGCTTCTCCGCATGGTGCGGTGGGTGTCGCCAGGCCGCCACAGAGCTTTCTGTTGCCAACGTGTAGGAAATAACACCAAGCTTGAAGCTGAAGCAAACAATCGCGCGTCGCCGCCGCCACCACGCAAGATACGGCCTTAGTTTCCGCAGTGAAACCGAGTAGCATAAGGTCGTCAGTAAGATCCCCATTCCAGATCCGCTACATTCACCTTAGGGAAGACTTCTTCGATTATGATCTTTGGTCGACGGGATTTTTTCCAAGCTGGCTGGTGTTGAACTTTGTGGCACTGAGGCGATATGTTCTTTTACAGAAGGGAATTAATTTCCAGGATATTGTATTTCCTACGTTCACTATAGCTGAGAAACAAGTTCACTATAACCGAATCTTCTCAAACGTATTTGTAATGAAACTGAAATGGGACCAGTGACTTAAGTTCACTGTAACCGAACGTCGACTATATAATAATTCGATAAAACCAATAATATAACGAGAATTGATCTTTGTATGTGTATGCTGCCTTTAATGTGCTTTGTAATATTGAATTTGTAAATCTTAAATATTCTGAAAACATTTGATTACTTAGCAACAATGTAAAAGAAGTTCCCTTAACACTAGATTTCGACTTAGAGAATATTATAGAAGAGTAAAATGTTATGCAAATTTTTGAGCAGTTTTTGAGAAAATATATTCAACGTTTTTTCTTAAAATGCTCAATTTCCAGCTCATATTCATAGAAATATTTTGAGTTTTCAAGAAACTTCATAAGAAAACATTAAAATGTTTATGCTATTAATGCAATACTATCACTTATTCTATTAATGCAATAATGTATTAAAAATGCAATAATGTGTTAAAAGTGTACTTTGCTACACATCTCATGGACACGGACCTCACTTTTCACCTCGACTCAGACTTTAAATTTGGGAGCAGAAGATGTAGATGACGTCAGCATCAAAGTTCGTTCACAATATCATCATTAATCATTCCAAGATGGCAAAGGCATTTTAATCATAGAACAATGACAACAACACTACATCAGCATTGCCAAAAAGTGAAAATAATACATCAAAATGTCGTTTATGACATGTATTTATGTGAATTTAGCGTTACCTTTTTCAAATTGCCCGCCTTACATATAAGACTTCGCGAAATTTACTAATATTTTGAAACGTATGTATAACATTAATTAAAGAATTAATTGTGGAGAATAAATCTGATTTGATGAAAAATCTCCATCTACAATAATGTAGTCTTACGAGGAGTTCCCAAAATACCAAATTTTGGCCATTTTCTACAATTTGGTGTAAATAGTAAAAAATGGATCTATGCCATGTTTATAAGTGTACTTCATTCTATTCTTACGAGGAATTTAAAGAAAAAATTGAGACAATTTTGAGAAAATTTTAAAAGTTTCCCAAGATCTACATGTAAAATACCCTCAAAATTTGATTTGAATGTTAACATCTTTTCGGAATTGCTCGACTTTATGTCAGGACAGATTGATAAGAGAATAATCATTTTGGAAAAAAAATATGAATGGTTAGACGCTAGAGTTATTTACGAACAGATGAAGGGATGGATGTTTAAAAAAAAAAAAAAACCGACAACATTTTTCTGTCTCAAGAACAATGTGTATTTCCGTTAAATCCCCAAAATGTGTATTTCTGTTGAAATGTCGTAATAGACTTTTCGAATCAGTACATGATTTTCTCCACACTACGTGTATTTATCCTTAGATTTGTACATACACGGGAAAGGAAAAAGAAAGCAAAAAATGGAGTCAACAAGTGAAAAGAGATTTGAGTGGATGAATGGAGAACGTGAAAGAAGCGGAGGGGGTGATATGGTTAAGCAGCAAAGAAGGTGAACAGAAGACAAAGATCGGAACAAAGATCGGTGCCCAGAAGCCCAGGCAGCGCCCCCAGCGCCTGGGGGTGTCCGCTGCAGCGGGGCGCCTTTTGCGGAAGGTCAGCGGCGCTGCAGCGACCAGCCTTTGCTAATGAGGCGCGCCGCTGCACCGCCCCACCTCAGCCCTCAAAGCCCAGCGGTCCAATCAGGCCACTGGGCTGGGGCATTAGGAGGGCAGCGAAATGCCACCACACGTTACTCTCGCAAAAAGTACACTTTCTGACTATTTTGCAGAATATGTTTCAAGAAAACAATCTCTAGGATTAACACTGTTCTTTTGTAATGTTTTCATTTTTAATTATCGAAAATACAGAGAGTTCGCCGAAAATGGGACCATCAGCACTTTTTTCAACGTCCTTTGCTCCATAGAAGGACAGCAATTAAAGAAAAAAAATTGGTGCTCTTGTTGAGAAAATAATTGTTTAAAAATTGCTTATATTTCACGCAAAATTACCCTAAAACTACTCATAGTTTCAAAATATTTTACATGACCTGATTTCAAGATCTGTCTTTGAAAAATATATTTTATTAAGGAAAAAATCTCCAACTTAAAAATTTTAGCTGTTGTAAAGACGCCGATGATTAACTTTTGCAATTGTCAAAATCTCAGAGGTTTCAAAATACGTTATACGCCTACAGCTCAAAAATTAGATGTTCAGACAACATCGGATACCGTTTAATATTTTATACCATTCTAATATTACGATTATCCCACCTCGCGACACATTTAATGGGATACACAGCTGTTCACCAATCGAATCTCTATTGCTAGATCACTTCAGTGGAGGAAGGGGACATACGAGGAGGGAAATGCGGACGGGTTGAGGAAGGAAGGAACGCGGATGGTGTGTGGCTCGTTGTTTAGGGTACTACTCTTACATCCGTCTGGAATAGAGAGGAGAATTTTTCTTGGCTTTTAGGGCATTAATTTAAGAGCATTTTATGGATAATTTTTGCCGATGCTTTAGATTATCAAAATACGCCTCTAATTGTAACATTCATATTCCATTTTTAGCAGTCTTCTTAATAATGGTTAGTGTAGTGTAGTGTACAAATTAAAAACAATTTTTGAGGTAACTCGCAATTGCAACTTATATTTTTTAGAGTAGAAGAAGAAAATTCTAGTGAGTAATGAATATACAAACCCCTGCCATTTCTGAAGTAAAAATGGAAATAAAATGTATGAGATGTTCCGAGGGGCTTTATCAATATAAAGTTATTGTCCGTATCGTTCCTCTGGGCGTTAATTACAGTGGACATTGTATGTTACTGGAATTTAGATATTGGAAACGTTTGCAATGGACATATAAATAACTTGGACGAAACAGTATTGGACCTATGATAAAGTGGCCATTTTTACTAATGGACATTTTCACGAGCGAAAATTTTTGTAGTGGATGTTTACCGGTGAACCAATTGATTGAAAACCGCTATCGCAGCCGCATATTTTATTTTTCGCAACAGAAAAACAAATATTAATTGACGTGACCTTTAGAAAACGAAGAAGACCTGATTCTGCAAAGAACAACCTCGGCCGCTGCAGGCCCTCATTCGCTGTTGATGTTCCGCAGGCTCCACGAGAGACCAAGCGCGGCACCTGCAAAAACATCCGATGAGTTCTTTTGCAACGCAATGAATTGACATGGCACTGACACGCAAAGACCATGTTTCGTAATATTCTCTTACGATGAGTTTGTTAGTTCTTTGCGATACGTTTACAATTTTCCCCTAACAAAGAGCTGACCCATTAGGAGAGCTACAGATTTATTGATTCTACAATGATTTCATTTTAGTTGAATGGTCATTTTGATCTCCACACAGAAAGAGACATAAGCTTAAAATTCCGCATTTTCCGAAACACTCAAACGCCATTATCTCAAAAATGGCTCCATATATTTTCTTCGAACTTTTCCGACGGGTAGTGCTAATTGCTTTTAAAAACTTTTAAAAATGACATAGAAGTCATTTTGATGCATTATTTTGTCTTTTCAAAAATTACAGAAATGTAAGTTTTTTGAAATATCTTTCACGCCGTTAATATGCACATTTCCAGCAATTCGTAAACGCTATTACATTTGTGAGTATAAGAGATTCAAATGACTTGTAATAATATTTTTGGAAAACTCAAGAACTTTCTGTAAAAAAGAGCTTTAAATTTTGCATTTACAGCAACGATAAACGCTAGTTTCTTAAAAACCTCTAAATTTTTCAATGAAACTGACCACTTAGGGCGAGATTTTACTCTTCTTTAATATTATTAAAGTAATATTTCGGTTCTACTATTCGGGAAACCGAAAAGTTGAAAAAATTTCAAAAAATGTACATTAGGCGGCGATAGATAGCAGTTGGCAAGACCATAAAATCAGTCCATACCAAGGAAATTAGAAACCTTTAATACGAGAAAATCTGTGCCGTTCTGTAGCACCACTAATTACTTTCTTGTATACGTACGTGTATACTGAGTAAATACGTAGTATAGAGAAAGATATGTAATACTCCAGAAAATCGATTTCGAGATTTCAACGGAAATACACGTTCTGGGGTTCCCTGATACCGAAAAAGTGTTTTTTCAATACGTCCGTCAGTCTGTTTGTCTGTGAACACTACTAGTGCCGAAACCATACGTATATTTTCCAAATTGTGAACCATACGTAGATTTTCCAAATTGAAGAAACTCCTGTGAAAACGAGCTCAAAATTCTGCATTTTCAAAAACGCTCAAACACTGTTTTCTCGAAAATGGTTCAAAATTTTGTCTTCAAACTTTTCATACGGATAGTGCTCATTGCACTTTTTAAGATGACCAAAAATTAATTTTGCTGTATTCTCTTGTTTTTTACCGTATTGCACCTCTTGTTTTTTACCGTATTTTGTATACCGTATTGAATTTGTGAGTAGTAGCGCTTCCAATAACTTTCATTAACTTTTTTCGAAAACTCAATAATTTTCTGTGAAAAAAAAGGTTCAAATTTTGCATTTATAGTAACTCTTAAACGCAATTTTCGTAAAAACGGCTCCACATTTTTCAAGAAATATTTATGTATAGTAGGAGGGTTTACTATTCTTTTAGTGTAAACGGTGCAGGGATTGGCCACCCCCAATATTATTGCACGTAAGTAAATCCTTCGGCCAAAGAAGCCGTTTAAGTGTTCCAGATCACAAAACAGCTCTGGGTCCTGATACATACTTTAGGTCCTGTCTAGGTACTGAACTCGAGTTAGCTGGATACTTGAACTAGCCCGGAAAGGTTTTCTTATTTATTTTATTTATTTTACGTAAAAAACAGTTAAAACTGCGTATGACGTGCTATGGGGAAAAGTGAATTGCGTGCACATTTTCAAAATTCTGTGATCCCTACACTTAATCATATACTTCTTGAATTTTGAATTAAAAAAAGCTCCCATGTAATAAAATCTATTTTCAAGGATAAATAAGCAATAAATTTTGGGCTCTTATCCATGTTGTCCTTCGGAATAATCCTTCCTGGCACGACAACATGGAAACGATAATTTGAATAACTGTATTTCCCACTGAATTCTAGAAGACGTGCCCAGATAATGAAGTTACATTTATATCCAGAAGCAAAACAAGGGGCCATCTCACCATTTTCTCAATGGATCAGGGAAACTGGACGAAAAACCTAATCGAGATGGGGGTCATTGACCCAGATACAATACTTGTTATTGCGATACAATACTTGTTGCTGCGATACAATACTTGTTACATATTGTTTAGAATTATACAGTCCAATGGTAAATAATACATTAAATATCACTGTTAAAATTAATGTTACTTTCCTTGTGATGCTCAGTATAGTCTCTAATTGTATAGAAACAGTTATGCAACAGAAACGATTTCACTTTGGATTTAAACTTTTCTATCGAATTTAATCGTTTAATGTAATCTGGCAAAGTGTTGTAAAATAATGTACATGTATTGTACGTGAATCTTTTGTAATGAGCTGTTGATACTGTCACCTGATGAATATAATTTCTACGTCAGTGTTATAGTAATAGACATCGGCATTTTCTGAAAATATATTCCCGCCCAAGGAAGAAGGAAGATTTATAGAGTAGCGTTCAACAATTTTTAGCTTGCCAAGGCCCAAACCGTTCAACAACAACCGTCTAGGAGAAAGCTGAGTCAAGGCGTTTTTAATAAGACATCCCATAATCACTACTTGTGCAAGTGAAGCAGTTACTGTCGCTTGTTCGTGTGTCAGCGAAGAAGACATCAGAATATGATTTGAAGAAGTTGTAGGGTGGTAGGGTCGAGGAAAGAATTTTGGATGACGAAATAAATGATCCTACAAGGGTCTATATTGGAGACCGGCTGGATGACAAGCGAGGTATTCAACGAATATATTGAAAATATATTCAATCCATTTCTATTTAAAAATTGGCATCACATTCCCTGTGATTATATTCGTAGGCGGCCAGAAGACACATCTGAATTAAGTCGAATATGTTCAGATTTGAAATTCGAGGATATTGTAATTTTCCCCTACAGCACTTATATAAAATATTAAAATTATATTTAATCTGTATCTTACAAATTGTGTTTTCATCGTTAATATAATAATTAATGAAAAATATCGTTATACTAGTTGTTTCTGTTAGAAATAATTGAGAGGATAATCACTGTCATCATGATGGCCAATCACCATAATTTGTGGCCAATCGCTCTACAAAATGACACATTTTTACTAAAAAATTAAGTAATAATGTAACATTAATTTTACAATAGAAATTATGATTGGGATAAGTAAAAGGACGATTGAACAGTAGAAAGTTCACATAGCATCGTAGGCTTTCACGGCCGGAGTCAATATGAGATACATTTTCCGGGCTGGTAGGTCGTGGTCAATGCCAACTGGACCACGGCCAATCAGCCCGGAAGATTTTATCTGCCAAGCAGGGACCGAATACCGAAATAATAGCGGTAAAGGTATTTATACCGGTATAGAAATACCTTTACCTCTATTATACCTTTATTCAAAATACCTTTAAAAATACCGGTATAAGACGTCAAATACCGGTATTTTTAGAGGTATTTTACCTTTATCCGACGTCTATACCGGTAAAATACCTCTATTTAAAGGTATTATACCGGTATTCTCTCATCAAAATACCGGTATTTTCATAAGAAAATACCGGTATTTCAGTAGAATCATACAGGTATTTGGGGGAAATTCATTGTGATTTTTTCCGCTGAGATGGCTCAGAGGAAACAACTATTTACACGGCAGAGTTTCTGACCGGGAGGTCCTAGGGTTCGAGTCCCGAGGGTGGCGGATTTTCGACACATATTCTAGCTAGGTCGAGTTCTGCCGTTGACTGGGAAGTCGAGTTCTGTCGTCAGACGGAGGGACCAGCCAACGGTCTTTCGCAGACATCAACACGAGCTCGTTCGCTGACCTTGGACCTCACGTCCGGGCGCAGAGCTTGGCGACACGTGATAGAGTGTTGAAAATTTATCCGTATAAATCTTGCCCTTTCTAGTAGCGATAAAAAATGGAGAAACGTGTCTTCTTATCCATAAATGAGTCTTCCCACGCATACCAAACTTCCTTCGTGCACGACTGTGTTTATCACTAAATACGATTATTTGCTTAAATTTGATCGTATCACTAACATTCCCGAAAACAATTTTTTCAGTTGGCCCAGTTTCCTTATTCTGCACCATAATTAATAATAATTATATATATATATATATATATATATATATATATTAATTATATATAATTATTAATTATAACTAAAACAATATTAAAAATTGACATTGAACGCTAATAGACATTAACTATTCTTAGGCGAGGAAACAGAAGCGTTATGTTTAATTCAAAATTAATGATTGAAGCATGTTTAATTTACATCCATGTATTATTTAATAAATTTCATTAAGAAAAAATATTAATACTAATTAAATTTTAAATGTTTGCTTTAAATTTGTGTAAATTAACTTATTATTTTGTTTGTTAATTTCTAAATTTATTTAAATTAAATGTTAATTTTAATTAAAAAGTAAAATGTTAATATTAATAAACTCTTTTTTATTAATTAATAATGTTAGTATATATTTCTTATTATTAAGGAAGAAACACTCTTCTCGAAGTGGGCTCCTCCAGATGCATTTTACAATGTAAGTTACCCGCGTAGAAGGGAACCCTTGCACACATGGAATATTAATAGCTAATAATACTAGTAATAATAATAATAATAATAATAATAATAATAATAATAATAATAGTAATAATAACATAATAATTTACTGTTATTACAAATTTTCTCAATATTTGCAGTTAATGTCAATATATATATATATATATATATATATATATATATATATATATATATATATATAATATTATATAAATATTATTATATATAAACTAGGCAAATAACATTTTATTTTAGCCCTATTTATTAATGTATAATTAAGATTTAATTGTGAAATGAAGTAAAAGGAAATCATTTTTTAACAATAACAAAACGGGGCCTGAAAGCCTGAGCGTTCGTGATTATCTCAAGGTGTCAACGCTTCCTCAGTTCGCCGAAGGAGGGGTCGGGGAGGGAGAAAACGGTCCTACGCCTACGGCCGGCGCATACGTTGACAGCCTCTCCATGTGCGAAATACAAAGACAGGCTTAGGTCATCTCACAGGTCAGATTGGAGATAGCTCCATGAATGACACTAAGTAAGAAAAGGTTCTCTTCAATGAAATCAATAATTATTATTTCATATTTCAACTTTTCCGAAGTTTAAATTAAGGGAGGTTTTCAATACATACAACGTATGCAAAACGTAAACGCCCGAACACAAAGCATTTACAATAATAAGAATAGAATTTAATACAGTTGTTTTATATATATATATATATATATATATATATATATATATATATATATAATTTAAACAATAAATAACAATTATGAAATGATATTTGATTAATAAACATTTTGTGAGATATTATTAACTAAAGTAACCTATTTTTTCAACATGTATGGATGGTAAGCTATATTTCTTCATTGAAAATACCGGTATAATACCGGTATAACCTTTATGGACGTCCATACCGGTATAGACGTCCTATAGAGGTATTTTACCGGTATAAAAGAATAAAGGTATTTGAAAAAGGTATGGAAAAATACCGGTATTATACCGGTATTTTTTACCGGTATTCAATACCTTTTCGGTCCCTGGAGAAAGTTCGTAGCAAATTTTCAAAATTTTTATTTTTAAATGAGTTAATGGTGTCACAACTCTTAAGTGGCCAATCACTGAACTATTTACTCTATATTCTTAAAGAAAATTTTCGTTTCTAGCATTAAGAAACCTAAAAATTGAGAAAATATGAAAAAGTGTTTGGGCGGCGATAGATGGCAGCTGAAAGAGTAGCGTGGGGCACGACCGAAAAGCTAAACCCGGCCAAAAAAATAGGAAAATAACTAGTACAAGAAAGTGTGCCACCACTATTTTATTTTCCTCACTACGCTAGTGTAGGGGGGAAAATATTGGAATCCCCTCAACAGTTCGATTTAAAATTTTCGGTTTTAAAATCCGTATCTAGAGAATTATTTTGTAAAATTACCTTCAATCACAAAGTAATCAATGAAAAAATTAAATTCATGCGTGAAAACGGTTTTGTTCTTTTTAATTTTAATTTGATCTTTTGTACTACTTTATATAACATTCAATACATTTTAAATGTCATCACTCTGCAACTAATTATTATAGCCAATGTTACAACGTAAGAGGAAAAATGTTCAGAATTAGTAAATGATCATAAAAATATATTGCACATTAAAATGCACGACACAACTCACACGTTCTAAATTTGCAGTAGTATTTAGTTTATGACATTATTACCAGAAATAGCACACCATTTTCTTTTAGATACTTCTAAAGCTCGTGTTCATAAAAAAATTGGCAAAACGGGGAGGTTACAAGACTAGAAATTTACGGAGGGAGTCGCCATCAATATAAGAATTATCTTTTGTTTGAGTGTATCTTTCGTGTGTGTTTATTAAAATTATTCAGGGTTTATAGCCTTTGGATGTAAAGGGAAGTGTACCACAATAGCGTGTCAGCTAAAAGACCAAAAGTAATTTAAAGAACTACAAAGGGTTTTTATTCCTTCGCAATCACAAGCGATAAAGGGAAGTCGTGACAAATGTTCCTAAAGTGATGATAGCGGACAGCAAATTAATTCCGCCACTGAAGCCAACGATATTTCTAGAAGCGATACTGCGGACTAGCGGGATCTCACGCGGTAACGAGAGTGTATGCGAAGGAATGGAGGTCAGTGTGGGAACAATCGATGCAGCAAAGGCCAAGTCACTGCAGTGGGGTGGCGTGCATGCGGAGTTAATGAAGATAAACGTTCAAATTCAACAAGAATGGACAATACGCGTTACTCTCCACCCAAGGGAGATTACCCATTGGGCTATTAACGTATGACCGGTCTACAATAGTTTACAATAAATCAAAGGAGAAAGTACCAAATCACTTACTACAATTCCAAAACATCATTGGAATTTACAGGAAAAGTGTCTATTAACGTTTAATTTACTCAAACTTAATTTAAGTTTGTAAATTGAAAAATACACGTCTAATTAAACAATATGACTATCATTTACTTTATATATTTTTTTTATTGTATCGAAATGTCTCATTATCTGGTCCTATTTGGCAGAGAGATTGGAATGCTCAGAGTTTAAAACGCCAGGGCTTCCCCTACCTCATTAAAGTGTTGTCCTACAAACGTAAGTTAGACGTGTAACTGTTTATTCGTTTTTCATTATTAAACGTGGTGAGTACGTCTAAGGACTCTTGTTCAAAGGAGTAGTCACGATTTAATGAATCCGGAAAAATGAAAATATTTGCCGCCTGAGGGGCAACAGCATTACAAAAATGGGCAGTATAGATGGTAGAATAATTTTCTTATTTATAGAACTTTCGAAACATTTATTTGTACTATACATTATTGTGAGCAGAATCAATAGCCTCACATTTTCGTTTTTGTATTTATATCTCTCTAAAATTCTAGTGATGTCTTATTGATAAGGCCACAAAGTAAGAAATATCTAGGGAATATACGACAAAAATGGCGGGAAGAAGTCAAAATTCCATATTAATAATTAATTTTAATGAATGGTAGTACACAATTTGATTTCTTTAATACTACTCGAAGTTTTTTGCTTCAAATGTCTTTATTATCAATAATAGGTTCTCAAACTTTGGTACGCGGTCTTTTAGGAAGTTGTAAATAAACTTAGAGATACTCTGAAGAGGATATCATGTGAAATTTTGGGCTATTTGCAATTGTTGCCGTGAAGGAATCGAATCTAGTTCCCCTGACAATAGTCGTTTGGGCCTACTGCGTTCTCGGAATGCAACAGCGGTCGAAAATCAGGTCCACTGTGTTCCTAGTGGATTGAGGAGAACCTGACAGGGTCTTTACAATTCAGATCCAATAGCTTTCCCCTATCACTAACGTTGTACGTCTCCAGCACGCGTCGGGGTTGGGGATATTTAATGCTTCTGCATCTTTAAAGCGTGCGATCGTCCACGCGAGCATGCAGCGCCGACTTCTGCACAAAGTTGCATTGACAGCAGGAGCGATTGCCGCCACTTCACTCAAACTGCAAAATTGGATTGCATGCCGCGAAAAATAGCAAATTGTACCACCAGATGTCATGTCAACCCCGACAGCATCTCCAGCACTCCGAACATTTGATGCCCAAGTCAAATTTTAATTTTGTATTGCTGACGAAGACCTTAAATCTGAAAAATATTTTTTGGCATCATATCCTTAAATCATAAGTAATAATATCCAAAAATCCTCAACTTTGTATCTTACTTTAGTTGCTCAAACTTCACGTTACAATCGCGGGGACGCAGGAAATGAAGTTATAAATTCTGGAAAAGCTAGGTAGATGCTAGAGATATACAATTTGATACACGCAAACTCCGAATACTTGTATGTGAACAGCAAAACGCTCCTCCTCAGTGCCTTACTTTTAAACAAGTCACTAAGAAGACTACTATGATCCACATTAATCGCCTATATTCTTTGTGTAGTATGGAGTCGCTGAGGCGCTCACATACCATCAATCTTTACTCGTATCTGTTGAAGGAACAGATCCAAATATCAGATATGGACATGCTATTTGTCTCAAATTGATCACCCCTTTTTTGTAGCCTTTACATTGATAAGAGGATAAGACTATGAAAGAAACATTCAGTGCTGTGATGTGTCTGTACTTATTTATCTAAACATTCTGAAAAAGGTATTATTAAATGCTTGTCACGACTCACATATATTTGCGTACATAGCGTACGAAAACATGTGTTATTTACTTCAACGACGAACAAAAGTTTCAGTTAAGTTTTGGAGGATGTGCGTGCACAAGGAAGTACGAAAAATAACAAAAAAATAATTAAAAAGCTGAAGGTATTTATGATCGAAAACAATGGGCGACATTTATCGACACAAATATATTTGCGAAGAGAAGTTGTTATGAATGTAGCAGATGCACTTCGGACACCAGCAAATTTTAATCGCGAGCCACTGTGCCAGACTTTGGAGAGGGCGGGGCACTTTCGTGGGAATATACGGTCTCGCCAAGATGCCTTTTGCTGGGGAGGGGGAGGAGGGTTGGGCGGCTGCCCTGGTGCAGGTATTTGCGACTGAGCGGCGGAAGCTCTCACGCTCGATTCGCTTATTTTTAACCCTCTCCCCCTCTCCCTCCCTCTCCCTCCCTCTCCACTCCGCCCCCGCCCCGAGCGAAACGCGTGCTCGGGCGGAGGGGCCGGGTGGAGAGCGCCCAACCGGAAATGAACTACCGACGTTTCGGCGAAGCGGGCGAAATTTTGGGGCACTACGCTTAATCTACGATATCGACTCTGTCTGCCAGTTTCCATTCTCCCCGATGAAATATAGAATGTGGATATTCACCATGCGAAATATTAATCGTTCTGTGCTCGGTTGGAACTCGAAACTTTATGAAAAGGACGGTAGTACGTTCTCTACTGAGAACGCATCTGATGGAAATCATTCTAATTTTTTCATTCCTTTCCTATTTTATATTGTAGTGGAAAGCGAGGCGGTGTGGTCAGCAGTTTTTAATCCCAACGCATTGATTGTGTTCGGAACCCACCAATATAATATATTATTTCGCTTATTACTAATTTTGTATTCAACAAAAAATTGAAAATATAACTTTTCAGGAAGTCTCTCTCCCTCTAACACAATAGCCGTTATAAGTAGTAGTAATGTTCAGAGAAATGAACAGAATTACACCAAATACTCGTATGTAGTCATGGAATAAACTATTTGACTTTTCTAGGTCGAATTCATGAGGAAGTGTATTCTAGATACGATATGGAATGACTACTAGGTATTTTTTGGCTCTTTTCCACAATACTGTGTTCCATATAATTACAGAAAGTATTGTACTGTCCCATTCAAATATTTGAAAATACAAAAAAATCCGAAAATAGAAAGATGTTGAAATGGATGTACTCATGGCAAGTCCCATTTTTTTAAAACTTCTGCAAAGATTCAACAGTTAATAAGAAAAAATAAACAGTGCATGAATTTAGAATATTACAAACGTTAGTTCATTCACGTTTATAACTTATTAAACAATTTTAATATTTTACACAATTTTAATTTGTTCCTGAAAAACACAAAAGTATAAAATCATTACAAAGTTGTCATTCTCTGGGATGGATTGACGTTCATGGATATTTTTGGAACGTTACTGAAGGATATGAACAATTAACAATTGTTTGTTACATAAATCACATTTTAAAAATTCTGTGTTATTTGATATATGTGCGTGAGTTCGGGTCTTATTCGAGAAACTGCAACGTCATCTCTGCAATTACATTTTTTGTTGGTTTTTAGTTTATAAAAATCCTGGATCATTTAATGTAGACTACTTATTTTAGACTCTTTGCGAGACATGATCCAATGCTGTTTCATGACTTTGTTCAAGTGATATCAAGTATTCTTAATGGAGTGGGCAATATGATGAACCTTTTTATTTGACTTGAGATCCACGAGTATAGATAACGAGCTTCTTTGCAATTGGATCAGCTTGCTGGGGTGGAGACCAAAAAAATTAGCAGCCTTGTGCCTTGCCTAACAGATACTTATTTTATACAATATTTGTTACGAATTTCAAAAAAGTAATTGCCACAAAAATTCCAAACAAACTTTCGTAAACAAGCTCGAAGTGATTTTGCGCATATTTCATAATAATTATATACAAGAACATAAATGCAAACAAAAACAAACAAAATATCAAATACCATAATTTTTCGTGAGGTGACTAGGAACATTTATGTCTACGAATGAGGACAGAATTTGTCGAATGCCTGCTCAACAACGTTGTATCTCTTCTGCAGCCTCCGCGCCTACTTCTCCTCGGCAACAAAAAGCGCGTAGCTTGCGGCCGCAGCCTTGGGCCATCGCGGATTCCATAAATGCAGAATAAGGCGGGTATTCCTGGGCGGCGAGGAGGAAGTCGGGGCACATGCGCCCATTCCGGTCGCCGCGGCGCCCGAAATAGTCGCTCGCACGCTACTTGCGGCGCCCTAGGGAGCACCCGACGCCGACGCCGACGCCGCGCCGGCGCCCGCCTCCGCCCCGCTCCTCGCCACCCGCCGCCGGAGACCCATGTGCGCGCGGGGAACGCCACGCCAGACGGGCAGCACTGACGCTTGCGAGCGCCATTCGCGAAAACACTTCCGGCACTTCGCGGAAATTTCAACACCGGGAACACATATTTCCAGTGACAGTCAAAAATGTGGAAATAGTTGAAGAAGAACTTTAATTTTACGTCTGTCGTAGTTATTAAAGCATTTACTTTGAATGGCTACTATTCATTAATACACGAAAAATTTACATATATTTTAAATTAACACGTTACATTATCGATCACCACAAATACATGACAGGAACGCTGTTAGTGTACAGTGTCGTAATTTAATTGGCGCTGTAAAATGTTTTGGTCAATTAAAAATATTGGACATTCCAAATTAATTGTGAAAGAAGAACGTCAGTAATTGAAGGGTTCAGTAAAAAAAGGGGCTACCCCTCAATTATCTTGTTCTGAAATATTGAGGGTTCTACAACTTTCATCTTATAACTCAGTACATTTAGATATTTATTTAGTCAAAAAACAGTGAAAAAAACTGCATGTGACCTATGAGGGAAAAAATCATTTGCGCGCGCTTTCTTGAGTTTCAGAATATTTTACCAACAATTTAACTATTAATAATTGAAAGATGAAAAAAGTTTAAAAACATAATAATAATAATAATAATAATAATAATAATAATAATAATAATAATAATAATAATTTAAAGAGCGCGAGATTAACATTTCAAAAACTAGAATTTTCGTTACCGAGTTACAGAAAACTTATTTGTAACGGTAATCGAACTGTAGAGAAGATTTTTCTGCATTGCTAACAAAATAGTAACTCACCCTAAGCTCTATTACCACTACTAGAAAAGAAAGAGCTCAACAAAATAATGTCAAAATTGAGTAACATTTTATTTTTCTGATGGTTTCAAAAAGAAACATTCTAATAACAAAAGATGTCCGTAATTGAGATAAGTAGCCCTTAGTTCGAGAATAAAATTCGAGTGCGGGTAGAATGAAGTAAGAACATGAAAGTCTTTGAGCCACTATAACTTCCCTCTTACATTTTCTCGATGCAATTTAGGACTATTTAAAAGACATGTCGCTACGACTTGGAGTAATAACTTGAAGCCACTGAGTAATGGTGATACGGTGAAAAGAGAATTTCGAATTTATTACAAATTAGAGAATTATAACAGTAATTACGAGTCGTATATTTGCCATACAAGTTCAATTATGTAGCATTTTTGGCCGCATTGCTTCTATCTTCAGTGCTACAAAAAATAAGAAAAATATCTAAATTACAATTTTTGTAAAAGAAAAATATATGTTGTAATTTTTTATGAAAAAATTGAACAAAAAGAATAACAAATTATAAAAAGAAATTTTGGAATTCTAAAGGAACAATACTTCAAATTATAAATTTACAAAATGACAAATTTAGAAGTGTACATTTGTAATTTCAACATAGCACAGACTACCTACATTGGTTTGTAATGGTTACGTACAATAATAATACTTATATTGCATTTATTTATTAATATTTTGGCCAGCTCTGGCAACAACGTCATCTCCATACTGTTTTTAAATGCTTGAGAAACGCGAAAACACTTCAATACAAAGTTTTTTTAAAGGAGAACAATAGGTTTTTCAACAGGTCATTGATCTTGATAAAGTAAAACGCACGCAACGGAGGTTGTCGAGAAATGTTCCAAAGATGATTGCAGCTGTTATCTGGCCTAGTGGAAGTCCGGACCTCATTTCACTGAATTAAAATCTGAAGGAGAGTTTTAAGGCAAATGGATAAAGGTGGGCACTTGGTTTCACGATTCGTCGAGAGACGAACCCGTTACCTCCCAGGATATAACATGCACCACTCTCAAGGAGCTAATGAACATAGCAGTTGACGTGCCAGGAAACAAAATAATCGATCAAAGGCCCCGTGTGTGCCTGACAGCCCGCAGAAAAGGGCCAAGAACACATTCTCATTCATTTTTAGTGTCCGTGCATTTTCAAGCTTCCTCAATACCTCTAGTTGTCTTGATGAACTTGACCAACGAGGTTTGCAATGCGCCTGTAAATCTCACTTCCGTCCGCGATAGGGGGAAGAAGAGCGAGAGCTGTTTATATTGTCATTTAAACTACGAGAATTAACACGATAATATAAATAGAGAATTCATTAATTCACTTACTGAGTGACCAACAGAATAATTCATTTACACAATTCACCGTTCATCAAATTATTTTTATGCAAGCTTATTCTACTGAGAGACAAAAAACAATATTATTATAGAAACAATTTAAAATTATAAGCCGGTGTTAAACTCCGATGTTAAACGTACATCGGTTGCTAGTTCTATTTGAATTGTGCAATTTTATGGATAACCACTGCATCCATCAGCAAGCTGTGCCTCAAAAGCGTGAGAAAAAAATTATTCATATTTAAAATTATATGACAGCGTTAAATGTACATAGGTTACTATTTCTATTTGAATTGGGGAATTTTATGGATCATAGACCCTGGTAGAAATAACTCTGATAAAATGCAAAATAATGGACAAAAATTCAGTAACAAAAATAACATTGCTACTTCCAATAGTTTTGGTCTAAGACATTTATGTAAATGATTACCTTCAATGTATGTAGCGCCTAATCCACACAGTACTTCCGTATGAAATTCGTCGAAATATATTTATACATGAACGTTTTCTTCCATTTCTAAAATGGTTTCTATATTTCCGTATTTGCATTTCTTTCCTAACCTTTTTTTCCTGCCCACTCCTGGTCAAAAACGTCATATTTTAATGAGGATGTCTCTAGTAACTATGAATGTCAAACAAAACGGCAGTATTGAAAAAAGGTAGATTTGTCGTGAGTGCTTCTAAAGTATAATTAGTTTTTCAGAGCCCCTTCATTTCAGCATATTAACAATCTGACCACGCTTACTTTCTCTCACATGTGGATCTTTATCACGAAATTCCTGGCACCATAGATAAATGACACGAAGAGCAGAGAGAGACAATGTTATGGAATTCTACCATGTGGAAGAGACTCGAATGTTGCCAGCGATTGTGAACAGGAAGCTAACCGTAAATTATAATTAAATGTCATAACGGTAAAGAAACGATAATTTTAAGGTCGTATTTCAAATCATCATTATTTCGAAAAATTGTTTAAGACATAGGTAATTTCATGTGAAATTGGTCGACACAAGCATGAACCTCCCGATTAGTCTAAAAACTGTTTGACTTGTTCAATGTGATGCAAAAAGCTAAAAAAATGTATAGTATACGTTTAACCTTTGACCTTGTTTTTGTATTTAATTATATTAAATATACAAATGAAAAGGAAAGGTATTTGATTTTAAAGAAGAAAATAAACCTATTTGCAGCTAACAGTCAGTAGTGATCATGATTTGGTTGCGGCAGTAAATAAATTGAAAATAAGGGAAAATACCTAAAATTATGAAAAGTCACGTTTCAAAACTATCAATTTCAAATTCAAAGAGCCATGTGAGAAAGAAACCAACGACGCAACAGCATATACTTTCTGACTTTATTTATAACTTTTGCCATTTTCGAAAATTCAGTGTTCAACGAAAATGAGGCCTGGGCGAAAACGACTAATTTTCTCAAACAATTCTACATAAGCTTTTTTATTATTCTTACTTTTAATAACATTTTGTTTAAGACCATAATTTCTTCCTTCAATATTGTAGTTTTAGAACGTTAACATTTGGCAATTTAATGCCATTTTCGACAATACTGAGAAAATGAAACTAGTACCACTTTCTTACCGCCCTTTGACACACAGAAGAAAAACGGTTTAGGCTCTAGTGTTGACCACAGACAGATGGACAGACACGTGTTTTACCGACAATCGATATGTCGGTATGAAGAGCACACAAATGGATTCTGACTACACAATTTACTAAATTCTACATTAAATAGTATATACTTCCCACTTAAAGTCGTAAAGACTAAGGCATTTTAGGATCTCCGGGGTTTCCTAGACTTCCCCACGAGACCACGAAGTCCCTTCTCTGTATTTCCTGCCAGCAATGCTAAATTGATCCATCGTAATCTACAAATTGTATGTAGAGCTTAATAGAGCTTCTGAGAGCAATTAACGAGATAGTACTAGATTGCTTCGAGACGTGATCTCCAACGTCTTGAGGGAACTGACTGTGGTTCGTGGCATAGCACCAGAGGTTCCAACCGTTACCGGCAGCACTCTGTCATTGGGCACTCCATGAAGTTGGGCTGTCAGAGGAATGACTGGTTGGTATTTTGATACCTTTTCCTCCTTTAATTTTAAAAGGTAGACCCGTCCTCGTGGTAGACAGTCACATCGACCACACGGATCTCTTCCCGGATTTTTATTACCAGGTCAATTTTGAGTCTAACCCATTCGGCAACGGAGAAAGTGACTTCCTTGGACACCCCGGTGTTCGATTTTTGGAGCATCTTCCTCTCTATAAAGTTCTTGATCTCGTTATGTCGCTTTATTCTTGCTGGCTTAGTAAAAATGCACTTACCCTGGATGTCATTGATGATTTCTACCGCGCCGCTGTATTGCACTGCATGCAGTACATATCCTCTCCGGCCCTTCCTCTACCAAGAGTAGATTTATTGGCAGAGGGTTTTACTCACAATTGGACTACAGTGATAAAAAGACCGGGTTTCAGAAGATTATAATCTTTCAAAAAGCCATTTCCAATCGAATCGTTTATGTGCGCCTTAGCCGGTCTTCCTTGGGATTCTAGCTTCTCCCAAGCGGCTAACTCATTGGTGAATTTTTCTTCTTAAACCTTGTTCAATATAGGGCCTGTTGCGTCTCAGTGTTTTGGCGATCTTTAATGTCCGTTGGTAGAAACTCGGAGAGCAGCTCAGCCATCCACAAATAGGATCTGCAGATTTTCATAATCATAACCGTAGGTTCAGCGCTACCCTAGGAACGTGCTTAGGGAGCCGCAGCAATTTCAGCCCTCTATCTCTCTTGGCCAGGTAGAATAAGCCATCTGCAGTACTCACATGCGGATGGAGGAACTGTTTGACTGCCACTTTGATTTGACCGTCTGCTTCTCTGAGCATCGACGAAGATGGTGTCAATAAAACCAATTGGTAGAGGTAATGTGGCATTATGTAAATATGAAGTAATGCCAACTTCTGATTGTGCTTTAATGCGGATTGTGAAGCCTGTTCAAATTCGATATGAATGCTTTATATGGGAAGCCGTAGTTCTCTTTCAGGTATGTTAGGGTATGATCATTACTAGGGGGTGTTTTTTAATGAAATATAATTTTTCCTTTCCTCTTTAGAATAATGCCTTTTAGTGTAGACATTAATTTTATGTTATGAAAAAAGGAAATAACCCAATTTTATGTAATTTATTTTAGCATTTTTCGTGAATTTCGACTAATAAGTAATTTTTTACCTTTACCCGTCAGTTTAAAAGAAACTTTTGCTGATTTAATATATTTTAATACCATTTTAATGGTACTTGCTTGAAATACATTATTTACGATATGAAATAAATGTTTTCCACACAAGGTTTGAGTAGCCTATTCGATTTCTTCGTTCAGAGATTGTGATTTCAGCCGTTGTCCGAATGTAATATCAGGTTCTTGTGATGACTATCAGCGACATGGTCGGTTCTGCTGATTTTGCGATTACAAAATACAGATACTTCCGGGTAAAGAACAGTCAGACCCAAAGTCTGTAAGCTGAGTTTACTTGAACGAAATGAAGAAGCCTCGATTACATCAATAACATATCTAAAAGCCTGAGTTCTTCGTCTGAACTGGTTTGGATACATTTTTTACGTCATTTTTCCTTGCTTTCAGAGAATTTTAAAAACATTTTAAGAGCATTTTATTAATCACATTTGCCGGTGTTGTAGGTCATCAAAATACGCCCCCTAATCATTACTGACCAGAGGAATTCTCTCCTCAACCTTTACAGACAGGGGACTTCAATAAACCAGGATAATTCAAAGGTTGTAATTTGAAACGATGAACACCACGCGGTGGATAATGTCATTCCGAGAGCCCCAAAATATTCCACCACAATATCAACCAATACTTGAGCTCTGAGGTACCTTTTGCTAAGGGCACCAGTTCGTCAGCAAATGCTAAAATGGATACACTCCTTTCCAGTAGTGTGTATCCTGACTTGTTTTCCAATTCTGAAGCAAACACTCCATTATGAAATTAGAAAGGAGTAGGGACAAGGGATTCTCATGTTTTACTCCTCTACGAATTGGCACTGGGTGGCGAACGACACATTGACCTCTACGAATTGAGACATTACCAAATTGGTAAATTCGTCAGGGAATCCTTTCCTGGACAGAGCCCACTGATTCGCGGCTTGAGGAACAGTGGCAAATGCTTTGGATATATCTAGAACAGCGCTGACACCACCCTCTATTTTTTCATATCACAGATTGCTTCGTAAAGAATTTGAACGTAAGTGAAACAGCCAGGTTCAGGAATAAACCCTTTTTGGCGTGGATTAAACTACACCACTGATCGAATGCCTCAAAAAATTCTGCGTAGCAGCAGCAACAGTAACGGCAGTAAAATTTGCCCATAACGCCCCAAAAGATTCTGTGCAGCAGCAGCAACAGTATCAGCAGTAAAATTTGCCCATCCACTTTATCAGTTCCCGCCAATAAGGGTTTTTCCTGTCGAAAAACCGCTGTTTCCGGCACACGATTACAATACGTTCTCTTCTTACGACGTAAGGCGAAAAGTAAAAATAATGGAAAAAATTTTGCCAGTGAAAAATTCATACTCACAGATGAAGTCCTTCTTAGATATTAGTGAACAAATTGAAATTAATCTATGGTGATTTAGGTTAGTAATTGATGTTTTACTGTGAAGCGTCGATGAAGACAGTGGTGTGTAAGGGAATAATAGTAAGATTTCTATACAAAACTAACTGGAGAATAAACTAGAGAATATAATGCTCCTTTGAGTTTAGTGCAATATGTGTATAGTACATATTCTTTCAAAATAAAATTAAAAAGAGAAACAATAAACTTCATCTGAAATACTGAAAGCCGAACAATAAAACTAGGAGGAAAAAAGTTCTTCTAATCTAAAACAATTGTAAAAGACACCTTTTATGAAATTAAAATAATAATTATTATCAGTATCAATTCGCTTTGTATTGTTATTTGAATGATCGCAGTCAACAAATGCTAGGGCATTCTTGCTTCAACGTAATTTGGAAAGAAATGTGCGATTGAACGTCAAAAAGAGCCGGATGTCTATTTACCAATAGAATGATGTTCGTAGAAAACTAGTAACGTACATACCACCCGCCGCGTTCTTTGAATATGTCAAGTGTCCCGCAAAAGGCAATTTGCAACAGGGCTAAGGGGCGGCAGGGGAAGGTCACGGTTGATTAGCCCTCGGCCTGCCTGCCCCTTGGCACCTTTCTCCGCATGGGCGATATTTCCGCCAGACTTTCGCCCACGGGCGTGGCGGGGCGGGGCGGGGTGGGGCGGGGTGGGGCGGGGTGGGGCGGGGCTATATATAGCGAACGCAGCGGGGCGGCGGGGGCGCGGAGGCGGGTCGGGGTGGGGTGGGGTGGGGTGCGGTGACGCATAGCCGTGCCGTGCCGAGCCGGGCCGGGCCGAGCGGCGCGCAGCCGCCGGCGGTGGGGGCGGCGCGCGGGCCCGCGTGGTCAGTCGGTGGCGGGCGGCGCGAGCGCGGGGGAGCGAGCGTGCAGGTGCGAGCGTGGAGGCGAGCGTGGAGGCCGAGGCGGGCACGCACCATGAGGGGCCCGACGGGCTCCGCGGGCGGCCCCGGGGCCCGCGCGGGGGCGCTCGTCATCTTCAGGTGAGACGCAGCAGACTGTCACGCGCGCACACGCGACTTGTTTCTCTCTCCTCTAGTTACTACTGACGCTCATATCACGCGCATACACGGCTGCAATAACACTTACTTCTACATTTACGTATGGCCATGACAAATCTATTTTGAAGCACTGATCAGAACGTGAACTATGAAGAAGGAACGTATTACATTTTCTTTTCGTTCTTTGCTTAAAAATACACAAGTTAAAAAAAAATGTTTGAAATTCATTCCTGACTCGGTCCTTGGCCAACATATAGTACTTAAAACAGTAAATTTTAAATAAAAAACAGTAAGCGTCTCTGAACGAAAAACTTGCTTTAATTATACATTTGGGGGAAATTTGACATGTCTATTATAGAGCGAAACAATTGAAACCAAATATGTTGCGGGAATATACACCTCTACTAGTTCTTAAAAAAAACGAAATATTGTAGTATAGATTTCTTTGGTGCCATGATCCGTTGGTGCATTTGTGACCTGTGTTGTGTGTGCTGTGCGAACTGTGTACTTAACCCGCAGTTAGTGTATTTGCAGACCACGCCCCGCACGCGTTGCACTGGCTTTGCACTGGGCACCGCGGGCCAGGAGACGCCACCCAACGCACCTCCCAGAAGAGGAAACGACGGCGCCCTCGCTCGCAGCCAGCGCCTCCATGCAAAACCAAGAACTTTTTCTGTGACAGTGCGAACAGTGTACTTGGACTCTGAGTAAGAGATCGACAATCTAAGGAACGGCGGATACCGCTGCACTGCATCAGGTGGAGCAGAAATACCGTGAAAATGGATGCATCTCGCAAAAGAGAGATTTACTTTCCCAGTATTTTGCATTGAGATCTTCAGTTAAATTGAACCTTACGCTACAAACCATATTTAAAAATAGATCAGTGTTTTACATATTCGGAAGAACATTATCAGTATTAGCTTTACAGTACACATTCGACAATGTTTTGCCTTCAGTGTTTTATTTTTTATTCATTGTAGTGTTAAAGTTTTGATAGTCTATTGCTTATTTATTTTGAAAATGACAATGCGTCATAAAATGTTCACACTAGATTAAAATGTCATACTCTGATTTTGAACTGAAATAGTACATTGTTACAAAGTCGTGCACAGAAAAATACTCGTAATCTATTTTACTTAATTCTGATGCCTGTAGATCACTTACGCAAGAAAAAATACATAGAGTTGCCAATGTCTGTTCAATTAAAGAAAAAATACCTTAAAAAGAGATATTTTATAAGAATAAAAGGAGATTTTGTATGATAAATTTAATTCTAAATTAAATATATTGATTAAAATGATCAATGTATTCTGCAGATTCTATCTTCTTTCGATGGTGTAAATAAGAAAATTTGACATATTGGTCACAGAGTCGGTAAAAAAGTTCATCAACTTCGGAATCAAATCAAAATGGATCTCTTTGTGAAGTACATGAGAAAATGTCGTTCCTGTTTCTCGGTGTTAGAAGTGTTCAAGAAACGCTAAATGCCGTTTTAGTAGCCCTCCTTTGGTTTCGCCCTTGAGTTTCATCGTCCTAGGGTTTTTTAATGAAATGCTTCCATTTACGACCACTGCTCGGTAAAGATCACGAGCTGTTGGGAGTGGCAACGTTGCCTCCCCCGCTGCAGTGCACAATGGAAAGGTCAGTTCCAGCCGCCGCCACCGCCGCCGCCACCGCCCCTGGCACCACGGCCCTCGCGACGGCGTCGGCGGCGGCGGCGACCCACCGGCCAAGCCATAATGTCACGCTCAGCCTCTAATCGCTTTGCAGACGCAGTAACGCCATTCGCACTTCACGCTTTGCACACTCGGTACATTTCATGTTGTAACGCTTGCTCTGCTGTACAGTAAAGCTTTGTGTGATAAAGTAATGCTCACCCCTTCCGTTTTCCATTCCTTCATTTCAGCTTAACAACGAATCTGGGTGAGAAGATGTCTAATTCAAGGTATGAGAGAAAACCTAATTGTGAAGAACAAGGATTCTTACTTTTCAAAATCTATGATGTTATAAGATTATTTTTATTTACGCAGACAAGTCATCATAGGAATGTTGTCGAGCATTGAAACATTGACACATGAGCTCTCGAGTTACATTATTGCAAAAAAAAGTAAAAAATAGTTGTGTTAATTATAGTGAAGAAGTGAATCGTGCTTAGAAACTGACAGACAGTAGGCAAAAGAAAGGCAAGAAATAATTATTTAAGCTTGAGCCTAAAGTGCATTTGCATGCCTTCTTTGATCCTTCTTAATTAAACTTTTGTCTGTAAGTTAATGGGAATTTTATGGGGAAGGTAAATTGATACAAGTGCAGAAAAATAAAATGTACATTTAATAATTTGAACTATAGTTACAAGTTGATCATTCTTCAACCAAAAATAACACTTGTGAAGTTATTTTAAAAAATCAGTACTATAGTTTGTAAATTAATTTAATTATCTGAAGTTTATGGACTTACATTTTGCTCTCTAAGTAAAGCGACTAAAGCTCGTGATATTGATTTTTGACTAATGCAAATGCACATTTCGATGAATAATTTATGCAGAAAATGTTTATGCAGAAAAGTCATCTGGAAAAGTATCTATTTTCCCAAACCCCTATGTAAGTGTCATTAAGTATTATAAAACTGAACATACGAAATTAACGCGGAAGATTTTTCGATTTCAATGGGTTTCTCTACTCACCCTTAGGAGCGTTTTTCGAACACCACAACCAAAGTCTTAGGATCGTGCAGACTTCTTTGATTCGAATGTACTCGCCAGATCTTATAATGCAGGAAAATACACAGTCGATCATCCTGCGTGCCGCAGAAACCGAGTAACACCTACATGTCTGCAATACACGCACGTAGATTACAAGATCCAACTGGTCTGAGAAACACTATTTAAAACTTCTAATTTGCTCAATCCATAACTCTCACTTAACGTAGTAACGATTCGTGACTAATGCAGCAGTTGGCAAAATATTCTCACATTTTTTCTCGCACTTCTCAAAACGTTTCCTCCGTAATGCGAGTAATCAACCACGGCAGAATAAAATAATATTTAAATACATTTTTGTCGCCGTGACAAAGAGGTCGGACGCACGCAACCGCCGGAAGGAAAAGAAAATGAAATTGGAACGGTAGTGGTCGTCAGAGGTCGTAAAAATTCATGGAATGGTGTATCCTGGCGGCGACCTGCTTTCGCGATCAGGTCGTGCTTCTGGAGTGGGCCACGGTTCCCTCCTGTTTACAATTTATCCAAGCAAGATAATTCGAAGGTGAAGGTAAAGCATTTTACAAATTATCATACATGCGGACGGAATTTATTGAACTATATTTTAATGATCTACTTGTAAAACGCCGTAAGTCTGAAAATTGACAAAAATGGAGTGTTGGTACCCTTGGATTCACTTAGCTGTAAGTGGCACACTCTGATGAGCCCTCAGAAGGCAAAACTGCATTGTAGTGCTCTCTATCGGTGATTGAAAGTACTCAATGTTTCACTGCCTGATAAGAGTGACAAATTATATTTTAGTCTCTCCTGAAAAATTATTAAAACTGGCATACGAGGTTTTGCAACTAGACTACCGACTTGTTGCTCTTACATCTTCCTGAGGAATTAACCTATACTTAGTCACAATATAATTTCATATTTGAGAAAATCACTTAACGCTATGAAAAATGCGAAAATAACTTTTTTTGTATTTGGATAGTACGATCAATTCAGCACCTGATTACCCCTAGTAAACCAACCAGGTTCATCATAAGCATATCAGATTTGTAAAATAGTATCTAGACTGGTTAAGTGTTTTAGAAATTTTTAATACTCATCGAAAGGTCGCTCAATAGGTGGCATCACACGTTTACCGTTTTTAAGAAACCGCTATTGGATGAGGGTTTCTGGACCGGGACGAGGTGACTAGCTGGATGGCGAGGGTGGAGCCCATCGCTGTCTTTTTCCTTCACGTTTTCAGTAAAAGTCAGTCACTTTCCCCGTCGGGTGTACTAAAACCAACAGATCCACACTGATGTACATGCTGGCTATTCTGTTATGACATCAGCAAAACACAAAGTCCTCCGCGGCACAACGGAAGCCCGGGAAATATGTACCTATAATTGCGAAATATTGGCGAGAGTGGCAACGATTATATTTTAATTTTTCGTTCGTATACGTGGTATGAAGAATTATATATATATATAATTTGTGCATATTTCGGAAGTTTTTTTTTGTTTTTGTTTTTTTGAGGGAAATCCTGTGTACGATTAAGACGCGAGTGTGGTTCATAGGGGGACGAACTTATATTTTAATAACTTTTTCGGAACTATATATATATATATATATATATATATATATATATATATATATATATTAATAACTTTTTCGGAACTATATAGTTAAAGTTATTAAAATATAAGTTCGTCCCCCTATGAACCACACTCGCGTCTTAATCGTACACAGGATTTCCCTAAAAAAAAAAAAAAAACAAAAACAAAAAAAAAACTTCCGAAATATGCACAAATTCAATGAACTCGAGGCGACATCTTTTAATTTCTTGGGAACTTCTCATGAAACCCTGCGAAGGTTTCCAAAATTTACTTCAATAAGCTTCACAACATTTTCTTAAATGTTTTACAAGGTAGAGAACTTATATTGTAAAAGACCCATTTTCATTGCTCCCTTGTCGTTAGTGCGAAAATGAACATTTTTAAAGCTAAAGAGGCTTACAAGCAATACTGCTTTTGCAACAAACGCTATTAAATGTTCTTCATAAAAATGCTCGTATGTACGTATGCTAAGCACATTAATAACCAAGAATGAAACAAAAAAGTCAATTTTACTTTTAACACTAGCAGATACAGTAGTTCTAAGCAGTTTTATGAAAAAATAGCTGAAATATTAGAAGTACATAATTTGCAATATTTTTTTATTATTTTACTTAACTCTTTAAAACAATACGAATATACCATGTGGAAGTTCTGCTGATTTACATTAGAGATGAAGGAGAGTAGTTGTAACTTACATTATTTTATTTTATACCTTAGGTCTAAGAGGCCTGTTAATGGGCAATAACATGCTGCTAACATCCATGTGTTATAATTTGTATCTCCTCTCCTGAGCGAAACGAGCAGCGGTCCTCGCGCTCTTGCATCGACGCAGCAAATAATTTATCCTCGCGCAATCTACCATTTTTTATTTTGTGTTTGACTACAAATGAGAGTAAAATAACATCAAATACTACACAAGTCAGCTAAGATACTGCTTCTTCTCAAGGATACCTCACTCACTTCTATCCTTGCTTGTGAGGTAATACCTTCCTATCTTACGATAGAAACTCTTTATCGTCTATTGCAATAAATTACTGACTAGTGGCACATACTTTCTCGCATGATTTCCAATTTTTTCAACATTTAAAGAGTTAAACAAAAATGAGGCCCGTGCCGTTTTTAAGTGAGTTAAAAAGAAAAAAAATGAGGAAATCTTGAGAAAAAATATAATTGCTTTTACTCACAGCAAAAATTACGCATTCTTTTTTTTTCTTCAAAAAATTGCACCTGACTTTATTTGAAGAACTAATTTCTTTTAGAACAAATTAAAATAGGAAAACAATGTGGCTTACTAAATTACTGTTTGCTTCGTCTGTCACAAATTTCATATACCTGTTTCCCGGTACTTAAAGATACGTGGAATAGTTTCTAAAGCTATATACAGCTTATTAAGAACGGATATTTAGTTTACTGTTGATTTTAAAACTAATGTATGTTAATGTAAGAGAAGACAATATCTTAGAATATATTTTAACAGAAATAACATTGTGTTTCTTCATAACCAGAAAAAAGCTCAAGGGTTTACAAGTTTCTTTCACACAAAACATTCAAAATTGGCATTGATATGTTCTTCGAATGACTTAATTCAGTTCTCCTCATATCTTTGTAAAACGCCCTATTAATTTCTTCAGGATATATTCTTACATTGTTGAGCTTTATTGAATTATAACTTGGTTGATGTGAAAAAATCATGAAATAGTCATACTTCACAAGTTTTGGTATTTTATGAGGTACACGCAGCGACCAATTAAGATAAGGAAATACATTCACTAACATTAACAAACACAAACACACAATTTCAATTACAGCCAAACAATCACAAACATTGAACTTAGAAAACGAACGCAATATATTGCTTCATCATTCTCTGTAAAGCTGTCCCGACATACATTTTGAATCCACTTTCTCTTTAGCGGCTTCTGTTTAGAAAATTTAAAAGCTAAGGTAGGTATGCGATGCACTGCAATTTTCTCACTTGCAACCAAAAACCCCACATGATCCCATTTCACTTATAAAACGATTATACTTTACGCACTTGAAATAGTCTCTACGTATGCAGTTAAGTATTAGGACAGATAAACCAAACTATATTATTCTTTTATTATTCCATGCCTGAACCACTTTATTCACTAAAATGAAACTCTCAAACTTGATCTTTAAGCTGCCATAATAATACAGTTGATCTCGTCAAAATAAACAAATTGTTTATCCAACATTCTTGACCTGGTAATCAATTTCTTGGCACACACAACAAAATTAAAAGTTTCGGTAATATTTACAGACATTAATTCAGTGGATTTTACACTATCCATAAAAAATATTAAAGAGAAAAAAATTTGCTGTTTTTGAGAAAATTTTTATAAATCGATCTATATTTCACTCAAAACTGGATTAATATTTTTGAAAAAAGAACATGATTTTAATTAAAGAACTAATTGTGAACAAGAAATTTCATTCAAAGAAAAAATATGTCTTCAATAATGTAGTTGAATGAGGGGGTCCAAAAAGTTTTGCAATTTTCAATAATTTATGATTAACAGTGAAAATATTTTTTTCATCTTTTATAACTGTATTTCATTCTATTCATGTAAGTAATATACTGAAAGAAAAAATGGAGGCTTCTTTTAGAAAAATCGAAAATGTCATTGGGACTTCTTGTAAAGTATCCCCCAAAACAAAATATCCGTTTCAAATTCTAGAGATCCTCCAGATATCTGCCAGATCGAATGGGGAATATCAATTTCGGTGAAAATTCTGCTTACGATTCCCCCGCTAGCGTTGCTCGCGGACAGTCTGAGAGATGGACTGACAGCTGGATGGAAGAATGGACCGATATTTTAATGTAAGCCAATTTTTCTGTATCAAGGACCCACAAAAGCTGAATTCTGAATGCACAGCATGTTAGGGGAAGCACTATACAACATATAGTTACACGAATTTTCCACATTTCGGTCTCGGGGACCTATGAATATTTCTGCCTAAAAATCGCCGCTTTTAACTTCAGTATTACATGACTTTCTTTATACGACGTATGTAGCATTCGAGACAATAAAAAGGGATGAGGAGTGAGGACGATAAAATATTTGCGTACAGAGAATTTTTGTTGTAGTGAAGTTCGGCAAAGACGTATATTTTCGAAGGCATTCATTTCCCACGTAAGGAAGGTGAAGAACTCTGTGGCCAACCGTATCAGAGCCCCGCCTTGGCCTTGCGGTGGCGGGGCGTGGGCGTGGGCGTGGGCGTGCAATCGCGGCCATCGCCGCCCCAGCGCCCGCGCCCGCGCCCGCGCCTGCCGCGTTCTTGCGCCCGGGCACACGCCAACCTCTCCCGCCTCTCCTCTCCCGCCTTTCCTCCTTCTCAAACACGGATTGGACATTTCTGTCGCCCCTCGACCTACCATTTCTCCTTCATCTTTCTTATTTCCTAATTTTCGATTTTACATTTTTCTATCGTAGTGATTTTTTGAGAACTGTGTCATATTTTCAAGGAATAAAAATATAGAGGTGTTTGGACTTTTCCCTAAAATACATTTAAGCGACCTAGGATTTCTCTCTCTCTCTCTCTCTCTCTCTCTCTCTCTCTCTCTCTCTCTCTCTCTCTTTCAGTTCAGATTTTCGGCAAATTGGCTTTAAAACACTTTTAGTCGAGTTTGTTTTTGAGAAATGTTTAGCTTTTACACGGTTTACATTCATTCCACTGATTCACAAAGACTCCACAAATGGGCTCTTAATCTAGTTTCATAATTGTTTTTCTCTCTTTTTTATTTGACGATTTCACTTTGGTTGGGGCATGGGGTTCTCCGCTCCTAAGTTAACCGAACACGTGAGAAAACGTTGGTGTCCGGAAGAGGGAACAACTTCTAGTAAGATCTCCGTATAATTCGTAAGACAATAAAAAATTATGCGGGAGAGAGGGGGCAATCCCTGTCGTCTGTACATTTGTTTTCAATGGAAAATGGCGAGTTGGACCGGGAGAGCCAAACGAGACGGGCACCGCGAGGCAGGGAGCGCCGCCGCGCCGCCGCCGCCGAAGTCAGAGCAGCAAAAAGCGGAGACATGGCGCACTGCATCAACCTGGCAGCCGCTGAACTATCACGTGAATTCCGTCCAGCCGCGATACATGTAAATTTCCAGCCGCATAAAATGTCCGGCGCCGGGCAGTTGGAGTGGGGACGGGGTGGGGGTGGGGGGCGAGGCGGGCGCCTCGAAGGCCGCAAAACAGACGAGCGGCGGTATATTAACCGGCGGCGGCGGGCGGCGCGGAGCGGAGCGGCGTGGCGTGGCGCGGCACGCCAGCGCACGGCAGCGCACGGCGCAGCACGCGGCACGCACGCGTGGGCTGCGGCAGAATTTCGCCCATCACACTCGTTCCTCACTCGTCGCCCACCGACAGCGCCCGCGCACGAGATGCGTAGAGGATCCTTCTTTTTCTCTCCTCACTCCCCCTACAAGTTCTTCATCTCTTATTCTCCCGCTTCACTATTTCTGCGACTCTTTCCTCCTTTGTTTTAAACGACTCTCATTTCCTTCTATTTTACTACCCCTTTCTAGTCGTTTTTCTTGCTTCTAGTATTTTGCTTTTCATTTCTGTTCTCTTCCTCCTGTTTCTCTCTTCTCGTTCATGCATTGCATCGGAGACGCCTTACTCCAAACCAAGTGGCCTCACCTTCCGTCTACTTCGCCTCATGGGACTAGGGTCACACCTTGTGAAGAGTAGTTCGACCATTGTAATTGTTTTGTTAACATGTGTCCACCTAATGCAGAACTCCATGATTTAATATAAATTACAATGGTATTTCATTAGGACACAGTGTTACTGATTTTTTCTAGATAAAAAAATATCAACTTTGTAGCTGGAAACAGTTTACCCTCAATTTTCATTTTGAGAGCCCATCGCATGCTTATATTGCATCTTATATTGCATATCTTGTCTCTGCGAGGTAACGTACTATCTACAAAACGCATGATATGGCTTCAGCATTGAAGAACAGTAAAATTCACACATTCGTGGAGTAAACCTATTTGACTATTGAAAAAAAAAGTTCAGAAAATGAGTGAAATACTTTGAGCACACTATTCAAGATATATAAGTGATTTAAATTTCAATGTTGCTCTCACTCCACCTCCCTTGTTAAATTTAGTTCAAGGAATAATCTTAAGGAAAATACATTTTTATTCTAAAAATTTAATTCGTAAGACGAAACGTTTAGGTGTATTTCAATGTCTCAAATTGAATGAGCCGTATTCCTCATCTACATTTTAAGTACGGTAATATTCACAGCTGAGACCTAGATAACCGTTGAATTGATTTGTATCTTTAAGGTGTCATTTGAAAGCTGATTCACTATTTCGACAATTTTAATAAGTTTTTGTCAATTCACTTAAAAGAGTGACTTAAGCTTCATTAACTGTCAATCTAGGACTCATTAATGAACATTTTGAAAACTAAATAAAGTACTTGAAATTATTGTAGAATGTAATGCAGTACGTATCTTTAAACACAATGTTTTATTTTAATTTCCTGTAATAATAATGTGAAGTATCATACGTTTTTTTAAAAGAACACTTTTTTTACGATTCTCAATTTTTCGGTTCCTTGATAGAATAATTGAAAATTCAGAATATCATAGGAAAGGAAAACCTCTTTTCAAATAGAAATTTTTGTGGGAAAATTTGAAAAGATTTTTTGAGTAAATATTGTTGGAGCGGTTTTGAAAATACCCATTAAATGTCCCAGCTTAATTACACTTGAAAACTTTTCAAATTTTGAAAAACTTCATCAGTCATGGTTTGAAGCGGTCATGATAATAACTTCATTAAACTTCTAGCAAAATACCCTGCGTTGCCCAGGCTTTTTTTATATTCAATACTTGTGAAAAAGGAAAAAGGAAAAAGTTCAATATTATATAAAGCACTGTGTTTAAGAAAAATTTGCAAATGTCCTAGCGATACAATATAAAGATTTGAAAGAAAATTTTACAGAGTTTCAAATTTGTGGAAATTCTATGTACGGTTTGGATGCTTGTTAGGTTTTTAGACTGACAGATGGACGAACGGGAACGGACGGAAAGGAGGAAAAATAACAGCGACAAACGAATGGATGGGCAAAAATTTTGAAAACAAAATTGTGGTATCAAGGACCCCCAAAACGTGTATTTCAGTAAAAATCACGATATCGAGTTTTTGCAGATTTACATAATATCCACTGTATTAAGAATAAGATAAAGTAATAAGAATATTTTTAGGCGGATATATCAAGTTAAAAACAGCGTGAAAGTTCTTACCGAGTTTCTAAACTTAACTTTAACTTTCCTATTCTTTGCTTTCTCTAGTACGAAAGTGCAACAGGTTGCTATCCGCATTCAGTGTAAAACAAGAAACTTCATTCCATTTCACACTTATTTTAGCACACAGTTCAAAACCTATTATAAATAGAGAATGTTTTTTAACGTACTGGGAAACGACCATGCTTAAAACCATTCGCTTAGTTAAATATGCGGTATAATTTCATTCAGTTTAAAATAATGTAGACCGAAGATTGATCATGTATATTCATCTTCAATTCAGTTTAAAATAATATAGTCTGAAGATCTTCATTGAACTTGAAATGTTTTGTATTATAATGTCATGAATTCGATTCGTCTTTTGTCTGATGTTTTTTAAAAACAAATAATGGCTAATAATGACTGGACTTAAAAGAAACGTTTTTCAATACAATACATAGTTAATAATATTACATGATTTTGAAAATAATATAATCATGCAATCTTGAAATTAATATAATTATATTAATATGTCACAAAACATTTTTAAAATATTGAGGCGAGTAGTCAAAAATCAACATGGAAAGTATGACAGTCCATGCTGCAGGGTTTTAGTGGAAAACCAGAAATAGGGAAAAGAAGTGGAAGGAAATGAGAGAATTACTCAATTACAGACATTTTTTCAGAAATATAATGCCAATAATGGGTTACAATTTTCAAAAATGAAATGTTCACATGGGATGACGAAACTGGTCACAAAGTGTCAGTTATATATTTTGGAAGTAACGAATATGTCTTAGAATATTTATTAGGTGACAATTTATTTTTCTAAACTAATTAGAAGTGCTTTTTATAAAAGAAAAGTATTAAAAATCTTGCATTTCAACACTTTTTTCCAAGCAGAATGGTTTTAAGAAAGTAGACGATATCATTTGAAACTCAACGGTTCTTTCAAACATTCTCGCTTTAAAGGCCGCAGGAAACTTCATACTCGTTATCTTGATTTTAAGAAAGTACAAAAATTTTGTAATCATCGCTTTACCAATATTCAATTCAGTTATTAAATTTACACCTATTAAATGTATTTTTGAGTGCGCGACATTCAAACATCAAATTAAAATCTTAAACCGAAATATTTCAAAAGTAAACGGTTTATTACGTCGTAGTCTCATGTCATTGAAAAATTATTGATTCTTTTGAAAACTTGACTAATAGGTTTACTAATATTACTAATGAACGTTTCGGCACGGCTTCTTCCAAGAAGGGAAATTTCATGGGCAAAGTGAAAAGAAAACGTTCGACAAGTCATTGAGATATACAAAACATCCCACAGCTATGAAATCACAGGTCGCTGTTTGAGAGCTGTTCAAAGAACCCTGTGGAACGCCCGTGAGTAGCACCTGGGCTCGCGACCGCATCCTCTCACCCAGGCACGGGCTCCCCCGCTCAGTTGGCTTCAGCTCACTCGGAACTCTTCGATCAACGGCGAGAAACAGCCACTGATTTTGTCAAAATGTCTTAAAAACTTAATAGACTTCACCATTCAGAAATAAGAATACTTACGAAATGTTGCATTGCACATGTCCTTTATACTCCGCAAAATTGGCTGTGGAAAATAATTCGTGTAAAACCAATACAACACGAGACTGCGAGAACTGAACTGAGCAGCCATCTGTGTGCGGGTGTGCCGCGCGACTGCATGGAATCCGCAACCCAGGCCTTCCACTTGGAAAAAACGTCTTCCTGGATCAGCAACAAACGCCCCCAGCGGCGGACCTCTCCCCGCGGGGCCAGATGCCTTGAGTCCGGGGAAGAGGGAAAGCGTCGTCCTTGGGAGCGCGTGGCTTGATCGCCTAAGAGCGTCGCTCGCCCGCGCGCTCGCGTGCGCACGCGCACGCCCGGCCCGCGATGGACGGCGGATTACGCGCGCTCACGTGCGCGGCGCCGGGATGGACTGATTGATTATTTCGTGCTTCCGGGCGCGTCAATTGCTACGGTCATCCCGGAAAGTGCAGCGCCACCAGCGAGGGTAAGATCTAAGCTCCGGACTCGTCTCCCGTCGTGTGTGATAGCGTAGTGCATGTATCATCCGCGCACGTTCCCCTCATTTCATTTCGGCGAGGGCGGCGAGGGCGGCGAGGGCGGCGAGGGCGGCGAGGGCGGCGAGGGCGGCGAGGGCGGCGAGGGCGGCGAGGGCGGCGAGGGCGGCGAGGGCGGCGAGGGCCGCGAGGGCGGCGGGGGCGGCGGGGACTATTTCTGGCGGCTTTCGGTTTCCGGGTGCTCTGTCACCCATCGCCCATCGATCGCCCCAGACTAGAGTGCAGCTGGCGCTAAGCCTCCGCCGGCGCCCTTAGCCTCTGTACAACACAATCGGCCACTAAATTGGCACATAAGCTTTTTTAAAAAAAGCAAGAAATGATTCGGAATCACTGTTCAAAATTGAATACAAGAATAAACAGCGAAGGCAAAATGAATCATACAAGAAAGTAGGAAAAGGTGTTGGCATGATTTTTTTATCATCAATAGATGATCATTCTTGTAAATTTTCTTTCTGGAACAAAAACACAACACATTTCTCAAGAAAAAACACTCCGAATAAAATTGAACCTGAAAAGTATGAAAGTAAAAGGGTTAATACGTCTATACTTCTAGCATAAACTATTGCTTGTAGCTCTAGCACCAATAAATACAGCTAGAATGTTTTAAATAACATATTAGAAGAAACCTCAAAAGAATGATGATAATTCAAATGACATACTTAACATGCAATGCAACAACAATGCACGAACTTAAACATGTTTTCGCTAAATTTTGAAAACTGGCCCTGGATCGGATGAGGTTTCGAACGTACTGTTAAAAATTTATCAGAACAGGGATTAAATGCTCTTCTTTATATGTACTAAAATTTTGTTTCGAAAAATCATTTTTTTTATTAGATTTCCATTTTAAAACTAAATAAGAATCTAAGTTCGCCATCTAGTTTTTATATCAACATCATTACCGTGTAACTTTTTTAAAATATTGGAAAATAATATTAATGAAAGAATAAGACGGTAACTGGACACTCGAAATATTTGTCTCCATTTCGATATTACTTTTGAGAAGCTCGATCGATCACATATTGAATTTGTATGAATGAATGCATACATTGCATTTGCATTTGCAGTGCATTTGCAATAATGTTAGTTTTTTCACATTAAACATTCTATTCAACATTACTAAGACAAATTAAAATTTGTCTATGCGAGATACAAGGGCACTTACCTAAGGATTTACTAAATCTCATAAGTAATCTAAAATTTAAATAATATTTTTCAAAATAGGAGAGTTTTGTGCTTCACCACATTGACGGGGGAATATTCATTTTGGCAAAATTCGTAAAACTAGTTTAGGTGCTATTGTTGTTCACAGACGAACGGTCAGACGTACATACGGACGGATGAATGGACAGACGTACATACATATCGAAGAAAGTTTTCGAAAGAAAAAAAGAAAACACTTTTGCCTCGCCTAAAACATGTATTTTAATTACAATCTTGACATCGATTTTCTCAGCAATACATAACTTTTTCCATACTACAATATATTAGTGTGTTTATACGTAGCTTGTTTATACGAAAAAGTAAACCAGTGGTATTTCTGAGTTGCATGTACTTTTTGTAATAGTTAGTTTTCTCTCTTTAGTCAATGTTATCTTTTCGGTTTTGCACCACCAGCTTGCGCCTTTCTCAGCTGCCATCTACAAGCGCCTAAAATACATTCTTTCGTGTTTTCTCAATTTTCCCCGGATCCTAATAGTAGAATTGAAATATGACTTTAAAATATTATAGAAGGGTAAATCTTAGTCATACATGTCCATTTTAAATGAAAAATTTGTAGTAGATGTTAAGAAAGTGTAGTCTGAGCATCTGAGCGGGTTAACTGAAGATCGTCCAGCGTGTTAACTAAAGATCGTCTAGAATTTATTACTCAATCAGACAATGAGATAAGTTTCTCAAATCAGATTTTTTACAGAAAACGACGTCATCTCGGTTAAGGAGATAAAAACGCTCTTAGATCCATGACAAATGGACGCTCGCCTGGACCGAATGGACTCCTCACAGAACTTTTAAAATATGGGACGGACTTGCTTCATGAGCTTTTAGCTTATGTTTTTAACTGTTTCTTGAGGGATGAAATTGTGCCACCTGAATGGAAAACAACTTATATTTCTAGTATTTATAAGAAAGGTGAGAGACGAGTTTGCTCCAATTACAGAGGAATACGTGTGACTAATTCTCTTTCAAGACTATATGGTAAAATTAATAGACAAAGGATTGAAAACCAGATATACGAGCTAGAAGAACAAAATAGACTTCATGCGGGAAAATCATGTATAGATTGTGTTTTCTGTTTAAAGCTGCTCCCGGAGAAACGGTTAACAAGAAACCTTGAAACTCACTTGGTCTTCATTGATTTAAAAAAGGCGTATGACAGTATTCCTCTTTCTAAATTGTGAGTAGCAATGAAAGCTAATGGAGTTAGTGACCTATATATAAGAGCAGTGAAAGTACTGTACGTTAATTGTACTAGTAGGGTGAAGATAGGTCGAAAAATATCTGAAGAATTCCCTGTCACGAAAGGTCTGCGACAAGGATGTGCAATTGCTCCTACACTCTTGAAAATGTATCTAACATCTGCTCTGAAGAGATGAAGGCAAACTTGCGCGTGAAAAAGCGCAATTTAAGATCATTTTCACTCAGAAGGTCAGATCTTTCCTGCAATTTTGTAAGAAATTATTTGAAGAAATTGTAATTACAAATGCGATAATGTATAAGAAATTCCCGTAAATGTAAATAATGTAAAAAGCGGCCATATTGAAATTATTATGTAGGTATTAAATACTTCTAAAAGAAATATTTTTAAAACATTGCATGATTTTTGGAAAATTAGAGAAATATATGAAAATTTCGTTTATGTTATGCCATACAGTCCATTTAGCATTATCCGAAGAAGGAGTTCAATGAAAAAAATTGCAGCCATTTTTGAGAAAACCTAGATACTTTTAATATTACTCACATTTGACTCAAAATTAGGCAAAATCTAGTAACGTTTTTGAAAAAATGTAACTAGTCATTTAAAAAATTGTGGAGAACAAGGCTTTGAAGAGTAATTCTCTATCTTCAATATTGTAGTTGTATGATGACGCCGAAAATACTTCAAACGTTTGTGGTTTTCGAAAATTCAGAGTTAACAATGAATATTGGCCCTTTGCCAACTTTATAAGTATGTTTAACTCTTTTCTTGCAGTGAATATAAAGAAAAAAATTTAGCCATTTTTAATAAAGGTGTGAAAAGAAAGATAGCTCATCAGGAAAACCCTAAGCACCCTAAAAACTGTATTTCGTTAAAGTATTGAGATCAATTTTTTGCACGGTTAGATAACTTCGTTTATATTACACTCTGCGAGGAATTAGAAATATACTGTTCACAACACTTTTCGAGATTAAGTTTGTTTCTTTCATGTTGCTCAGCCGAGAGATGGCGATTAGATTGAACATAATAGATGAAAACGCGATGGTCTATATTCATATACCCGCAAGCGTTCATTAAAGAGAGCAAGCTGAAGTACTTGTTGTGCCCAGAACGCTTGCAACAGCGCGATCAGTGGCGAGTTTCGTTCGTCGTTTTCCTGGTGGTTGCAACAGCCCTTGAAGCAACGGAGCTGTCGTGCGTAATGCGGGTTGCATTTGCCCCCAAACATTGGAAACCGTTTCAATAAACAAACTATACTGTGTTAAATGAACTTTTTTGTATACCAGCATTATGAACGACTTTTTCTGTAGCAAGAAATCGTTCATAAAAGGGCCTTTTACAGCACAAACGATGACGTATTAGATTTTACGGCACGAATGATTGTGTCATCATACATTCAGCCAATCGGAACGAGGGAATCTTGGGGGTGGTAGCGGTAAATGGAACAGCCGACAACTGTTTTCTCGTACAGATGTGAAACACCCGAGACGTCACAAGGAAGTTGTTTTGCATTATTAAGTTTGCTTCTCTTAAAAAATTATAACGGTGTTATAAAAAAAATTGCGTATGCAATTCATTTTTAATGTTGCTTTACTGCATTCGTACAAATTTGAAATTTCAAAACATGCACTCATGCAATAAATCTTAACGTAAAAATATAATTGCATAAAATACTATTATAATTATTAAATGCACAAGTAAAATGGTACGTAATACGTGGTCTCTTAATATTTCTTCTGATGGATCTAGTAGTTGTATTTTCTTCTCATTCATAATTAATAATTGAATATCCCTTTGGATTATTCCTTCACTATTTATTGTTTACACGTTCAACTAATTTTAAAATGTTTTTATATACATTGCATAACATACCATACCCACTCATATATAAATGTTTGAATAATTTTTGGAATTTTGATACACTAGACATTTAATGTTCGCTGGGTTTTGAAAAAAGGATTTTTCTCTGAAGTTTAGTAAAGAAATAATGTACGAAGGCAATTTTGATGCTCCACAGAAAAATTGTTTTATCTCAAAAATAGAAACGTAACTAAATATGAATTTTTGACATTTCACGCCCCCATTCTGCAAATTCAACTGTATGTCTTTCAGAACAACAGTCACCTCTTCGTTCCAATCGCGTACAAAGGCCACTGAAAAGTGCTCATAATTGATTCCTCCCTGCCAGAGCGTCTGCCTTTGAGCGGAGTTCGGGCGGCTCGGCGCGCCAGAGGGCAATATCGTTGAAGAAGGGTTGTTTACTCCTCAAACAAAGAGGTAGCGCTCTTGATATCGAAGCACACACTCTGCGCTTGGGATCCTGTTCGGTAAATTTCGCTTAGAAACAGCTGCAAGGCGGAATAAAAAGACTAATACAGCTAAACTCAACAATGTTCGGTAATCATTTACTAGACATAATATAGACTTTAGAGAAAGAAAACCCTTTATTAGTTTCATTTTATTTAAAAAGTATTTAACTTCAAATATAATTTCAGAACACCAAATGTTAACGCAAAGGTATTCACGATGAATATGAATGAATGTGAATATGTACGAGCTGGAGTGTACATTTCAAGCTCTGGGTACTGTGATCCTTTAAAAGTATTTAAAATACCTGGGATTTATTTTTATTTGCAACTTATTTGAAATAGCTGAACGATATACTAGAATATTATAGCTACAACGAAAACTGAAAATGAATAAAGTAACATCTCGCCAGTAATGATTCGTCGTAAGCAACCAACAGAAGATTATTTTATCATAAAATAAAAATAGAGTTCCCTTAATGAAGAAGATTTAGGTTGGAGTTCACATATTATTTTAAAAAGTTAGATTATAGTTATAATTATATATAACTATCATAGAATTTTTGTTAGCCATACCACTTCGTACTTACTACGAAACTTCGATACCCTTCCCACAAAATAATGGAACCACAAATGTATTCGCCCTTCAAATATTTTTCTTACGTATTCACAGATAAAAATTGTCATAATAATCCTGAAAGGTAAATATTGCAATCATATATCCCAAATATTTATCTGTTAATATTGAAGATCAGTAAATACTCATATACCCTTTTCCGTAATGTCATACGAGTAGTAAGTAGAAAGACAAATAATTTTTTTATTGAAGTCCACAGACAGGTCAATGACATAAAAAATTCGTCGTTCGAAAGTTTCGATCTCCAGTTGTCCTGTGAATTGACATGTCAATGTTACGAAATTTCCGAACAATCCCAAATCTAAGTAGTTGTGCTTCAGAATGGCACAGACTTTCTCCTTTTAAATATTTATAATTTCTTCGACGTGGGCTAGCTTTACGGTCTTGCCAACTACCATCTATCGCCAACCAAAGATTTTTTTTTAATTTTTCAATTTTTCGGTTTCGTAATTGTATAACAGAAATATCACTTTAAGAATAATATAGAAGAGTAAACGCTCTTCCCATAAGGAATCTTTCGATGAAATATTTAGATCCTTTAAGAACATATCGTTTAAGCTCTAGTGTAAATTCGAAATTTGAAGCTCTTTTTTACAGAAATCTTTGAGTTTTTGAAAAACGTTATTGAAAGTCATTTGAAACACTTTTACTCACAAATGCAATTATTTATACAAATCGCTGGAAATGTGCGTCTTAAAGGCATGAGAGATATTTAAAAAAATAATGTTTACGTAGTTTTTGAAAAAAGAAAAGAATACACCAAAATGAACTGTATGTCGTATTAAACAATGCAATTAGAATTATCCGTTAAAAAAGTTTTAAGAAAAAAAATTGCAGCAATTTTTGAGAAAATGGCCTTTGAGCGTTTCTAAAAATGCGGAATTTTGAGTTCATTTTCACAGAAAAGTGTCGAGTTTTCTAGAAATTTTGTGACATTATCTATATATTTAAAAAAAATAAGGTATTCTGCCATGGCTTCGTTTAGAGCTTCTACTGAACCGATTGTAGTATTTTTTCCTTTAAATGAAAGAATGTGATCCCTAGATGTGTTATCAGATATTGTTTGTGTTGATTCACCAACATTTACGGTGTAAATGAATTAATTAAATCATTCTTTAATAGTACGCTTATCAATAGTCAATTTTTTTCTTCCAAAGGGTGGCTGTTTTAAAATTGATATATATGATGTGAGTCCCTGCCGCTTCATAGTGGCGCTGCTTGATGTTTTGTTTTGATTGTTGAGATTTGTTCACAATTCGTCAAGGTTTTGTTTCAGTGTAATAATTGCATTGTGGTGATGACAGTTTGGATGTATTTCCTTTTGTAGTATATTTTGTAGAGAACATACGGACTGTGGGTTTTGTTCGGTTGTTCTGAAGTAGTGAAGTTATTCACAGGTTGTGTCGAATTCCGAATCGTTGCCCACGCGCCCCAAAAGACGCAAGCGTAGTACATTGACTGGGAGCAGGGAAAGAGAAAGTCAGCGTATGTGTCATGATAGTGAGGTCATTTCGTTTTCTGTTGGGTCATTGTCTATGAAATGTCAGTTTTGTTCTACTTTGTACTTCCCATGTGAGAGAAATTCTGTAAACGAGTTTACTCTCTGTTACTTCAATGGGAAAATAAGTTTACCTTCGAGCAATATGCCAGAAGAAATCAAACAGTTGTTTATAGGAAATTATGACACATCAAAAAAGTTTAGAAATTATATCCGTCAGTATATTCGTGCTCTTTCTTTTGTGTAATTTGGTGCCGATATTGCACTGCCACCTGCTCATGGGCCATACGTGTTCAAAATTTTGGGACCTCCACATCACAGAATATCTTCGTTATACCCTGAAGATTCAAACAATGCAACATATTGTGAACATTAGTCTGGGCACACTATTTCACATTTATCTCAGATCACACCGTCAAATTTTGACGGGTTCTCACTAGTTTAATAATAAAAAGACAATAATATGAACAAATTGTCGCTAATGTAAATATTAACAATGTGAGTGACTAGTGAAAAAAGGTACATTTTTATAATTTTTGAGAAAAAAAGAATACGTCAATGTGGCGTTTATGTCATCTTATAGAGAACATTTTGCATTATCCACATCAAAAGTTTAAAGAAAAATTTGGAGCCTTTTTTCGAGAAAATCTTGCTTTTGTAATTTTTTTATTCCACATATTGCATGCAGTATTTCCGAAAAATACTGAAATTTTCAAGAAAACGTACATGAACTTAATGAAAGAATTAAATATGGAGAAACAGATTATTTAAGGAAAAATCTTTTCAGTTCTGTAGTTGTAGGAACACGCCCGAAAAATTCAAACTTTTAAAATTTTCGAAAAATCAGGGTTAACAGTGAAAAGCGGACCTTTAACACATTTAAGAGTGTATCTTACTCTATTCTTACAAGAAACGAAAAGAAAAAAAATTGGAGTCACTTTTGAAGAAATTTTGAAAATATCCCAGGGGTTTCTCCCAATTAAAAAAAAAGTTTTTCAATATCGAAACGCTTCGGGTCAAGCCAGATCAACCGGGGGATATCCATTTTCGAAGAAAATCGTACGTATAGTTTAGGTGCTAATGGTGTTCACAGACGGACGGAGAGACGGATGGAAGACGGACGGACAGACAGACGAACGTTTTGAAAAAATACAACAATTTTTTTGGCATCAGGGGACCCAAAAACGTGTATTTCCGTTGAAATCTCGAAATCGATTTTCCGCAGCATTACATAACTTTCTCTATTCTACGTATATACGTACGTATACGAGAATGTAAAAAGCTGGACGAAGTAACATACACTGAAGTACTGCAGACAGACAATCCTTTCCTTGACGGTGTAGGGACGTAATAAAATAGTCTGTACATCTCTTTTTGTAACCCAATTATTCTGACTCCCTATTATACATTTACGAACAGTGCATTGATTACAACTGGCTTTATGTGCGGCAGCATGGTTGCGTTGATGGAATGAATTGAGAAGGACACGCTTTCGCGTTGGCAGAGCGCGGTCGAGATCAGATACGTGATATACAACATTATCGCACTCTGCGCCTCCGTGCGTTCTGCTTCGACACCAGAAAGTGCATAACAAATGAAGCGTGTGACGAATAAGCTAAGTAAGGAAATCAGAACATGAGATTTCTAAAATGAAGTCGAATAATTTAGTATACGATACCCGATGGATGATCACATTGACAAATTCAAAGGAAAAATGATTATACTGGATTATTTTTTATGTTTTTAGAACAGTTATAAATGCTAAAATATAAAGACCTAGCAGAATTACACCCCGCCGTCGTTTTCCCGCTCCGTCAGCGCTGCTCCGACCTGGCTATTCTCGCTCTGCAATCGTCCCCTGGCTGTCGTTCCCATCTCAGCATTAGTTTCGTCCCGTACACTCGTCCTGACCTGCTCCACACCGCTACACGTCTTAGGGCAACGCCCAGTAACGATGATGCCCAAGTGGATTGGAAATTGCATTTCACTGTAGCGCCGTCTTCTGGAGAGTTACAACAAAATGAACTGCATAAAACCTTCTCCCCCCCAAAAAAAGAAAAGTAGATATGTTCACTTTCATGGTGATAGGTCAAACGGTATCGATATATATATATATATATATATATATATATATATATATATATATATATATATATATATATATATATTACGTCTGGATCCGAACCCTTGACCTGCCGGTCAGGGTCGTCCCGCGCTTGTGAGCCGCGTGGAGCATCGCTCGTGCCTTTGACGGCCCTCGCAGGGCCAGCACTCTCAAGAACAGGGCGGATGGGAGCCGCAGAATCCAATTGCTCGCGGCTCTCAAGATTTATTTTCATCCTATCAAAAGAAGCATCGCCTCCCTTCGCAGTTTCGCGTATTCCACATATTATATTTTCTCCGCTTATCTATCTTTTTACTACCAACCCTTCATCCCATGAGTTCTTTTAGAGTTCAAGTGCTTTAATTAGAATACTGCTCTCGCGTTTCTCTGGGAGCTATCTTCTCCGCTAGTTTAACTCTCCCCATTACCTTAATTGATTTGGAAGTGCACCACTGCGGATTCGATCTCTAAGATGGCAGGCTAGTCATTTCCTACACTCAATGTGTATTCCAGACCAGGCGTTACTCACAAAAACGTACGTTTTCAACTGGTTCTTCTCCCGATGGTGTAGAAAATATTAAGTTGGGAGGAATAACGGTCCTTCCCAAAACATAACTAAAAGTAAGAATAGGTTTATAATAATGTTGAAAGATAAAATGGTTTCTGAAGAGCGGAGTTTGGTCACTTATCTGATAAGCTAATTAATTTTCAGCAGTTGATTGATAATAGATAATACATAATAAATATTCTAATAATAGTAAAAATAAAATTAAATATGCTATATAAAATATTACATATGATATTTTTCTTCGTCTTCTTCAATTGTAATAGAAAAGAATTAAAAAACCTTTTTCTCAGTACTGCGTAGGACATGCAAGATGGCGCCAACTTAAGATTTACTAACTTTTTTAATCCATGTTACATGGAGTCACTGTTGAGGAATGAACTTGTCCCGAATCACGTGTGTGGTAGCGTTCTATGTTCATTAAAATTGACATTGTAATAAACTATTTTGTTGTTGCTACTTCTGCTATCCTGAAATAATAATCATGGATTACCACAATATCTCTGCTGTCATCACGGAATTTATCAAAAAAGGTGTTTCTCAAACGCGTGATTTTCTTGGCTTAATTGTAAAGCAAAGTGACACGTTTTTATTAAACAATTGCGAAACGAAACATAGAAATATTTGAAAAGCTCATAAAAGAACAAAAGTCAGGCATTTTGATAAAACAGTATTTACGTAATATTGTACTGTTTTATTGACAGACAAAACACCGGAATAAAAAGCTAGTTTAAACGGCCAACGTCAGTTAAGAATTCTAAGAACAATGAAAATAAGTTGAAGCTGAAAATGGCGTGCGAATACGCGCTTATTTCCCAAGAAATTATATTTTTAGTTTATATGATTTTTTCTTAAAACAAAATAGTATTAAACAAACTATTGAACAACACACGGTCGATGTCACAAATAACAGACTTGGTTAAACCTGGGCTGTCGCCTCGATTTACAAAGCGCCTTCTCAATCAATCGCGTCCGCAATTTGCTGTTTATCGGCCTGACGGCGTTAACTGTTGGCAGCTGACGTCGGAGGGGAGCTGTCGGCGGTGGCGGCGTCGGGGGCGCGGGCCGCGCCGCTTCTTTCTCGCTCGCACGCCACGGCCCCATCGACCCGCGCGCACGGCCGCCTGCGATACGCCACATGCGAGGATCCATTTCCTCGCCGGCGCGCCGGATGAACCCGCACACACACGCTTCTTGTGGGCGACAGATCTCTCAAAGCGTTCCTAAATATAGCTCTTCCCATTATTCATACATTAAAATACTACCACTCGCTAGGAATACAAAAATTTGCTCTCGTGTACAGTTTACAGGAATATTGAGATTTCATTCAACTCATAATTATAATATTTTACATTTCATTCACATTATTGTTGCGAATTCAAAACTACTTTGCAGAAATGATGTTTGTTGAAGGAATTGCCATCCTCACCTGGGAATCGAATCCGGATCTCCTGATGTAAGGTCAATTGATTTAACCATTTGAGCTACTGAGACAATAAACTCTTCTGTCAATATCAGAACTTAATAGCCGTAATAATAATAATAATAATAATAATAATAATAATAATAATAATAATGCCGAACAGGTGAAACACTGGATGTAAGTCGGGAAATATAGCATCAATTTTCATAGATACCAGGAATTAATGTTTCTTGTTGATCATTCACTGTTGTTACACCTCCACGTTTCGTTCCCCATGTGTGTACCTTGTCAAGAGGTACTACAGATATACGGAGTCAAAATGAGTACATTTGAATCGACAATTAGGATCACAAGATAAAAAATACATAAATTCTTAAAATTACTTACATCAAGTTGAAGTCCTAAACATTTTGCACTTATTTACATGATTAAAAATTCAGTACACCATTTGTGGAGTCTACGTTGGGAGATTGTATAAAATATGAGCTGTTTGTAGAAGTTGGTGCACGTCTGATAAGTTAATGCGTAGAGGTGCAACAGTTACAGCGTAGGAGCATCAAGGAGTAAACAAGTAGATGGGTAATAAATGCAATCAGAGATGTTAGTTCATAAATAAATTTGGTAAACCTGGTATTGTTTAACATAATATTCTTTTAGATTGTTTCTTTTAGATAATGAAAATTTCTTCTACCATTCTTTTAGATGTTTGTTTTTCATGGTTTTCAAAACCAATGCAGTGGTTACACCCGTGTTTGGTTAGTGAAGTGTATAGAGCAGCATTTTTTTAAAAAAATTATTTCATTTAAAGTCGCATCAACGGCAAGGTTATTAGCGACAACAAAGAATGACTATAAGTAATGAATATAATTAATACAGGATTGAAATTACATAGTTAAAATGCAATTTAAATAAGAATGAAACAGTAATTTACAATTGACAGTTATTCTTATAAATCGTAATGCACATTTAATATTTTACATAATGTTAATATTTTTCTGGAAATCACTGAGGTATAAAATATTTTCAAGATCAGTCTGTAGGGTTGATTGACGTTCATGGATATATATTTTGTAGATCCATGTAGTATTGTGGGGTTTTGATTTATTATCTTATGGTTTAATTTTGTTGAGATTTTGAATTCGTGGTTTGATAATTGTAGCAATAATTTCAGTTTATCATTATGATTATTATGACTTTATTTATTTTTATGATTGTTTTCTTGATGTTAATGTTTTATGTGATTTTTCAGGAATTGATACATTGTCTTTTTATATTTTCTTTGAAGGTAGATTAATTCCTACCTTGTTTTTGACTATGGGATGGGGTTATCAACCTGAACATGATCAGGCTGGAGTTTACTTATTGTTTTATACGTTGTAGGCACCTTTACCATTATTAATTAGTTTATTGAATTTTTATAAGATAAATGGTACTTTATATTAGTATGGATTTTGAGGTAGAGAAGTTAATAATCTATACATTTATTTAGGAACGATTGTTGCGTTTTTAATAAAGATACTTATATTTACCGTTCATTTATGTTTACCTAAGGCTTATGCTGAAGCTTCTATTTTTTGTTTATGACGTGCGTGCGTTGGTAAACACGTCTGCTCAAGTACTGCTTAGTTTCTCCAATGTAGATTCGTTGATAGTCGTTGCAGGGTATAGCGTAAACTACAATACATCAGCCTCCAATTTTTGTTTTGTCCTTCTGCTTGTCATATAATTTACTGATTTTACTAGGCCCTAAAAAGTGACTATATTATATTTTCTGAAACAGGCAAAGGCCGAAATTTGGCTGTTAATGCGTTCGCAAAATGGAACAGATACTCTTAAATTGGTGCCACAACTGCGTTAGTATTATGTACCATTCTATCTCTAAAGCATTTATCAATAAAAACATTTGGATAAAGATTTTTTTAGAATGTTCCAGACTTTCGCCAAATTATTCTCGTGACATTCTGGAATTGCCAACTTTACTGCATAATCTACAAAGTTGTACACTACAGACACTTTCTGACTTTTAAGATGTTGTGAATGATAAATCAGAACTCTACCTAAAAAGGTTTGTTTCTGGTACCAGTCAGTTACAATTTTACTTTCCTTATCTCTTTGAAATTTAGAAAGCTATTTTCTCTATTGCTGTTCTCCAATTTAATGGCAAATATTAATCTGGGGTGAAATGTTCTGTGCATATCAACAAAAGTGTCAACATTAGATTCATGTAAACGGGCACTAGTAATCAAGCCATCTATGTATCTGTTGTAAAATAATATATAAAGGTGATTTTGGGAAAAGCAGAAAACTTCTATTTGTTCCATAATTAGATAGGCAAGTACAGAAGAAACAGAGGATCCCATTGCTAGTCCATAGGTTTGCAAATAAAATTTGTCGTTGAAAGAAAAGGAATTAGTACTTAAAATTGCTCATAAGCCTTTTAAAAATCGTTCTAAAGAATGGATGTGTATTTTTTAAATTTCAGTCCCATATTCCTTAATGTAATTGAATAATTATATTGGGATATTAGTATAAACGGATTTAACATCCAAGGAGCAGAGAATATATCCAGGCGGAATGGAAATGGCAATGCAATTTATAAACAGTACACTGTTATTTACACTTGTTTCTGTAATTTTGCTTAAAATTTGATGATATTATCTACCTAATTTGCATGTAGGGCTATTAATGACTGCTACTATGGGACCCATAGAAAGGATAATGTGAACATTTTTGGTGAATCTTAGGTAACATGTACATGTTTGGAATGTAAAATATTACAATGGTGTCATTCCAAAAATGTACACATTACTCAATAGCGGAACAGTGGAAACATTATCCAACAGGCGGACTATGGAAATGATTTTGATCGAAATTTCGATCGTTCGACGTCGGATATGCCCGATTCCTTACTCCGACTTTTTACATATTTTTATTAGTTGCTTGGAAAGAGATGTTATTGGTAATTATTTAACTTTAGATGATCAATGGTTACGTTGATGTAATGGTGTGTATTAATACAAGATTATGAAGTTTTTTACGACACGTGAGAGGAAAGGGCGATTATTAAAACTTGAAACTTTAAGCCGTTGCGAGGCAGCTGGCGTGCAGGAGCCAGCCAACGCCATCTAGCAGGCAGCTACGTACCTACTACTCTGTCGGTGCGGTTTATCGTCACTCCCCGAACGCGTCATCTCAAAGGAATAAAATATTTACCAGAAGGTTGGACAATGCTTCATTTCCTCACAATGCTGGGTTAGCAAACGTGTCTATGACCGCTAAAACATCTGTTCTAAAATAAGCCGTATCGCAATGGCTGTGGCGCGACCTGAAGCAATCTAATAAGAGTAATAAGTAAGTAATCTAATATGATGGGAGTGAAAAAATTACAAAACGTAAAGGGAATGACATTAAAGAACTTTATTGTTTAAACAGTTTCATTATACATATTAGTTTAATCGGCTATCCTAAACTCTAAAATAATGAATAGTGGTCGATGCGGTCGTCCTTCTACTTATTGTGGAATATTATTTGTAAGTATGTAAATGGCACTTTGGGTCGAGTGTCCGACTGTGACGGCTAGCTAACGGTGTGCCTCATGCCTGGAGCTATGTATGTTATTTCGTTTCAAAAGAATGCAGCATTAGCAGCGTATTCCCTGCAAAGCTCTGAATGTGTTACAAGAACTATACAGACACGTTTCAATACATAACTAACTATTACTCCATTCACTTATTATCCCTTCATAATGCATTGACCTTCCTTCACTTTTCATAATTCTTTAATAAAGCAGACTATGCTGGACACGAAAGTCATTTCATAGGTAACAGGAGAAATTGCCCATTCTCAACCATTATATTTTAAAAGTAATCGTTTCATTATATTCACATTGATTTGTAGGATGGTAAACAATAACTCCATATTTCATTGTTTAAGTATAGCTTTCAGAAAAGCTATTTAATTGCATTATGTAGCTAAAAGTATATTAGACTATTAAATATAAAAATCCTGGCGCCTTCCAATTTCATGCAACGCTCTCTCCTCAAGACGTAGCTGAAAACGCGAGGCCAAATCCTCAAAGTATGAATGTTCATTTCTGAAGTGCACGGTCGAAGCATTCCCTCTCGGCTAACGCGTGCTGCACGTTTCGATTCACCAAGGGAAGTTCCTAAAGCCGGAAAATGAAACGAGAGCCCGCAGGCAAGATATTCGGCTGATCACGATGAGGTACATGAAAGAGAAAAGTGTACAGCTTTTACATATCAATCCACTGAACTTCGTAAATAGGGAAGGAAATATAACAATGGAGTGTACAGATTGTGTAGATTATTTCATTAGAAATACAGTCAAACAGTGTTCAAAATAATCATCTGATATATTACGTCATCTTAATATCCTAAGATGTTAATTTGGTCAGAGGATAGTGGACTATATTGTATGGGGCTGAAGGTTTAATTCGGAATCACCAAGCTACAGGCATCTAGCCGGAATTTCTAGTATAATCTATATTCAGAAGCCAAATGGCCATTCCGTGAGATAGTGAAATCAGCCTGTGTTACGATACGATCACCGTTCTATTTATAGTGAAGAGGAATTGATGATCGTATGCAGATAAACATAAGCACCAGTCGAGGTAAAAATGCTAAATAAGGAAGTAGTGCTTATTTACTGATTTATTTATCGTCAGAACAGTTAACAACTATGTTACGTGATATGGGGAGAAATATATTGAATGTGACGTACTATGGAGGGATGTGTATTGAATAAATGTTTTTCGAATAAGAATATTTTAAAATTATACCACTTCTCTTGTTTCTGCAATAATACTCTTAACTGCAAAAAATGTTTTCTATTGCGTCATGTTAAAGCTTGCAAAAGACATGTTACTTGAAGAGAGTAAATTAAATATTTTGTTCATGAGGGAAATGTACAGAAATTTAGAGATAACGTAGGCCGACCAGCCATGGTTTCCTACTTTCTTGAATTAAAACATACTTCCTATTAGAACACCTCCTGCCTGTCTCTGATGAAACCGAAGACAGTTTCTCACCGTGTCAATAAGATTACTGTGGAGAGCGCTAAGGGTAGCCTTATATTCCTGTGGCGTGGAGGGGGATGAAGGTGGGCGTGGCGCGAGGCACGTGCGCATTTCCTGTCCCCCTGACCGCGGTGCAGCGGCAAGGTCGAGGACATGCGAGGATACAATCAAGAAGAAACCGTTCTTTCCTGATTCAATTGTGAGCGATGCCGTCAGTACTTCGACAGCATCTTCATAATTTGAATTACGCAGAAGGTAAAAATGTGCAAGTATGTCAGATCAAAATTCAAACTGCACCTGAGAGACTCTGAATTTGACAACCATTAGAGGGGGGCTAAGAACTTACTTTGGGAACTTACACACGCTTCACACTTTCTCAAAAAATTTTACCATTCCTAACAGGGACCCCAGAAACCCAAAGAACATATTTTTAAGCCATTTTTGTCAATGTCTGTGTAACATACGTGAAACATGGGCTAATGATTGAACTGTTCTTGCCGTTCATGAGCAATGTGCGACGGGCCTACGGTTGCAGACAAGCAGTGGTCTTACTATTATGCAATGAACAGATGTCAACGTTTTCAGTGGTTTGCTTTCTTTTTAGGAAATCATCGCACTGATTGGGCACAATATAATTTACGTCACTGACGATTTTTTAATACACTCCCCGAAACAGCTTATGGCTACCGCCCAAAAAATTCCAAAGCTCCTGAAGGGGTGTTTTTTGTTCTCATTGACACAAGGCGCTAGTTGCCACTTATCTCTATTTAGCTTTCAAAAACCCTAGATTTGTGTCACACGTCCTTCAAGATCTGATAAACTTCCCATCGAAGTTTCAAAATTATCAGTGTAATGATGATTAAACAGTGATTTAAATTTGTTTAAGAGCTCGAAGAGCAATGTTTTTATAGTTTATTTAACACTCATGATTGTTGAAACCTTTTTTCACACTCATGATTTTCGTGTATGAGTTTTTTAATTTTGAGAACCCTTGTGACATATCAACTTGAATCAAAACTTGTGAAAACTAAAGCGAAGTTGCGCAAACAAATTAAAAACTACCATTTGGTGCTAACCCGCTTCAGTCTCTCCCGCCGAACGAAAACTGAAGTCGTGCATTAACGGTTTGATACATTTTATAATTATTTGGATCAATAACAAACGTTTGTTTGACTCGCAAGCACATCTCACATGGACTTCAGAACATGAGGAAGAGAGCGAGGAAAATATGACCTCACAATCATTATCAATATTTTCAAACATAAATGCATGATTCCTTGCTATGCCTTCAGGTGACAAAAACGGAAAAATAAGCTCCTCTCAACGATACCTGTTTCAGTACAACCACGCGATTCTGCTCTTTTGCTTTTAACTTAATGGACAATGACCACGCGGGAACCCTAAAATTTTCCAACCTTTCCGTGATAATTTCATTTCACGGACGATGTAGAAAACTAGCATGACGGCTATAACATGACAACGTCGTCATCAAATGGAGATTGCAGTATCAGACAAGTTAACACATTGCCTAGATGGATGTCAGGTATTTAATTGTGTATGGTAACCTCTTTTCTTACCCATTGTGAACACCACCTCTTCTCTTGCTGGTTCCGCAACTGCACTAGTTTTTCGATCAACTACTGGCAACTTTCGACATTGAAGACGTATATGCCTTCAAGGTAGTCTCTTATGACTTCAGTGTAATCTTCGTGCATTTACTCCGTTCACATATCACAATTAATTTTGAGGAGACAATGAAATAATGTGGATTATTCAACTAGCGGATAAAATGATGATTTATTTCTTTGCTAGAGAAAAGTCATGACCTTTAAAAAATAATTACGATTTGTTTATTTAAACATAGTTTCAATAAGAATTTTATTGGAAAATTCTTTTGGCATAATTGATATGTTAAGTTCATTAGATACGTACTATTTACTATTGCTGATTGTTATTAAACATATTTTATTTTTTTAAGTTAACGTGTGTTCAATAATACAAAATGATGATCATGTTTATAGAATTATGATACGTAGCTTCGTTACCTAATTCTTTAAATACTAATTATAAATATGCTAATAATTTGTTTTTTAATAATAATTTGTAGTTTGAATAACCGTGTCCGTCTGTCCGTCTGTTACTCACAGTTAAACCTGTTTCTGTGCATTATTCGGGTCAAAATAGATTTGACGCCTTCTGGTGGGGAATTATCATGTTTTCCAGATTATTAGGAACATTCTACGATAATTAGCAAAAAATATTACATTTTGGCTGTTTTAACCATCTAAAACATGTTTGGAAAGTGGTGAAGTTCTACGGAGGTGATCAATTAGTGTTTTGATTGCTCTTGACGATGTAACTTCAAGCACTTATTATACTGTGCTTAAACTTTGCTTTTTTATTACATAGAATTAGCTTTAGGCGTTGGAAAATTTTGTGGTGTATGCCAGAAATTAAAGCTTTTATTGAAAAGCGGTAATGGAACTGTTTAATACGACGTAAAGTTATTTCCGTGTATAAATTTGTTTTTTCAAAATTATACAAATGTAATTTTTTTTAAAATATGTCTCACGCTGTTAATATGCACATCTCTATTTGCATACACTATTGCCTTTGTTAGTGGAAGTGCTTCAAATGACTCCAAATGAAGTTTTTTGAAAACTCAATAGATTTCTGCGAAAAAGAGCTCCAAATTTAAATTTGAAACAATACTTAATCACCATTTTATTGAAAACGGCTTCAGGTTTTTTAATGAAAACTTCTATTTAGGACGGGGTTTTACTTTTCTTTAATATTATTGAAGGTATATTTCGGTTCTAATATAAGGAAACCGAAAGGATGAGAAAATGTCAAAAAAATGGCGACAAAACTTTGGGTGACTATAGATGGCAGCTGACAAGAGGATGGACCAACACCATAAAGACAGTTTGCACCAAGGAAATTAGAAAACTTTTCTTCGAGAAAGTCTGTGCCATTTTCTATCACCTCTAGTTCTCTCTGAATAGAATATCTTTGTCCTGCGATTGTTGGTATTTCTGTTGAGTCGTGTGGCGTTACGTGTTTTTGTTGCATTTTAACTTCTGACTCTGATTCTACTACAAGTAATTGATTTATTGATTTTTGTATGAAATGAGTTTGTTTTTTATTGTTCAGGTTAAAGTATTTTTTAATGTCTGACACTTTTCCTTCGTTACTTGAAAGAGTTCTACATTTGATATTTGTATATTTACGTCACATATCTCTGCGTTTAGCCTTGAAGATTTACTTCGGGTTTAACAAATTAATAATCGAAGAAGGAAATTGAAATGATGAATGTTGAGTAATGATGGCACTATGCCAACTACAGGAGGAGCGCTGGAAAATTGTGTTCATTAAATTTACAAGTTACTTGAAAGTGGTTCAAATTTTCATTCAAAAAATGTTCTTGTTCAGTGAGCTATAGACCATCCATCCTCTTCATTTCTAAATATTTTGATGTCATCATATTTTCTTCTGTTTTAAGAGAGGGAGCATCTTTTCCGATGAAATTCCGGCGAATACCGGAGCAGTACCCTAAGAAAGTGACCACGGACCACGCTTGATCTTTCTTTCTCCGTTGTCGTTCCATGTCTTGTCCTCTCCCCTTACACACACATTTACACTTACACGCTAACACACACGTCAAGATCTTAGAGCTTGTGCCTCCGGCGAGGATATCTGGAGGGGAATATATACCGCAGACCGACATTTAGGTCTGCCTGATCTGATACTTCAGTGGGAAAAATCCATCGCCACCTCTCGGGATACAATATACACTACACGTAATGGATTAATGATCGCCCTTCACGCGCCCGAAAACACTAAATTTTCTGATTTCATTGATTGATTTTTTCGTGTTTCCGGGCCCGTCAACTGCTTCGGTCATTAGTCTCGTTAGTGTAGTGCATGTTTTTTCTCGGGAGATGGCGATGATCTTCCCCGCTGGATGGCGAGATCCGGCGCCGATCTACCGTCGGCTAGTGGGGTTTCCCCCTAACCAGGACTCTCCCAGTCGGGAGAAGCTCTAAGCTCCCGACCGGTCTCCCGGAATATGTGGTAGTGTAGTGCATGTTAGTGTAAGTGTGTGTGTGTGTGTGTAAGGGGAGAGGATAGGACAAGGAAGAGAAAGGACAGATCGCGCGCGGTCCGCGGCCCGTTTTGTAGGGTACGGCTCCGGCATTCGCCTGATGTTGATCGGAGAACTACAGATCAGAGCAGTGGGCCACTAGGATTCTCCTCCAGACAGCGACTGAATTCGACCTAGCTGAAAAGCTAGTGTCGAAAATCCTGCCGCCGTCCGGACTCGAACCTAGGCCCTCCCGGTCAGAAGCGCTGCAGTGACTGCAATTGATGCACTGAGCTACCGCTCCCGGTGTAAACACTAAATATTTCCTCCGCCTCTTCCTCCTTCTTTTTCTGTACGGGTAGAATATTTATTACGTAATGTATTAATGATCTCACTTGACGTGCCCGCAAACACTAAATATTCCCTGCGCCTCTTCCTCCTCCTCCTCCTTCTTCTTCTTCTTCTTCTTCTTCTTCTTCTTCTTCTGTAGGGGTAGAATATTTATTACGGGAAGAAGTTTGTGATGTACTAGCGCCGTGTGGTTCTGTTTCTCTACATCATCTTACACTACCATTTATGACCATCGCCAGTATCAGCGTCGCCTTAACGTGATCACTTGTGCCTCTCGCCCTCCGCGGGCGCAACCTCAGCTGCACCTCCTTTCCCTCGCTCCCGAAATATTTTTATCGGAAGGGGGCGGGGGGGGGGGGCTATTTCCGGCTTGGCGGCGGCGGCGGCGGCAGCGCGGTGCGCCTGGCCCGCCCCTTGGCGCGCGCATCTGCGCTGCAGCGAGGGAGCACCGCGGGGCGATGTCATCCGAGGAGATGAGGGGCACTTGAACAAAGGTGTTGAAGTTGGGTTCTTACGCAATGAATTGGAAAATGTTTGTAGATATTATTTTGAAACTATTTTGGCTCGAAGTTATTTCTTTTATCGGTCACATGCGTCTTTAACCACTGTTAACATGCAACCGAACGTAAACAACCATAGATTAATCGCAAGTCAAATGTTTGTTTAGAAACATTTCCTGTCCGCTATGCTTCGCCTCGATTTTTAACTTTTGGCCTCTGCAGTAATAACACTCATAACATTCCATCATATTCTCATACACCACTCATAATATAATCATATTCTTATATATAACCATATTATAAAACATTATAATACCATTGTTTTTTTACTATTTAAAACATTCACAAATGGATTAATTTAATACAATAAGCATGTAAATTTTTTAAGGAAAATAGAAAAAAAACTTTTGTAAGGGTGAAAAAGTAAGAATTTTGAATCATTTTTGAAAAAAAATTGAAAATGTCCCGGGGGATACATGTAAAGTACCCCCAAAATTTAAAGAATGTTTTTCAGAATCACAAAGATTCGATTCGAGCCAGATAGACCGGGCAATATTCATTTTGTAAAAAATCCTACGAATAGTTCAGGCGCTAATATTCCTCACAGACGGAGAACCAGACAGACATTTTGTCATAAACCAATTTTTCGATTTCTAGGACCCACAAATCGCGAATTCTGACTACCCAACATGTTAGAGGAAGTAATTTACTACTTAGTGGAACAAAATTTATCCGCTCTTTGTGTATGAAGGGCTCATAATACGAATATTATTTACGAAAAAATCGCCGTTTCTTGCCACAAAATCACATAACTTTCTCTGTACTATGTACTTGTATATTACTCCGTATATCCGTACGTATACGAGAAAGTAAATTCACCAGAAAGGCCATTGCTATTCATGGTACTCCAGCTAAAATACTATATAATGTACTGTGCTGTATTTAAATTAGGGTTATTTATTGTTTCTTTCTGTAATCCAGACATTTTTATCAGGAATGTATTACGAAATGTTCATTTATGTTAATGTATTATGAAATATTTATGTTAGGGATTTTTAAAATAATTATTTTTTAAAAATTTTGTTGTACGTAGATTGCTTTGAAATAAAAACTACACATATTTACGCATGTCTTAAACATTATTACTCAACCACCGCTTATCTAATCCAAGGGTTGAGGTAACCATGCTAGAATCCATATTTACTTTAGGTCTGAAAATATTTTTATGAATAAACGGAATGGATATTCGTTATGAGAGTGGGAGAAAGGGGATTCTTACATAGTAGAATGAATGAGGACAGATTTTCGGGAAGGTGAATTTTGGAGAAGTTATGGGAGAGGTAAGTAATGTATTGTATAACTATGACAATATTTCCGCTGCCATCACAAAATTTGTCTGTCCGCCTGCCTGATTATTTTTATTTACAGGACAAGTTACACATAGTGGTTGCCAATACGCATTGTAGGTACAGTTAATTTTGTGGTTACATTTGTTTATGGGGTGTCCCAAGTCCAATCATCTGAAGCACAGTGGTAGAACGTTTGAACGTTTCTTCTTTTGGTGGTAGCTTTCATGTTGAAAATTTTATTTATTATTGAGAATTGTTTCCAGTGATACATTTCCGGTGAGCTCGGCTGTTATTACGGGAATGAGTTGGTTGTCCTTTTGGAGAAATGTGGTTTTAACAATGGATGGATATCTTTATTTTAACTATTGCATGACTTTATTGGTGATGAGGAGGTAGACATTTTTGAATTTACCGCAGAGCCTTTATACGAATGGAAGCGTCTATTAGTTGTAATTAAATGTTTTACAATTTTTCCGCCGTTTCCTGGTGTTGGTGGTCCATATTTAAAGCGAAATACCTAATGGTAATGTATATAATGCAAATATTTTCATTATCAGATCCATTATGTTGGCACATTCACTATGAGTGTTAAATAAAGGGATGAAACTATAATGATTTAACGTATTGGTGCAGTGTAGCACGTTTAGAGAACTCCTGATTACGTGGCCCGTTCATGGATTTGCCATTGATGGTTCCCATTGATGAAGTTATTCAATTCACTAGATTAACACTGATCATTGAACATAACTATAATACTTTAATACTGGAAGCAGGTGAATGTAACATCGGACTCCTTGGTCGGCATCGTGCAGGCGCGAATCAACGCTAGTTTCGACTTTCTCAAGCGCACAGCGATGAGAACGGTTTGATGGACGGCGCGGAAGGGTTCCTGACTGTTTCCCAACGCACATGGGTTGTTTTACGTTTAGTACCTCCTTCCAGAAATGACAGATCTATTGCCAGAGTCCAGAAGAATGTTTTGGGACAGTTAACAAAAATATATGAAAAAGAAAACAACCCGTGTAATGAATCAATAAGAATATGTTCGAGTGAAGGATCAATGACCTGGTGTTTGGCACCTTGTCTGCTGCGGGTGCCGGGAAGCGGGGAGGGGGAGGAGAAGCGAAAGGTGGAAGGGGCAGAGCAACATCTCGTGCAGAGGAAGCTTCGTGCAGAAAAATCCAGTCGCCAAACATTAATTCCGGAGCGCTGAGCGCCGAGTGTTATATGATAGACGGAAGCGCATAAAAGGACGAGTTTACAACGCGAAGGCGAAGCTCTTTTGGGCCGTCGAAGCACGAAAGCCCAACCCCCCACCCGTTAAACGGCTCAGCAAAGTGATTTGTAGGTGCCGAACAAAATACCCTTCGGAATTACAGCAATTTGCTGGATGCTTTTTATAGACATAGCATACGCTTATTACTGATTGAGAAATTGAAGACAAAATTAATTTAGAATTTTAGTATTGAATTAGCAGAAGTTTATGTTAATATGACTAATGGGATTCCTCAGATTTGCCGTGCATATATCCAATTTAAGAAATACATTTCGAAAATCTAAATAATATTTATGCTATGTCGGTGCCCTATGCAAATATAACGTTCGTATACAAGAATGTTATAATAATAATAATAATAATAATAATAATAATAATAATAATATATCTCTAACATATAACCTTGTAAAATTCAGCAATTCACAAAAAGGACATTTCATCTAAGGCTAATCATAACCCTAGAAATATTTTTTCCTCGCATGTTTTCCAATATTTTACATGGTTATTGGTCCACATGGTGAGTACACATTTAACTGGAAATTAAATGGGAAATTAAGCAATTTATTTTATTGTCGTTTCTTTTTCCGAAATACATTACTAAACCTTTCGGAGGTGGAGGTTGAGTTGGCTCATCTGATGGATAAAATTGGAAAATATAAATAACTAGAGTACCCAAAAGGTAGGAAACAAGAAAAAAGAAAAAAGGTCAAAAATACATGATTTTGTGTGCGGCGTGAGAATTGTAACTCGGAAAACATGATCGGCGATTCAGGGATCTACAGCGCAACGGTTTCCAGTTTGGGTGCGAAATTCAGACCAACTTCCACAGCTCACATACAACATTGTGGTCTCTGCAGCATCTCTGGCCGCGAGGTCCTAGGATTCGAGTCTCTTCGATGGCTGTTTATTGACACTACTTAGCAGTATCGATTTCAATCAGTCTCTGGAAAATTCTACCAACCGACACTCTTATCGGTAGTTTGCCGTGTTTTTTTCGAATACCAGACAAATAACCTAACAAATTGGATACGAATTACCTCGTTCTTCCCATTTCTTTCGTAGCCTCTTCACTCCCTGTACATACACATTTAATCTTCCATGCACTACATGTCCGCATATATTGGGAGCTAAGAGCGTATTCCAACTGAGGTGGAGCCCCACTGGGCTCTTAGACCTGGAGTGGTCGAAACAGAGAGAAGAACACCGCCACTTCCCGGGGTATAACCTACACCACACTTACGGGATTATTGATGTCAGTACTTGACGCTTAAGGAATCAATACTCACTTTCTCAATTCAGTAATTCATTATACCTATTTTTTATTAAATGTAATAAAATTTTTAATTAAAAATTACACACTCCATTTCCAAGGATTACTGAAACATAACATTTATTTAAGTCATTTTCTTTTTTTCCCCAGATTTAGTCGCACGAATCCCACACAATTGCATGATCCGCAAGACCTCCGCGGCAGCATAAGCTGGTTATGATGAGCTATGCGTGTTTAGGACTGGATGTACACCCCCAGAGCAGTCGAGGGATATGATTGAATGAAAAAATACGTATAGTGCGCGTTCCGTGGCCCTGGATTGTAAATGATGCTGCTCCTATATTCGGCCGGAAAGAAGGGAACTGCCGATACCATTGGCGTGAGTAATCGGCCCAAGAATTCGATGTCGACAGGCGTCGCAAACTCAGCGACATGACGTTAAGCACAGAAGTACATTTCGGGCGCCTGATCGGGATCGTATTCGCGACCTCTATTGCTGGTGCATTCGGATAGCAAGCGTGACAAATTCCTCGATTTCCATCAGCTACGCACTTCAATATCAGAAAAAAAATCCACATCAGGAACGTATCAAGGGAAAAGTGCCCAGTAAATTCTTCGATCTCCATTGATTAGATTTGATTAGCCTTACTAAAAAATGTAATATACTCATTTATTACCTCTTAAAATAACTCATATAAACTTACACGCTAGTCATTCGCAAACCTTTTATCAGTTGAAATGGTTGCTGAGTGTCACACAATAATTACATTAAAGCAAGACGCACAATAAAAATTGAACATAATAAAATCAATATTAAACTACATTCAAAACTATGAAATTCTATGAATGTAGGCTAATATGGAGTATTCGAGGCAACAACAGACTGAGATGACTCAGGGTAACAGGTGTTTACACTGCAGCATCTCTGACCCGGAGGTCGAAGAGTTCGAGTTCCGACGGTAGCGAACCGTCGACATCACCCAGGTAGATCCAATTCAGTCGCTGCCCTCTGGAGGAGACATTCAGCGTCCGTTGCTCTTGTCACTCACTTCCTTTGGTTTCTCTGATCAATATTAGGCATATTCAGAAGCAAACCCTTCATAAACGGGACACAGACTTAGCGCAATATTTTCTTATTCGTCATTTTCTCTTCTTCTCCGTTACGTACACAGACACTCGTCGGCACTACACTAACACACATGTCAGGAGATCAGTCGGGAGCTTAGAGCTTGTCCTTAGTGAGGCGGTGCTTTGCTGGGGGGAGATACCCGATGGGGATAAGACCGCAAAGCATTACGTATGTATGTGCCGGATGTCATGTTCCCGTCCCCACCCGGCATAATATAACATGCACTACACTTATGTAACTATTGACCACAGCATGTTACTTCTGAGGAACAGAATATTAATTTAACAGCACATAGCTTGTTATGTTTGTCAAAAAATTGCAACGAGAAAGATCTACCTATAATCTTAAAAATGTTGTGTACACGTTCCCGAATTCAATATCAATTAACATCGAGCAAATATCAAAACAAGAAAATATTGTAAATTTTCTCTCATTTGTTTTAGTATGTTAGCATATTAGAGGAACGGAAAGAAATTTAATAAATATTCATTCAAAAATGGTTCTTAATAGTACATACCGTGACAGTTCAATATTCAATCTTTAAATACACGAAGGTATGAAAGTGAATATTATCTGCCTCTCGTATAAATTTGTTTTGATACGTTAGTGCAACAAATATAGATTTTGTTAAAATAAACATTAAATGCAAAAATGCGAGATTTACTTTCAATATTAAGTATACGTAAAGATACGTGAATAAATGCAACAAAATAAACAGAACAAATAAACATCCTTCATCTTATATCTGATGCATTGATAATAGATTAAAAGTGTTTATTACAAAGTTGTTTTTAAGATTAATGGGGTAGTAAGCTAAAGTCGTTCCATTTCATTCTTCCGTATTGATTCTTGAACCCCAGGGATTTATCAACTTCCTCCATCAACCCCTGAAGTCTCGTGGGTCTGCAATACGTGGGACTGGAGTGTACTGCAAAATGCCTATGTCCGCGCCGTGCTATTGTACGCGTATAGGAGGAATGAAGGCTGTTCGGAGGCCTCTGGATGGCGTTGCCGGGAGAAAGCGTCAGTATTTCATCGACAGCACTCGGGGTACTTACACTTTGCTCAGTTGTAAGAAATCTTTATGTTCGCAGCTGCGATGCTGTTTCAACATATTACCAAGTGTAAGAAACTAGTGGTCCTATAGAATGGCACAGAATTTCTCGTACTAATCCCTTTCCTATTCTCTTAAGTTTGGAACATATTTTCGGCTTTGCCACAACCTCTTCAAGGATGTCATCTATTGGCGTCAATAAACCTGCTCCGCTCCTCGGGGGACAATCCCATTGCAAAGCATTTTCGCGCTTCCCGAACCCAGGATAGCCCAGATACCAATACATATTTCCTGTACCAATACATATTTCCTCATGATATCCTTGGTGCTTGTTGCCATCCTTCTTACTAAAGGCAATCAGATCCTCAAATACACACATAGATGACTTTCAGACCAACATGTTATCAATGGATTTCAGTACTGAAGTAATGGGCGTAGGAATAGAAATTCGCCCCTCACTTTCTAACAAACATTTTAAAAAAATATGGCTTACTCAAGTTTACAACTCACAGACTTAAGTGTCCATGTACTTGCCCGTATCTCGCACAACCGCATGTCCTACGTGACAAACACGCTCAATAATAATATTTGCAAATATATAATGGTTATGTGGTATCAACATTTGATAAAACTAACACTATCAGTAAATCTGACCTTTTTATGCGTACTCGGCTATTTTTGTTCTTTGTATCATTGAATCTGTGTATTTTCCTTGCTGTGACATATTTTATTCAATAGCAATGAAAACAGTTGCTTTTGCAGAAAAATTATCAACTTTGCACTCAATAATGAACAATATTCTCAAAGATTTACTTACTCGACAAATAAATGTGGTACAACACATTTACAGCATGTATCACATAATAAATTGGATATGTTTACTATAATATGATACGTATATCAATGAAATATATTTTTTAACAAAAACTAACTTTTTTAACATTTTCTCAATTTTTTCGCCTCATGACTATATAAAGGAAGTATGTCTTTAGAAATGTCATAGAAGGTTTCAAATGCAAATATTCTTTGAAAAGTACAAATCATATGATTTTAAAGAATGCCAATAATGTGTACATTAATGGCATGATATTTAAAACTAGTGGCGCTACAAGAGTACACACGTTCTCGCATGAATGGGAACGGTAAATTAAATGAAAGGAAATATATATATATATATATATATATATATATATATATATATATATATATATATATATATATTCACTTCAACAAAACTTTCCGTCCCAACGATTCGATATATCCTATTCCTCTTTTTTAGGAGTAATTTTCATCTAAATTATACTATAACAAATAGCTACTAATAACATTGAACTACTTGAGAACAATCTAACAGAATCAATGTTCAATTTTCTCGCATTAAAACTTTTAATCAACACTACATACACATATTAAAATTATATCTTTAGCAGGTACAAGCGATCTCACCTCAGAATTCATTTCTATTATGCGAACTACTGTTTTTACTCAAATTTAGAATACATCAACGTCTTCCTAACAACGTTCAAGGAGGCCTTTTCTGCATTCCGTGGCGACAGAAACCAGAGTGAGCAGAGATTTTGAATATGAAACGAGTCACCAGTATGAACTCAGGAAAGGGAAGAAACAGGAGGAAGAAGAGCAGAAAGTGATGAAATTGACTTCTGAAGAGGAGGAAAAGGAAATACCTCGAACCGTTGAAATGGAAAGACTGTTGAAATTAATACATTTTAAGAAATGAACTTAATTATAATTATATGATTTAATCAATTCAAGTAAAAATATGTCGTTTTTAATAAAAAAGTTCAATCATGTGCACCGTTTGTGTATTTTTAATTGTTGTATTTTTCATCTAAAAATTATCCTAAATTCGTAGGACCTAGAGTTGGGCGTGACCATCTTGAAATATTCATTTTCGAAATATTTCGACGAACGTTTATGGGCTATGGTCGTTCACGAACGGACGAATGCACTGACGAAGTGACGGATAGACAGTCGGTCAGGTTGGCGTGGAACGTTAAAAAAAATTTTCGAAAATACAGCAAAACATGTATTATTAAAATATTGAATTAGATTTTCAAGAGCATTTCATACTTTTCTCTTGTTTTGCGTATATTACGCACGCGGGAAAATTAAAAAAAATTAAAAAAATATGTATAAATGATCATATAAATCGTATTGTGGGATTGGTTAGTATTTCAAATTTATATCTTAAGGATCAGGTAGTTAAAAATAATTTTATACTGACTTTTTAATTGATTTTGCTTATCCGTGAATTGAAATTGGTTTTAAAATAAGACTGTATAATTTCTATGCTTACTTTTTATCGGAAAGTAATGTTTTACTTTGATTGCATTTCGCTTTGTAAGAATTTCTTGGAGCGGTGAATATTGGCATGTGCGTCTGCTATTAATACGTTGATCTTTTCTCGCCGATTGCGTGTACGTTCGTCACACGGGGAGAACTGCGACAAGCCCCGGGGCGGAATATAGCAACTGACGCACGCGGGTAGCGTTCTTGCGTGACACCTTCACGAAGAGCTCACGCTACGTGTGAATTCATGGTGTGAGAGCAAGTATCGCATGTACATCCTTTCAACGTATTTATTGGAGACACAAATATTTTATTGGCCACAAATGAGTTTTAAAAAGTATAAAAAACGGGGTTACTTTTAGAAGTTTTACAATATACAGAAAATTGCTGTAATAGAGTACCAATATACACATCTCGTGAGTAATTTCCAGTATGAAGTATTACGAACTATTTTTTAGTTGTTTTAACTATGTAGATTTGAGTTTTGCAGCGGTCATAGATTTTTATCTGAATGGTACTGATCAAATGAAAATAAATATTTTATTTTGTACAATAAGTTATAATTATGTAAATATGAGCTATGTAAGTGTAAGAAACTTCTATTAATCAGTTGACATGGTGGAAATAGGTGATTTTTTTGTAATGTTTGGCAACTTTTGGCGAGAATCGTATGTCAATTTCCGATACTCAAACTGAATTTTCAAGAAGAGGATTTCTCAAATCGTGTTCAATATCTCATTCTTAATTCAACGTAAATGAAACAACCACGCCTAGTTCGAAGATTTACGACGCCTCACGGAGCTTGTGCACTTAGGCAATTTCTCTTTGTGTTTCTCATTTGTGATTCTTTGCACACACTTAATGTCATTTCGCGCCCTCATAATGAGGTCATATGCCTTCACAAATTTTCTGTAATGTGCTTATGGTATTGCCACATCGTAAAGCCCGTTTGATACAGTCACCTTTTCATAATTTGTTTGCAAATAATGTGCATGGAAAAATGATCTTTATTTTTATGTTGTACTGATTCGGTATCGAAAGTGGATGAACGAATTTCAAGTGTTTTACACGGTCATTTCGTTTACTGCGCGTAATAATGATGAAAATATTTCCTCTGAATACCGCAGAAAGCTCTAGACGTCAAGCAGTTGAACACAGCATCAATGATAACAACTTAAGTTGGGTTATTTTAGGGCTGAGCACAGAACGAGACATCAGAACTCAGTACATATTTTATTTCTCATCACCCTAATTTTTCACATTGCTATTTCACACCTTAAAGCTCTCTGAAAACTGCACCAAAGGAACGAACCTCACCACACTACTAGCAAACGACAAAAAGTTGTGAAAAGAGACGCCAGGGACGCGGTATTCATACAGATGAAATCGGTACCAAAAAATGAAGCATGAGCCATTTTTTTATACAAATTATATCCTGTATGGTTTGTCACTTTTCTGTATCGATGGAAAATGAAAAAAGTCCCTGTAGAAAGAGCTTAATTGATTGGTCCTCGTACAAGCTTGGTAGAGTATCCGGCGAATCAGGCCTGGGCATAGAAATCAAATAAACGCAAGCGCATCGCCAACGCTGTCCTGTGTTGCAGGCTGGCGTCGCTGCTGGCGGTGGCGGCGGCCGCGGGCGCTGGCAACAACATCTCCATCCTCTCGGACCAGCTCGACTTCTCCACGCGCTACAACAGCAACGAACGCCCGCCTGGAGGTAGGTCCCCTTCTTTTTCCCGACGGCGGGGGTTGAGGCTCTTGGTGGAGGCTGGAAACGTCCAACCGGACCCTCGTTTCTCGGCGGCACTCACGTCGTTAGCGCAAAGGTGGGCGCAGTGAAGAGGCAATGCTAAGTACCTGGTTACTCGGGCTTGCACTATAGCCCACCAGTTGGACCTGCCAACATTTGGAGAAGGATAGAGGGGTGGGACTTGAACCCAAACCCACATAAAGCAGCCCGATGAGAAATTTGAAATCTCCCTTCAGGTCGCTCTGGGCTCCGTCGAAACTCACGTCGTTAGCGTCAAGATTGACGCAGTGAGGAGACGGGTTGGAGGCCCCGAGCTGTCTTGGACCTAGGTTTGGGTGGCCCCTTGGTGGGTACTTGGCTTGGTTGTGGCAGTGCGCGATACTAGGGTAATTGAGAAGGGGTTCGTGACGCTTATTTATAGTCCGTGGAAATACTTTTTTGATTGATTGATTGATTTTTTCGTGTTTCCGGGCGCGTCAACTGCTTTGGTCATTAGCACAGTTAGTGTAGTGCATGTGTTTTTCTCGGGAGATGGCGGTGATCTTCTCCCGCTGGATGGCGAGATCCTGCGCCGACCTACCGTCGGCTAGTGGGGTTTCCTCCTAACCAGGACTCTCCTACCAGCGGGGCACCACCCCAGCCGGAACAAGCTCTAAGCTCCCGACCGGTCTTTCGGAATATATGGCAGTGTAGTGCATGTTAGTGTAAGTGTGTCTGTAAGGGGAGAGGATGGGACAAGGAAGAGGAAGGACAGACCGCGCGCGGTCCGTGACCCGTTTCGTAGGGTACTGCTCCGGCATTCGCCTGGTCTTGACCAGAGAAACCACGGAAAACTATCGATCAGAGCAGTCGACCGCTAGAATTCTCCTCCAGACAGCGATTGAATTCGACATAGCTGAAAAGCCAGTGTCGAAAATCCTGCCACCGTGGGGAGAGGGAACTAGGACTTCCCGGTCAGAGGCGCTGCAGTGACATCAGTTGATGCACTGAGCTACCGCTCCCGTTCCATGGAAAGAAAGTATGGAGAAGTAACCCACGCAGGGAGTCCACTAGAGGTAGGTCGCTCCAGCAGCACGCTCCTTGAGCGTCGTACGCCTCTCAGGGAGACCTTGACACGGGAAATGCTTACGCATGAGAGGAAGAGTGAAAGAAATTGCCAAAATAAACAATCCTAACGCACGCGTATGGAATAATGCACATGTATAGACCGAGCTCTTGCTTTTTCTTCATTCACAATTCGAGGGCTGGTTACTTGATTTTGTTAGCGGCACAACGTACAAAATCTTTTAGAAAATTCTATGAGCTGGAACCGTCCAAGCAAGAGACATTCGTATTTTTATATTAATTAGTTTGAAAGGACACCGTTAATGACCGTGTGAATTTGTGAGTAAAAATTAAGAAAGCTACACCGTGTCTGAGTTGGTCCAAATTCAAAAGCTTTTTCCAAATCCCCTGGCAATGAAATAATAATTTTACAAACAAATGCAAGAGCTTCTTTTCTACGTAAAGGAAATTAAATTGCAACCGTTTTCTAAGAGAAAAATCAACTACTTGCTTTACAGTAAATCGCCAACAAATGTAGAGTAATAATTCAAATGTAAAAGGAATAATGTAAATATGTTAAATTTTTTTACTTGTAAAATTATTAAGATTATAATTCCAAGAAGTTAACACACTAGGTGGTATAATTGAAATCCAACACAGCTATTTTAATGCACTTGTTCACATAAGAGCTTTCTCAACTCTTTTACATGTTTTTAGAGTTTACTTCTATTTTGAAATTAATTTCATTTTTGCACATTACACAAACTATGGAGGGAAAAAGAGAGACTAACAACCTCCAACACGTCATGGCATTAAATTACGAAGTTGTTGAACTCTCACGTGGTATTCCCCCTGATGATGCAGATCAACCCCCTCCCTCTCACCTAAGGTCGTTAGAGATATGCGTCAGTATTTAACTCCACCGACCGCCGCATGGAAATTCGTGCTCGCAGAACCTACTCTCCACGCCCGGTCACACACGGCGAAAGAACCAGTCACTCCAGGGCCGTGTCCACCACTAAACGTGTAAGAGCTCGTTGGAAACAGCACCGCCTCACGTCCTTTCGCCAGCGACTTCTGTGACCTTGGCCCGGTTGCAGCGGCCCTTCGCCCTCCGTGGCCCCGTTTCGCTCCGGCTCAGCCCTCGCCAACGCCCTCGCCTTATCGGCCGATCGCACAGGCTGCTGGCCTTGGCCCTCGACCTGCCTCGTCGGCGCCCACCACGCCCCCTCTGCACTCCGTTCGGAACTGTTCACGGGATCCTGAAATCATGGAAGGTCGAAAAATTGTAAAGGAACCAGTTTTGGTTCAAACCTTTGTATCACATGGGTTTAATAATTCTTTGATGAGGTTTCTGATGAACGATATGCAATCGATATAATTTCTTAAATATTCCAAAAACAAGGGCCAAAGGCATGCAGAAAGAACAACTATGTGCAGAAGAGGGTATATTTTGAGATAATCATTGGAGGTCCGTATAATGGAAGACATGGAGGTAACTGATCCTCCCGATTTTGGAACAGTTTTTCTCTTGAGAGCGTAAAGAAAGGCACGGTAATAAATCGAAAGAACATTATTTAGCATCTGATTATCCTCGAGATTTTCTTTCTAGGGAACTTGTTCCTGTGCCGTTTGCTCTTTGTGAAAGTACTTTCTAATCCGTTGTTAATACTTGTAACTTGCTTTCCGAGAATTTTTTAAGATTCTATTTTCCTTCATTTCTTCTGTTTGTGTTGGAATCACCTATAAATTTCTTACATAAACATTTGTTTTTATCTAGAATGGCTTATCTTAATTAACTTATTATAAATTTCATCTTCTTAGCATGGATTATAATGTCTTTTTAGGACAATATTCGAACTGTATCCACACATCAAGGCATATTGCAACACTTAATCAATTTATTTTGGCCTCTCGTTTTATTCAGTGTCTAAGAATTATTCATATGTTCGACTAAATATAAATAAGGCTTATGTACGAAATTTGGCTAATGTTTAGAATAGTCGGTAAATTCGTATTAGCAATTTGGATAATACTGTATGAATGACGATGGACGAGCCATTTCGGACTTCCTCTGATGTTGAGATTAGTTGCAGAGCGCTGGTTAAAGTAAGGTGATTATCCGAGCGTGAGAGTCTTGAATGTACTTATAAGAAAATGCGTTGGAAATAATGCGTTATACAGACTCAAGATTTTTTATATAAATCGCGAATGTCAAATGTTGGAGCTTCGTCGCATATATCACTACACTAATACACGTTGAACGCTTGGCGCTTTTCCCGGCAGGGGAGGTGCTTTGTCAGCGGATACATCTTGGGAACCTTAATCTCTCGTTCTAGTGAGGAAGCATCGACACTTCCCGAGATATAGACATTCTAGCATTAACCAGCTAATTCGAAATTTGCCAGATTCGGATGTTAGCCTATCATCAAATCCCATCTACAAAATATTCAGAAGTCTGCACTTACTGAAAGGTGTTTCAATCCAATACTGTTTTGATTCTCGTGATCTGTTGTCAAAATTCCATGTTTTGCGTGAGTAATCGCAAAACATGGAATCCGAGCCGTGCGAACCTATTAAGTGGAGCTCCTTCAGTTCGTCAGTTAACTAGTATCCCGTAGTGAGTGAATTTAGAAGTTGCAGTGAAACTTAAATGATACCGTGTGATTAGTGAATGCCATTCGATTTCACCTCATAATCAAGGCATGCAATAAGCAGTGCTCTTTTAACCATAAATAATGGTGGATTCGACACTTCTTTCACAGGCCAAGTGCATCAAAACCCGGATATGTCACAATCCAGTGAAGTTATGAATTACATCACGGTCGCAGCCCTGATGCAGCACAACCCCGAAGGGAATCTCGAGGTTGGCGACTCAACAGTAAACGCGATCAACGGTCAAACCTACCCTTCAACGGCAACCTCTCACGCCATAAATAGGTCATTCCGTAAACACTCAAACTCTCACGAAAACAGAAAATTTAGTGAAGATCCCAACAAATCTAGTGACCCATCTGAAGTGTTGAGTGAACTTGAATATAATGTGCCTACCGATTACAGATTTAGTGAATTAGGATAAGTCAATATTAAAATCGAGGATACGAGATTTGCGTACGTAAACAATCTTCCAAACGATAATGTCTCAAACAGGTAAATATGTGTCCAATATAACCAACATTAGTAATTTCACAAAGGAACTTAAGCATAAACTTTCAAATAATTTCATATCAGATGTTGAATATGACAAAGTGAAGGTCGGTGCCCAAGCACCAACAGACTTCCGTAATATTGTTAAATACCTAATACAAACACAAATGAGCTTATACAATCAAAGACTCTTCAAACAAGAAATTCGCAATGGTTTTGAAGAATCTTCATAAATCAATAACAGTATCTGAAATAGCACGAGACTAACAACAGAGGTATTTTTCAATTCTGAAAGTGACTAGACTCCAAAAGGACGGCAACCCCATTCTTGCAGTGGCCACCAAATTTAACGGAACCGAACCAATCTATATCATACCATCAGCAAATCAAATATGTAAACATCAGGTAATGGTAAAAAAACGTTAAAAACCAAAAGAGCCCTTGTAATGCCAAAGGTGTTTGGATTTCGGACACACAAAAAATAACTATAATCACATTTTCAACTGCACGTTCTGCACGGGCAATCACTATTCAGTAAAGTGTCCTAAGAAGAATGAAACTCCGACGTGTTCTTTCTGTAAAGGAAACCGCAACGGACATTAGGAACCAGAACTTTGTATACTTTAAAGAGAGAAGTGAAAGAAAACCCAAATCCAGGCCATTAATAATAGAAGTATAAACCATTCCTTAACTCCTTTACCAGTCAATCCCCGCAAATCCGCAAATCAACCTAAATCAACAATTCCTGTCATTGCCTCAAAACAACACAATTCCGAACTTCAACCATATTTAAAACTTCCAAAATCAATTTAAAACCGCCCAAAACTTTCATAACACCTCCCCACCTAATTCTCAGACACAAGACCCTCACGCCAACAACCCGACAATCAGCACAATAATAAATGTCATGACTAATACATATTTAAGGTTATTAAATAACTAATCCATGTACCTATCATCAAATACCAATGAATTTTAAAAAATATTTTGAAAAATGAGAAACTTCTTTTTTATGCTTTACACATTGTTTAATTAATACCTTACTTCCAACAATTAGTTCTATTTTGTGTTATTACTTTTTCATGGTCACAAAATATTAAATTCAAGCACTTAAAATATAAATTACTGAATCTACATAGCGTTTTCATTTTATAATCACAATGCAAAAAGTTTCAGCGATATACATAAGGCTTGCCCTACTTTTAAGAACCTCATATTAAAAATTGCACGCTGCTTCCTTCATAAATGTTTTATAGACTTACCCGTTATTATTTTCCGTTGCCCATATACAAGCTAAGTGTATTAGCTTCTTTACATGAAATTCAGGCTTAAGAAAGTCCTCTAGTGCTGCACTTGAAACGATCAAAACAAGTACAGTATATTTCTGGTAAAATCATCCGGATCAATAATTTCATAAATTTTCCTGAATACACTGCATAACTCCGGCTGACATAACTTTGCAGCACTAAATAACGTTCCTCCGTATCTTGATTTCTCGCTTTTGTTAGTTTCTATTGTGGAGTATTGTTCTTCACATAAAAGGAGAACTTCTATGATAACCTTGGACATTAACTACATACTGAACCGGTGATCACATGTAGGTTGCGAAATTGCAAGGCTGCTATCGGGAACATGAATTACACGGCTCTAGTTTTCGTAACATAGCTCCTAACAGATTCTGAAGATAAGGCGCAGTTCGTACGAGAAACAAAAACCGAAGACACAAATACACGTGTTCCTGAAAGCATTTGCTATTTTGAGTGGCGCATAACCTGAACTGCCAACAGTCTTCTTTCACATAACCTTTGCAAGATAACAAAAATTACACGTGGATATGTAAAATAATTTGTGATCCTCCTGCTGATTCGATATTATACGTGGGCGTAACAAGTTGAAGTGTTTAAAACTCAAAGACCAAACCCGAAAGGTGAGAAAAGGACTTTTAGTTCAAGGTAAAAATAGATAGCAATTCATTACCACTATAATATCAGAGACAGCTCAGCTACGTTAAAATTCTACAAATACTATAATAAAGCACATGAATAAAAAGAAATATTATTTAAATTTTTAATTATGGTAATTAATAAAACTCATTTAATGAATAAATTAATTAAATAATATAAATAAATATAATAATATAATTTATATATTTATTCTTCTTGTAAAGTATACATGCTGAGTTATGTAACTTTAGCATCTCCTATAATTTTTGAACTGTTAAAAGAGGTATTGCAATGCAGTTTTCACGGAAGTGCATGAGAGAATGGGGCTAATTGATGAATGAATTCGTTTCAATTTTATCATTTGCATTTTACGATATATTGAGGTCACTTTGTTTTCTCAAATGGAACTATACATACTTCTTTGGTCTATCATGACGAGCGCAAAACGACGAATCAAATTATATACATATTGTCATATGTTAGGTAAACATTTTTTGAGCAATATTGATTTTTGCGACTCGTATTTAACTGATATTTTGAATGTCTCGTATAGAACTGAAATTTGAACAGTCCACCAGGCTAGGAGTCACGTAGTTCTCTCCCTGATAATACACGCTCGGGGCATTAGAATGTCAGTTAAATACGAGTCGCAAAAATAAAAATTACTAAAAAAAACGCTTGTCTAATATGACAATATGTAGATCATTGGATTTGTCTTTTTGTGCTCGGAATGATAGACTAAAGAACTATATATAGTTCAATTTGAAAAAACAAAGTGATATGAATATCTCGTAAAATACACGTGGTAAAATGAAAATGAAAATTTGTATAAACTAGTCCCATTCTGTCATGCACTTCTGTGAAAACTGAATTGCAATAACTTCAATCGTTCAAAAATTGCAGGAGGTGCTAAAGTTACGTGACTCAACTTGTTTATTGAATGTATATTAAATTAGGTCTTCTAATGATGATTTGGACTACGGGTCAAAATTTATTTCTATTTTTAAATCAAAACTCTACACATGAATTAAATGGTTTAAGGCGTTATTTCTTATTCTTATTTACTACTCAGTTTGTTAATACTTTCTCGCCATCTTTTGGTTATCGCGAAAAAACATGCGATATTTACATGCAAGTAAATTATCCAGTTGTTCAGCAAAACTAAGTAGGGAAGTATTTTTTGGCTACCGCGCGAAAAAGTTTCGTGTCTAACATCCTTTAATTAACAACACTCCATCCAGCCAGACATTTGCAATTCCAACCAGGAAATGAAAACATTCACGATTCTCAACGCCCAGTTACAAAGTTACAAAATCGAACGCATCAGAAATAGCGAAGGTCGCAGTATCTGCTGAACAAGCAAAACCACAAATTTTCATCTCTAGTTATTTTGGCGCAATGAGATTCCTATTCTAATTCCAGATTCCGAGATCACTTTCCCGTTCACGCCCTAAGAAAGAATGTAATTACGCATTTTCCCTTTCTCAAGCTTATGGACGAAATAAATCATTTACGTATTATTAAAGCAAGGAAATTTCCTGTTGGGTCAAGGTTTTCACGAACATTATTGTAAGTACAGCACAAGTGTATTGCTTTAGGCCGAAATATTCACGAGACGGGAAGGCTGTTTTGAGTTGTTTTCTTAACATGAATAAAATTAAGAAAATAATTATGGTATCTAACCCTGTCAATGAAATGTCATAATATGCCTTCATACATTCGACACTTGGTAATGTTAAACATGTGTATTAAGCTACGTGCGTCCTCAATGGAATGCCGATGCGATTTTATGATCATTCCACCCAAAAGTCTTCCCTGTCTCGGCATTTAAAATAGTTAAACGAAGGTTCCCTGACTGATTGAATCTGAAAAATTTGTTATACATGTCAACAGAATTCAATTTTAACGAAAATGGTCCAAATCAAACTAGGATATGTTTTTGTAAATTTTAAAATCTTAAATTTAAAGCTATTTGGATGCATAGTCTTTATTTACTTGATAGCTTAAAATCTCACAATTTGATAAATTAGTTGCAAACCGTGAAAAAAAAACTAGTGGGGTTCCAACAGCACATACTTTCTCACATTATTGGGGTCAATTACATAATATTTTAATATTGCATTTTTATCTTACTAACTCTCTACCTAAGATTGAAAAAGTCCAAACCAATCCAATTGAAGCTTTGTGGTACAAATCCGCCATTATTTTGAAAGCCAGGAACAGTAACGCCATTTATTACTTCTACAAAAGAAACAAGCCTGAATAAATCACAACTATTACAGTTTTCGCAGGAGATCACACAAATAAGCAAGGATAATTTCACACAAGCGTGCCTTGTCGAAGAGAGCTTGCAATGTTGGAATGATCATACCTAAATCAGGGATCAATTATTTTTAAGGTTAAAGAAGTCGACTGTAACGTCACCACATGGAGGTCAGACTTCCGATCTTCCTTAGAGGGTGTCGCAGGTTGGCGCCCATATGGGAACGACTAAAGGCCGGCTAGTACAGACTTTGGGTAGCTGTGAGCCAACTGAAACGCCAACTGACTATTACCCCCCGTGACGCGGGACGGGCAGGGCAGTGGAGACTGACCCCCGATGACTGGCCATTTGTACCAGAAGCCACCCGCACGTTTCGCAGAGGCTAGGGGGTGGGGGAGCACACGACGGCCCAGATGTTAGCTGGCCTGGGGAGCAGACAGGAGTTCGTTTTGAGATTGCCTCGCGTGCGGGCGCAACTGCTGCCCCAGAGGTAGAAGTGTATTTCTTGTAGCATAGCGAGTGCGTAGCACTGGGTGTCATGACACTGGCGCGGTAAAGCGTCCGGGTGGAGGATGCACTAGCTTGGAAATGGAGAGCAGTGTGCGTGGGAGTCACGGAGGTAAATTGCGAACGTAACCCAGAGCTGTAAATTGTGTAAATTTGTAAATAAATAATTTGTAAATAGAGCTCGGGTCTGTGTTGTCATTTCGCTACCACGACGTCACACTATAAACTAAAATTCTAGAGCTAAAGGACATCCAATGTATCACCATACAATTGCACAAAAATAAGTTTACAAATCTATCACCATTTAAGCATTATACCTGGAATACAATAGAAAAATTAATAAGAAATTGATTCTTTTAAATCAAATACATTATCGCAAATTCAGCAATCGAAACCAGCATACAAGTTTTAAACAGCGAAAAATATTATCTCCCAACAAAGAGAAATCACTAAATTTTGATGTCTTTTCGCGGTATTTTCATTGCTGTACAGAGACATGATATCTCATGAAAGAAAAAGAAAGTCAAAGAAAACTTTGAAGCAGTTTCTGAGAAAATATTTTTTTAATTGCTTTTATTTCAAGCACAAATTATGCAAAAAGGACTTGCTTTTTAAAAAAATACATGAACTTATTTAAAGATTTAATTGTTTAGAACATTTTATTAATATATAATTATATTTATAAAATATCTCTTATCAATAGTTATTTTGCAATGTTAATATTTTCAGTTTTCAAAATAACAAAGATTTTACCGGAAATAGGACCTACATCATTTTTATTACCGTACTCTGCACTGTTTGAGAAAACATTTTTTTTTAATTTCTCCTACAGTTCTCGCAGAATTACTCATAAACTACTCATATTTTCGAAAAACTTGGACATGATCTTATTTAAATAGGTACCTTTAAGAACAGGTTTCATTAACAAAAATCAAAGTTGAATATTGAAGCTGTAAGAACACATCTAAACGTTTTGGAACTTTTTCAATTTAAAGTTTAACGAAAATACGAGCGGTATATATTTGTCATTATGTATTATTTTTTAAGATTATTTTGCTCTATCCTAGAAGAAATTTAATAAACAAATTTGAAGCCATTATAAGAACAACTTGAGAATATTATTAAAGCTTCATACCCGTAGAAATCAAAATATTCGTTTTAAAGGGTACCCCCGGATAAGATGTTCCCCTGAGGTTCCCCAGACAAGTTCCCCTGAGCCAAATAGCGTATGAGTGTTTACGTTACAATTCTAACATTAAAATAATATTTTTGAAAGGTTTCTTAGCCCCCGTCCCGCCACTCACACCCATCTACAGCTAAAAACGTATTTTTTATTATAGTTTTTCCAGCAACTTCACACTATTTTACCTGACTGAAAAATATTATAAATAAGAAAACAGTTAATACTATCAAAAAATTTTTTTTTATATTTTCTCAAACCCAAATTCAAACACAAAAAAATATTTTTGAAAAAAATAACCAAAAGATTGTATTGTGTCTTAGAATCCTGCTACAGGCTCCAGAAAAACCTCAAACGTTCCTCTTAAAACACAAATTGTTATGAATATTTTTTCATATTTTTTCGACAGCTGGGCTGTAGTTAAAAAAAGTTTTTCGTGCCTGGACCGGCGTTCTAAGAGGCAGTAAAAAGATTTGGCAAATCAGAGTTCAACCTGTTCCCCTTCATTTCCCCACTTACCCTTCACCTGTAATCAAATTATTTTCTCATAAACTGCTAAAAACTATCGTCTTTCCTCAGCGTATGATATGTTTAGGCAAAAGGATTAGAAAGGTTTTAAAAAATGATAATTTGCCAAAATCAAAATATTACTGGGTGCTACAACAATGTATTCAAGTATATAATAAACTAAAATAAATGCACCAGTTCCAGGGTTCTAAGACACATTAAAATTATTTTTTGTAATTTAAAAAAAATATTTTTTGGGTTTAAATTTGTGTCTGAGAAAATATTTAAAAAATGTTTTTCTGATAGTATATGATATTTTCTTATTTATCATATTTTTTAATCGGATAAAATAGTGTTAAGTTGCCGAAAAAATTAATATTAAAAATATTTTTGAATGTAGAAGCGCGTGGGTGGTAAAACGGTGGCTAAGAAACCATTCAAAAATATTATTTTTATGATAGAATTATAATGTAACTACTCATATGTCATTTGTTTTAGGGGAACTTGATACCACCTTATCCAGGTATCCCTTTGTAGGTCTCCGAGTTCGACCAGATCAATGGGGGAATATCAATTTTGAAGAAAATCATAGGATCGGTTTACAGTCTAACCTTACACACAGACGAACAGACGGGCAGAAGGAGAAACGTTTTACCGTTACCAATTTTTCAGCATCAAGGATTTCAACAAAATATGGATTCTGAGCACACATCCTGTTAGAGGAAGTAATTTACTGTATATAGAAACAAAATATATCTACTTTTTCCGTACCAAGGCCCAACATTAAGAGTTTTCCTCGTAAAAAATTACAATATTTTGCCGCAGTATTATATTTTCTCTAAACTACATACGTAGTAAGCGAGAAAGTGAAAAAAGAGAAACTCTTTCAGTATTCTGAAAATCACATTGAACTAAATGATAATAAAATGTGATATACTGAATGATATATTTTTTAAATTTTAATAACTTTTGCTGTTCTTATTTCATTTTCTTTAATTCAAACATTCTCTAGAAAAAGAGATATGAAAATATGTTTAGAAAATTCATCTCTTGATGAAAAAGAACCGAACCATCATTTCTAGAGTTACCAATGGTTTTTTTCAGAACTCTCCTCCTCGTAAATCGAAATAAGAACATAAGAGGTGGGAAACAAGTCCATTTCCTTGCGACATTCTTTGAAGCCGTGATTGGCGCAAAAACCAGTACTGCCCTCACAGTGTGCACCGCCTCGCCCTTGACACGCCCTCGCCGGGTGGCGTCGCGTCGCGTCGCGTCGCCGCCAGCTGCTTGTATGCGCTCTTGGCGCGCGGACAAAAGGACTCGGGCGCGGGGGATCGAGGCCGAGGGCGCTATTTACGCCCCCACCCTCCATCGACCGCTCCGCACCAGCCCGCACCGGCGCCGATTCTTTCGCGGCCCACGCAACCGCAACCGCCCCGCCCCCGCCTCGCCTCCGCCCCCGCCCCGCCTCCGGGGCACGAGGTCGGGTCCCCACCCCGCCCCGCCCCACGCTCTGTGCAGTCAGCCGCCACAATACACCGTGTGCAGGTTGCGCTGAAAAGGAGGTGTTGCTCAAGGTTCAGAGAGCGGGGCCGTCGTCTTTCAAAGGGAGGAGCTGAAAGCGATTTGAAGGCAGAGGGTTGTACAAGGGGGAGGTGGTAGAGTGCCGGGCAGGCCTGATTCGATGCCTTAAAAACATTACAAAAGAAATGTATTGAGTATGGAAGTTCCTCCTTGATTGTAATTACATTGGCTTATGTTGCAGATGATAAAAAGGGGCATATAATTTTCTGTTGGCCAAAATAGTTAAATTTCACATATACCAGAAAAATCAATATGACACAAAAATCACGGAACTAAAGCACAGTTAAAAATTTATTTTTTTCTCCAATAACGCGTTCATCGATAGTACAATTGCATTGGAGATAATTCATGTTCATTATATATGGAACTAAAACAGGAGACAAATTATGTTTTATTGGAATGTCAGAATAAATTTAAGAACATATTGAAAGTGCCTGTAGGACTGATACTAACAACTTTCCTTTAGATAAGTCTGACTGAAGTCATGGAAGCAGTTTATAAAGACCAGATCCCAGATTTTTTAAATTCTTATAAATACCAAGGTCATTTTCGGAGCAGACACCTTTGACGTTTATTAAAAATAAAATTCTTCAATTTACACGTAATGAAACGATTGAATGTTTTGAATATTGCTTTTGTAGTAAGCCTGGACTCAGAAAACTGAAAAATTGTAAATTTCAACACATACCACGTCGTATGAATGTAGTATATCCGAAGTTCGTTGCTATGATACGTTCCACAACAGAAGAATTGTAGACAGAAAAAATAATTTTAAATTTATATTTTCGGTCGTTATTTTGGAAGCATGGGCATTTCGAATCAGGGAAATCATGTAAAATTTCGTGTCCAGTGGACGATCCTTAAGGATGATATACTGAAGAGTGGAGCATCCTCTAATGAATATTGAAAATGGATAAATAAAATTGGACCAATTCGGAGCAAATCGCTTGAGAGCGCAATGGGCAACGCATTCTCGTGCGTGTGCCCGCTTCCGCAGCCGCATTGTTGCGAGCAGTGGACCCAGGAGCCGCTGACGGGCTTGGAGGACGCCCTGCTGCTGGAGCTGCAGCGCGCGCGCGCGGCCATCGAGGAGCGCGAGTACTACGAGCAGCACGGGCTGCGCTGCGCGCTGCGCTGCGGGGCGGAGGCGCCCCGCTCGGCGCCCGCCGCGCCCGCCGCTCCCGCGCTGCCCGCGCCGCCGCCCGCGCGCAGCTCCGCGTCGGACGAGGCGCTGGAGCGGCGCGCCGTGCTGTGGTGCCGCGCGCGCCGCCAGGACGACAAGTGCGCCGAGGAGAGCTGCGCCGGGGACCCGTTCCCCAGCCGGCGCGAGGAGCTGGCGGAGGCGCTGCTGGGCGGCCCGGCGCGCGGACCCTGGCGGCGGCGCCCGCCCCGCCGCCACGCCCCCCGGCGCCCCGCCCCGCGCGCCTCCGACGCCGAGCGCCGCCGCTTCTGGGCCAAGTACTTCCCGCCGCCGCCACCCCCCGGCACCTCCGCCGCCGGCTGCGCCCCGCCGCCGCACGCGGCCGCTCGCGCGCTGCACGACGCGCTGGGCAGCCCCTGCGTCTGCTCGCCCCCGCGCCTCCCCGCGCCCCCCTGCGACCGCGTCGCCGACCTCCTGCACTGCCCCGCGCTCGCCGCCCACGACTACCCCACGTGGACGCTCGCGCCCGCCGCCCCGCAGCCCGACATGCACTGCCCGCGCGTCGCCCTCGCGCCCACGCTCTCCACGGCCGTGCGCTGCCAGCCGCCCCCGCCGCCCTTCGCCACGCCCACCGCGCCCACCGTCCAGCTCAAGCAAATCGACATCCAGCCGGCCACGCGCGGGGGAACCTACTACAGCGACCACGTGTACGTGGCAGACGGAACAACGCACTACCGCTACGCGGCCGGCCCCGACCAACAAGTGACGCACGCCACCTGGACGGCGGCCGTCGCCCCGCGCCGCAGCCACTTCCTCGAAGCGCTGCACGTGGGGCCCGCCGCGCCCGTCAACCTCTCCGTCGTCATCTACTCCAACAACGTCATCATCGCGCAGGTGAAGGGCTTCTCGCCCCAGGCGCACATCCACGTGAAGAGCTCCATCACCAAGCGCTGGACGCTCCCGCCCGAGGTGCCCGCGGAGAACCTCGCCTGCTTCCTCGGCGACGAGAAGCTCGTCATTGTCACGCTGCCCCCGCCAGAGCAGTTCTACCAACTTCTGCACGTGCCCACCGCCCAGTGCCTGGGCCCGCCGCAGAGGCTGGCCTACCCATACCCGCAGTTGTAATGTTGGCATTCCTGAATACAGTGAACGAAGATAGTAAGCAGCTGTGGTCTTCATTAAGAAGTCTCACCGGCACAAGTCATTCTTATTTGTGGGAAAATTAATAAAATCTATATCAAAATAATGATTTTTTTATTTTATAAAGCGAACTATAACGACCTTTCTTCAAAAACAAATCTCGCTAGAAACTTAATTTTCTTATTAATTATTCTTACGATTTGAACAATTTTGCAAAACATACCTGAATGAGTGAACTGATGTATTATCGTAATTCAATATTATTATGCACTCTTGAATTTGCAAGTATGAGCATAAAATTCCGTTTGCAAAATGTGACTTATCAATGAATGTATTGAACAACATCTTGCAATAAACATTACATACCTTAAGAACGGGTGGAGTACCTTTCAAATCCTCAATAAATTATTGAGATACACCCACATCCACATTGACATACCTATACCCTTCTTTTTGTGAATGAGACATGTTTCTATACTTTCGCTTAATGAGGCACGTTTTTGAGATTTCTTTGTGAGGTCTTACCTAGTAACACACACCTCCCATGTGAGAAAAAATACAACTATTGAAACGACACATATTTGTGCATAGAGATCAATTTATTGAAGGCCGTTGCCTTTTAACACTTTTAAATCAACACTTAAAAAATGTAAAAAAGATGGAGCGTATCTTCAGGGATCCGAAATTGTTTACTGAGTAGTTAATATTGAGAAAAAACTGGGCGTTGACTTACCATTCTCCTCGTTACTATTTCCTAAAAAAATAATATAGAAAAAAGGAATCACGTAGACGAGTTGATCACAATATTGCAGCGCCACTCGCTTCCGCTGCATGAAGCTAAATTCGCCGCACTTGATGTCACCACAAAGACATTGTCCCCAAAACGAGGGACAGGGCAAAGGCGGAGAAGGAGAGAATCGAAGGCAACGCATTGCCTATTCTCGCCTTGAGAACGACGCCACTTTCACTCCGGCTGCCCTGCTCTGCTCTGCTCTCCTCTCCTCTCTCTCAACGCATGCTAATACACCTCGCTTAAAATTCATCCTTATATTTATATTCAGGGCGCAGCATTCATCAACAAAACGAATAAGGCGCCGGCGCATTAATACGTAATCGCCCGCAGAGTCCAATTTATTTTAGAAGATAGCGCGCGGGACGGAAGGCGGTTCAAATTTGCGGCCGGCGCGGTGCGGCGCGGCGCGGCGCGGCGGAGTGGCCGCCAGGCGAAAGGGGATGGTGGTGGGGGAGCCTGACCTCTCGCAGAACGTGACGTTTGCACGCAACACGAAAGAGGCAGCAAAGCCGAAGGAATGTGGCGTTGGGAATTCCAGGAAAACAAGGGGTCGTTCATATGAAGCGTCGCTGGTGCATCGCTTGTGTAGAAGCTGGCTTAGTTGTAGAGGTAGCTTTGAGACCAAATGAACTAATTTGGGAACAGCATGGACCACTTCATTGGTAAATAAACTGCAAACTGCCAACATCGCATGCGAAAGATGCGACTACGGTGTATATATATATTTCATTAGTTTTATTAGTTTGCTAGGAAATGAGAACGGCACAACAACAGCTAGTGATCGATCTTTCGAGTTTTTTAGACGCGCAGGCTTCTGTCATCCCTTTACAGTATGTGACGTAGGAGAAGTTCGCTGTTTAATGCTAAAATTTGAGTTAAGTGTTAAAAAGTTACCGATCGCGTTTGGTCGTCTTCATTGTGCTTAGTTAAAACATAAGACTTAAGAAGAAAAAATGCAAAACAATGAAAGCAAGGAATATAAGCAACACTGTCATCACTCAGTACTCAGAATTTACAAACATTTTTTTTTACTTTTCACCTCGATAAAAAAACAAATTAAATTCTTAATTTCAGAAACTTAATATGTGTGTCAATAATAATACCATTAATTAATAATCAAGCTTTACAAAGAAGATTTAGGCAGATCTCTTCTTTTCAATTGATATCTCTGTATTATAGATCTGCATCGCATCTCTAGACTCGGAAAAACCCTGCGGAACCATTAACCAAACACCCTGCAGTCAATTAAATGGCGACCTCACAAAACGCATTTTCTACAGTCGTTTTCGTAGCACGTGTGATGTGATGCGTCTAAAGTCATGTGCATAACAGGGAGCAGAACGCGCGTGGATCTGGATTCGATCCTCAGAAGGGTCCAGTAGGCCGAGGACAAGGGCGCCCAATTTCTCTGGGAAGAAAAGGGTCTCGAAAAGAAAACTCATTTGCGATGGGTTGTTTCATGAGAAGTAACGTTATATTTCTGCAAGTTAAAATTATAAGAACTATTTACTGTAAATATCATCTTTTGTGTTTATTTTAAACGAGTTTGGTTGATTATTTAGTGTTTCCTGGCGCATCATCTCCGTTGGGACTCCCGTAAGTGTGGTGCACGTTGTATCGCGACGTGACGATGTCCCGTGTATTCCGTAACGTGGGGTCTGGCGCCGCTCGACACCACGACTTGCGAATCGCTCCAGTTAGCTCCTCCAGCAAAGCGTCGCCCCATCCCGGATAATCTCTAAGCTCCCGACTGGTTCTCAGATTGTGATAATAGATTGTGTAACTCATGTCACTGTAAGTGTGTGTATGTTTAAGAGGATAGGAGGGGACAAAAATGAGGAACGGAATAAATTGTTTAGATATGAATAGTTCCTTTTTTACTTTTGATAATACGAATAAATTTATTTTGAGTTATGAATGTCTTAAAAGTGCCTCCGTAGTTTTCTATTCTAGATTTCAATTTTGAGGATATTATAACCAAATGAAGCATTTTTAGGATATGAATATCACAAGCATTAGTAGATAATGCAATTTTCTTATACTCCTTTAAGCATTTCTTCATTTTTTATACATCAATTATCCCATTAATATTATTAGAGAAAAGTACCCAAACACGAGCCAGGTTCCTCATGTGAGCTCCTTGATTTCCCGTTCCATAGAGTCCTGTTGCATATTGGAAACGTTCCTAAATTGTAGTTCTTTGCAAGACCGCAGCCCAGTCAAGTGGTAGTGTCCTCATGTTCACTTGTTGCCGGACAGTCGGCCATTAACGCGAACAGTGAAAAGCAAAGTTTTTTTTCATGTGCTTATTCTCAGTTGCCTGATTTCGATACTTTATCGGTACGCCTTCCAACAATGACATTACTTTGAAGGGTACATTACAAGCTATTGAGGTAGGGTAATTTAATTTATTTTACTTACCTTTTAAAAATGTTATTCACATTTGGAATATGAACACGCTGATGCCTAACACAATTCCTCCAAAGTTTCTTAACTCAGGCCCCCAACTTTTCTTCTTGTGAAATAAAAAAATTAAGGTTTTTGGCACTCTTTATGTACCTTAGGAGATTAATAAAATGCAAGAGCCTACTCTGAACCCTATCAGTTTGAGAGGGCAGGAAGAAGAAAGAAGTCAAGAGACAAATTTTAGAATTTAATCCCAGAGAATTCGAAATGAGAGAGATTTACGAGAATTCTGATGTTAAACAATAAGCAAAAGGAAGATTCCACCTTCGGCGAGCAATCGAACATGTTCTCTGGCTCTTGCGAATTGGAAGTTCTACCACGGATATCTTCCCTCTCAGGTGAAGAAGATGCAGAGTGCTTGGTTTGTAGTGTACAGTTTTTAGAAGACTGTAGGAGGAGGACTGTGGGTGATGTGTCTGGACTCATGTAGAGTGAGCGGGGACGAGAAAATAGGCTTGTAATGTGATTTTTGTCGCACTAGAATATATAATATGTACAAGACATATAAGACAATTTGTTACGTATAAGATGTTAAAGTTGTATTTTTGTAAAATTATACCGTTATTACATTTATTTTTACCCATTTCTTAAAACGCTTGCGGGGAGTTTACGTTTGGAAACCTTTTTTAAATATCCACAAAATGTAATGCTCACGAAAAAATTATTTATATTCTTAAACCTCTTGGCCAATAATTTATAGAAGATTGTAACATTTTAAGTACCAATTAAGGTATGCATAGTATATATTTCGATTTAATTGTGCAGAAAATTGGATTTAAAAATACTCGAAAACAAAATGGGGGCCCGGGTTTGGGTAGTTTCCTCTAAATGTAGCTAGAGTGAAAAATCTGCTAGTGAGGACTCTCCCCTAGTATCTCCCGTGCAGAAACGCTGCAGTGGCAACATCGCCATCTCATGAGGTTTTAAAGACGTCATTCAGATGTTTAGGCATGCGAAGCGGGGCTCCGACTCCTATCATCCCATGGTTCCATCTGCAACCGGGCGAATGCCCCGGGAATGCGAGACTTCTGCCCCGCCCCCTCCAAATAAGCAGGGGGCGGGTCGCGGGGGAGGGGAGGGGGCGATAGGGCGCACGCGGGCGCCGCGCCGTGGCGTAATGGCGGTCCAAAGCCCCCCGGAGATGGCGCCGCCGATAGCCTGTGCGGCGGCTCGCGCGAGGGGCCACGTCACGGTGCTGCGCGGCACAGCGCAGGCCAGGCCAGGGCAGGGCAGGGCAGGGCAGGGCAACGTTTGGGTGTGGCTATGAACACGCCGCTGTAATTGCTCAAATGCGCTCGTGGACTCCGCAAGATACCGCATCCTACACCGTCCGATTCAGACACTCGAGGCTTCTTTTCACTCACATAAGAGGGATCGAATTCCATTTAACGTATTATTCCACATTCTTAACAAACAGGATGTTGAGATCTCTTGAACTATTGATTACCTAGACATCAATAGACAAAAAGCTTTCTGTGGTCATTACCAATTATCACATTTTACCACGCAATTATCAAGACCAAATTCGCGGACCAAGATAAGGAGATAATAGTAAACTAATAAATTGATTTTTTTGCAAACGTTTAATTTTTTACAAGCCTTTACATTTACATACACCAGGCTACGATACATGTCGGGAGTTTAGAGCTAGTCCCGTATGGGGCGGAGTCCCGCTGATGGAGATGCTTGTTTGAGGAAAACGCTGCTCTCGCCATCCAGAGGAGAAAGATCAGCGCCACCTTGCGCGATAAAAAAACATACACAACACTTGAGGCATTAATCAGCTTGGTAGTTAACATATTCAATGAGCGGAAACCCCAATCAATGCGCGCGTGGAGGGATCTGCGAGCCTTGAGCGGGGCCGCTGCCGTGACGGGGCTGGGCGAGGCGAGGCGAGGCGGGCGCAGCGTCCGCGTTTCGTGGAAGGAACAGAGGACGCGTGGGGTGGCGTGCGCGACGCGAGGTCAGGTGGACCGAAGGCGACGCCCGCACGCCAGCGCGCGCGCTCACGGGAAATCCCGCTCGCCGCAAGGAAGGCAGACCCGCAGATCGCCTTCTTTACATTCTACACTTGAGTTTGTACTAGCTCAGCCCGTGCAAACAGTTCGCACGTTGTTAGGGCAGGCTCCAAAACACATCATGGAGACGCGGTACTGTGTGTGAATAAAAAATATAATACTTTTTAGTTTTTATTGAGAGGCTTAGACTCTTGTCATTAAATTATATAAAATATCAAGGAGTTAATTTAAGGACACATAGAATTACAGATTTTACACTTCTCTGGCCACTGAAACCACAGCATGAGAGTACTTAGAGGAGGTGAACCCATAAAAATGAAATAGAATGGTCAAAACGTTTTACTTTGGAGATTTCGGCATAAGGTACACACCTAGCAAGTGCCGTGAGGGAGTTAGAAAATCAGGTTTTAATTTTCATAGCATTTCATTTGTAAAGATTAATTTATTATTATATCCGAGACGAAAAAAGGATCATTACTTGAAAAATAATATATAGAATTTTCTTCCAAAGAAATGAGCCTGACTATCCTGAGAAACCGTTTATTTTGCAATTCTTGGCAAATTATAAAGCATTTATGAATATCGACAACCCAAACCGTTTCTGACAGATAGGACTTCGGAAAGAAATCATAGGGAAACATTTCACGACGCGCGTATCATGCACAATCGGGCTAGATCTTTGAAGAAATAACTATTTTCGTGCTCTTCAAATTCGTCACGACGATGGGGTTGCCAATTGAGAGTTAATACATCGACAAATACAGAACAGTTTATTATTATTATTATTATTATTATTATTATTATTATTATTATTATTATTACAGTCTCCTTTATTATTTCAGTATTGTAGATACCGTTTGCGGCCCTCACACGCAATAAATATTTATAAATGAGGTCTCTGAGGAAAGAGAAATTCACGGAGAATTGACGAATTGTACTTTGACTTTAAAAATATGAAGGATTAAAAAAAATGCATCTTGTCGTGTCAAATGCGACCCGCAACACTCGCCAGCATTGCTAAAATCTATATTGTTAAATAACATAAACGAATCATTCTAGAGCCTTAACCCTTAACCCGTAACGACAGACGTGAATTTATGTTACGCAACTGCAGACGTGGAGTTAAACTGACTCCACATGCTTCCTCGAGGATTTATGCCTCACTAATTGACGTTTTCAATAATGTTTTGTGTACATTTTGATATTACTTTTATAATAAAAACAACTTACAAAGTTGTTTAAAAACACCATAATAAAGACAACTCACAAAGTCACCCTCACAAAGTCACCCTCAAAAAGCCAGACCACACCAAGGTAATTAGAAAAATTTCGTACGAGAAAGTCTGTGCCATTCCGTAGCACCTCTAGTTACTTTCTCGTATACATACGCATATATGGGAGTAACATACGTAGTGTAGAGAAAGTGATGTATTGCGGCGGGAAATCGATTTCGAGATTTCAACGGAAATACACGTTTGCCTACCCCTTCCGATATCGAAAAAGTGGTTCTTTAAAAAAAGAAAACGTTCGTCCGTCCGTCCGTATGTGAACACTACTAGCGCATAACCCATCTACATGATCTTTTCCAAATTGAAGAATCCCCAGTCGATCTGGTTCTAATTGAAACTTTGAAAATTTGAAAAACATTCTTTAAAATTTTGAGTACTTTACATGAAGCGCCGCGGACGTTTTTAAAATTTGATCAAAAACAGCACCAAATTTTTTCTTTAAATTTCTTGTAAGAATAGAGTATAATATACTTCTAAAGATGGCATAGGTCCCATTTTCACTTGATTCTGAATTTTCGAAAATTGCAAACATTTGAATTTTTTCGGCGTCTTTCTACACCTATAAAATTGAAAATAGAAATTTTTCCTTCAAATGAAATTTGTTGTCTATAAGTACTTATTTAATTAAGGTCATGTATATTTTTTTGGAAATTTTAGTAGTTTTCGTGCAATAATGCGTGCAATATTTGTAATTTTAAAAAATTTTAATAAAATTTTATATTTTAATAATATAATTTAAAAAAATGAACTCAAAATTCCGCATTTTCTGAAGACAAATACGTACATACAATATAAACATGGCATAATAAAAACCTAAATTAAAATCTAAAATAGTAGGAGTGTACAAATCTAATAAATTAGACAAAAATTGTGAAGAGGGGAAGAAATAATATGTAGTTAGCTAAATATGTTATAATAAAACGAGAATATTAAGTTTTAGGAATCTAGATTACTAAAATCCAATGAACTCACCTAAAAATTACACTGATGAAAAAAATTATTTAATTTACACAATAATTAGCATACAAGGACTATTATGACATTTTATTACAAAAATATATAAAAAATATTCTTACATCACACTCGTGAAAAAACTGGAACAGGCGCAATCATGTGGCGGTGTTTATGCTCAGTAGAACAAACACTGATGACGTTGTTCAATTTTGCCGGAAATCTACGCAATAGTGAGTGGGTCTTGGAGAAGACGTTACCGCTATCTTGTGTCTCAATAGATAACTAGAAAATACCTGGCTTCCCGCCATGCTGAGTTCAAACATCAACGCACATCGCCGTTGAATTTTCAAATGCAATGTTTACACCGCCCGCGCGATCGCTCCAAAGTTAATCATTCCATCAAACATTATTTTATATATTTCTAGTGGCGATGCATGCGTATTAATTATCCGAGGAAACTTTTTCGTTTAATTAGGAATCTAAATATTCCGTATCTTTTGCAATCTCGCGGCAAGTTTCCAAGATATTATTAACAATTGCAATGATTTCATTCTAGACCTGTTTTACTTTGAACAATGTTTTTGAAATGTTGAACAATTGCATTTCCGATAAAGAATTTTTCTAATGTCCACGGACAATATATATGCACTCTTGTTGCCACGATCAGAAAGCATTGTTGGTCATGGGACTTATTTTAAGAGTTTAATGTTCTCTTCTGTCGAGACGTCATAATTATAAAATAAGTTATCGAAACAGTTTTATTTGATTATACTGATCTCATTTAATGCTCTTCAATTCTTGCAAAATTATCCTTCTATATGTTCTCTTCTGTTGAGACGACATAATTATAAAATGTACTATTGAAACTGTTTTATTACTGATCTCACTCACAAGGACTTTTTCTCCTTGAATTCCTGCACAATTTCCCAATCGACTTTTCGACATTCGTCAATTACCGCGATTTCCATGACATCCTTCAATATTATTAGTCGCTGTGCCGCCTGTTGCAGCTATTATCTCTCGTTATAGCACCGAAGGTGTCGCCGCAAATACGACGGCAGTGGATCCGGAATGGTTTGTACTACAAGAAATCAACCACACCAGTTTGTTTATTTTAGAATACTTCAGGAATGTAAGCATGATTCAGTATAGTAAGACAGACATTCCATCTTTCCTACTATGAAAGACTAAAAGAAGAATTCTGCAATGAAGGGGTATTTCTTCCCACAGGGTGAAGATGCTCTATCGGTTTGCGACTTTCACAGAAATCAAGCAATCAGAGACAGGTAATAAAGGGTTCGGGCGCGGTGGTGACAGCCAGGATGAAGAGTCATGGCAAAGAGTGGAACGAGATGTGTTACCGATAGTCAACAGAACTACTAATCACATATATACAGTGGTTATTACCATTCCTACCTACCTTTCTCATCATTTCTATCGTTGTACCTGAAGTTTAAACCACGTAGAATTAGGTATGTCCATGTAAATATTGATCAACCTTTTGTTATGAAATTCTAAACTCTTAAATCATTATACCTCCAATCAAATCTGAGCAACCTTCACTTTCATTCAATTGTGTAATACATATTTAATTAGTGCTACTTCAACGGCATATACTTTCTCGTATTAGCCGGAAGGCTACGTAAGATAATGTTGCAACTTTAAATACACGAAGCCGTCATTGAAAAAACTCTTAACCGATTCTACACGATTTAACTGTATAATACATATCATATTCAGTGGTACGTCATCAGCACATACTTTCTTGTATGACCTGTAAGGCTACGTAATATAATGTTGCAACTTTAAACACATGAAGTCATCATTTGAAAAACTCCTAACCAAAAGAAGCCACAGAGTTAAAGAATATAAATCTTTATTTTTTTTAAAAATTCAGGGCTTTAAATGTAAATTGTTTCTGGTCATTGAATTGAAAGTATTAAGAAATATCCTTACAAAATGTCTGAAGAAAAAAGCCAAAAATATTTACTCACCCTGGGATTCAATCCCGGGAGTTGGCGGGAGAGAACCCGCATGTTGCCACTGCACAACTCTCGCTTCCACATCTCATCGTGTTTATTTACTTATAATACATGTTCTAATTCTATACATTTTAACTCAAAATTACGTAAAAGCTATATATAAATAACTTCCAAAAGGGTTTAGAAAATGATTTGAAGATCTTATATTGAAGAACGCTTCATATTTTAACAATAAATCTCTAGTTTCAATAATAAATTCGACTTTGAGAAAGAAATGAAATTTTCAATTTTCAAAATTTCAGTCCCGTTAATAAAAATAAGACCTAAATTTTTAAGAGAAATTGAGAAACTTTATTTAAACAAAGCATTTAAAGAACAAATTTTGGGTCTTTTTTTCTCAGAAAAGTTCGAAAATGTTGTTGGGGAGTCTTGTAAAGTAACCCTGAGAATTAAAAAAAAAATCCTTTTCAATTTCGAAGGGTCACGACATCAACCAGATTGATGGGGGAATATCTATTTAGGAGAAACACGTGTGTACAATCAAAGGCGCTCGGATGGACACATACACACATTTTGCCGAAAATGACTTTTTATCAAGGATTCTGACTACACTACATATTCTAAAAAGTTTGGTTTGCAACACAATACCTGGTAATATTCTTTCAATAGGCACGCTAAGATTAAGATCCTTGAAAATTAGTATCTGACACCGTTTTGTTTTCTTTAGAATGGCCACTAAAATATAAAAGAGTGTAATTAAAAGTTAGATAAATGTTCCAATTACATTCGGATTCTGTTATACAAAACACTACTTGTGTTTAGAGATATATGTGTGAAGCTCAGGTTAATTGTGACACAACCGTTTGTTGCCCGATTGACCATGCCAAGTGCTCATTAACAAACATACATACAGAGAAGATTTTGCTTGAAAGTTCTTCTGAAAATATTGTAGGAACGTTGTGGAGAAAGGCCAAACACCTCTTTTGAAAACTTGAACTCTGCGTTATAAACGACAGGAAATGGACATTATCATACTAAATTTAGACGACGGCAGCGCCCAAAGTACGAAGGCAGCGGCACATTTCCTTACAAATCCCTAAACTCCCTCGTGGGGTTGGAGGACGTTAGGCCATATTTTCTGTTCCGTGTATCAGCGTCTGCCCCGAATAACTTACATATTAATAAGGACGTACTCTGCGCTATCTGAGCCAGATCTCTCGAAACAACGTTATGACGTCATTCATTTGCATAGCAGCTGTGAAGGGCCTCGAAGAAAGGGCGGGCCAAACGTACGATGGAACAGACGCGAAAAGTCCCTTGAACACCATCAATATAGGGAAATATCATTCATTTCTTCGATGAAAAGAAATAGTTGATCGGTAACATTAATTTAATTAATTACTAAAAATTGTCGGTTAAAAGAGGGAATATTGAAACGGAGGCGGAAAGGAGTTTTCCACCGTCAAGGTCGGCAATCAGCAGCCGTGAGCCGCCAGGGGGGGGGGGGCGAGGGGCCGTGGCCGGCGCAAGGGCGGAGGAGGTATATTTAGGCGCGGCGGCCGGGAGCAACGAGCGCGTCGAAGATCGCTGTGAGCGGCTAACAACTCATAGGCTAATTGGATCGACCAGCCCAGGCACGAAGGAAGCTGCCAGAGCAGGGACGATGAAAGGGATGATCTTGGCAAATGAGGGAGCAAATGGTGACGGGAGTGTGGCAAAATCCTGTGTCTACCAATTGTTTTTTATTAATTTGCTCGTCTCCTTCGTCTTCGTTTGAGATAGTACGTTCGCCGATTTCCATGAGTATTTATGCAATGATGGTACATGTTAAAGGCACTGATGGTAAGGATATGCAATGAGGGTATTGGTAGGAACGCAGGGACCTGCAAAGGACGTTTGTTTACGCCATCCATAAATGGAAAAAATGTTTAATTCAAAGAATAAGAAGAATAGAGACCCGTTGTATACATTATGTCTGAATGTCTTCGTACTAAATTACTTTTTTATTATATCAACTTGAAATTTAAATTAACTTCCGGTGAAATGTATCATCGTATAATCGTAGTATATTTTAATGAAAACTACTGAAAATTGTACAATATTAGTTTGATATTCCAATATTTATATTGTCATATTATTGCACAAAATTCTGACTCAAACTCAGTTTCCCAATCTGTAAGTTCATTTGATGAACAGGTTGAAAAAAATATAGAAGCTTTAATTCGCTGTAGTTTTTACTTACATATGGCGAACACTTGACAATATCACTGTAAAACCTACTTTTAAACCAAGATTAAGGTCTTTAACAAACATTAATGTAACGGTTTATAAATACATTTCAATTCATCGAAGACTAAATGAAGTGTTTACTAACTGATCAGTACCCTCCTTACGAAGTTCACTATTTCTTTTTGAATAGCACAACCGCCCTTCGCTTTAATTCATAATTTCGCAACTCCCTCGTTCTTTCCATATTGTTCGCACTCTGGCTCAATTTACCTGTTTGTTGCTTTTCTCCCGTTCCACATTCACTATTTACTAACGAGATTAATATCATCACTTAAAAACATTTACGAAGTCATCTCCTGTGAATTACACGGTTCAACACAATTTAATGACTCGTTTTTATAATTAGTTGGTTTATTTTGTTCTAAACTGAAGGAAAATCAACGACATAATGTTTCTTGTTTGCTTTCCGGCCAGGATTTTGATTTTATTTCGATTATCGTGAATATCTATTAATACAATTTTGAATAAATTTTTATTATCAGAGGATGAAAAATGATGCCCTTATTTTTTAATGTAATTTTTCGTTGATGTACAATGTTCAATGTCTTATTTCGTGGAATAGAGCCGAAATGACCGCCCTGGCAGCAGGCCTCGTGAAGAGTCAATCTTTGCTTAGGCGGCGGCCAGTGGAGATGGGCAGGGAAGCGCCTGGGAATAATTCAGCGCAGAGGCTGGGGCTGGCCGCCGCACGCGACCGTTGCGCAATCTGTCGGCCGCTCGCCTCCGCCGGAAAACAACTGCTGGCGACGAGTGGGACTGCGCCCGCAGAAGCCGGAGGGCTTGGGGAATGGAGGCTCCTTCGACCAGCCACGCCTTCAGGTAGTGACTGGCTTGGTACATACGATCAACCTCTCAATGCATTTAAGGATTTTGGATTGTCATTAAATTAACTTAAGTGAAATAACATGTTTGTCATAAAATTAATATATGTGAAATAACAAATGGAATTTATTATTACGTATGACTTGTATTTATCCTTTGAGAGTACTTTTTTTACGAATAAGATTTATAACACATTTCTTTACAATAAGAGATTGATGAATATCAAACGAGTCCATTAGACATACTTGTCAATCAAATCTCTAATTACAACACTGTTGTCAGTTTCGTAAAGTTTCATTTTACGAAAAATCCAAGACGATAACCAAATTTATTGTGATGAAATATTAGTGAAAAGTGAACTTGGCGCTCTTTACATATTTTTTTCGAAAGGAAAGAGACACTATTAGGTATTTGTGTTGTGTATTAAAATGAATGGAAATAATGAAAAAGTGCCAAATTTGTTTTTTGGTCAATGTAATTTGAGCGTTCGAATTACCAAGTAGAATATTTTCCTGTATTTTCTGTTATATATTATTCTAAAAGGTGTTAATTGTATATATGGATTAGTCCTCATAAATCGAAAAAGTATGTGATGTAAACTGGTTCTGGTGTACTGGCTTATTAAGCGACTGGCTTAATTTTCAGAAAGAGAATATTGCTATTCAGTAAATGAACGTAGTATCAGTATACTCTATAGAAAATTATGTTAAAATGAAGTTTTCCATGGCCTTTATTGTTTGTTTCTTCTCAAGAGAGAGCCAAATGAGAGATTTTCAATCAACTCTATTATATGATGAATTGTTTTAGATTTGTCCCTTCGAATTCACATCAAACAGACATTCGGAACAAATGAAGCGAAAAGCATGTAAATGATGCTTGTAAATATCTATTTCTTCAGACGTCTTCCAGACGAAACATCGGGGTACGATAATACAATCTTTATACTTTGAAATGAAAATAAATATTCATTTATATTAATTCTTGCCAAGAGCGAAAGTACGCAGGGCAATACACGAAAACTTATACTAAAAATAAAGCACCGCATTAATAGGTGCGAGGAGGGAAAAATGTCATACATAATCATTCTGGACTAAAATAACTTTCATTTACATTTATTACGCGTCAAAAACAGAAATATCAAGCACGTATCAAATGTATAAGAAACAATATGAAATTACAAAGCGTCTTGTCGGCTCATGCATGAATCACAAGGCGTGTATATAACCTCAAGAATTCGAAATTAAAATTCATCTTTTACATTTGCTTCTTCAACTCATGATTCTGGTGTCGCTGTCAGAATGTAAAAGTACTGCATACGTAAGACGCGGGAAAGGTGATCAACGTGGATCCCTCAGCCGACGTCAATCGCTCTCTAAAAGCAACGCGGAAATTTATGAAAATACTAACAACTTCAAAAAAAGACATTCATTTGTAGAAAATTCAAACCGAGTTTTTTATTAAATAGTTTCTAAACCTCAGAGCAGTTAATCACTTAACTGAATTAATAATAATCTGGTTTCTTTTATGAAAAATAGTTGTATTACTTTTTGTCTACATTTAAAGAGACATGTTTAATCATTTTTGCATTGTTGTCTGCAATTGAATCACACTAGATAACAAAACAGTATGTAGACTGAGACTAGAAATTATTGCTCACAAACAGAAATTCACTTCATAAATGAGCTTTAATTTGAAGTAGTGAAAACGCCTAGCTTCCATCCTTCTTTTAAATAATACAATTGCAAAATCACCATTATATGTTACTGCTTTTAGTTTCTCTTTAATAACGTGTGATTAACGCATACACGACATGGTTAGAGGTGTGAACATTGACCCAATGAGCTTTATTACGAGCAAACATACCTACAATCTGCAATAAGCATTTTGTAGCCCTGTTTTTTTGTGATCACATGAAGCCTGATAGCCTCGGTGACGTCCATCTGTCACACTCTGCATAAAATAGCATTTATAAATATGTACATCATTCTCACCGCCTTTTTATCAGTCTCCATATTGGAGTCGGAAGCGAGCGCCCCCGCAGGAGGGCCGTGCGGTGTGCAGCTATTCGTGCGTGCACGCACGGGCGTGCGTGTCGCGCGTCCGCATGCGTGACCCGGCCGCCGCCGCCGCCGCCCCAGGGGCGCGGTCGCGCCGCAATCCGCGCGAACAAAAGAGCGTCGCCGACCCGCCCACGCCCCGCCCACGCCCCGCCCCGCCCGGCCCCGCCAGGCCACGGCAACTCCCGCGATTGGACGCGGGCTCCCGGGGGCCGAGAATAAAACCGCTCTCCAATTAGCAGAAGAACGAAGGGAATGCCGGGCGTTTCGGTGGAAGGTCGCGCTTACCGACGTTAGGGTTGCAGAGCTTGAGACTCAAAGGAAATTCACCTTTATTCAAGGCTTCTAATTTTAAAGTACGGTCTTATTAGCATATGTTGACCTTATGAAGATTGGAGGTTTCATAAAATTTAAGTGTACAATGAAATGTTTTTGATACATTATTATTTGGTAATTATCTGGAATTGCAATGAAATGAAGAAAACTACTCGGGTATTTCTATTTTTAAGTCGTTACATGTGTGACTGTTATAGAAAGAAATCGTTATTTTTTGAACGAGTAATAAGAATACTTTTCTTCTCTGGGCATTCATACATTTGTGGAAAGCAGCAAAGTAGAAAACAAATTCCAAGAGTAGAGTCTGGTCTAGGGAGCGAACAAGAACTACGGAGCGATGACTCTCAGCGTTCTTTGTAATGGTGATTGTGGCAGAGGCAAAATGGCTTTTTTATGTACGAATGCATTTTAGGAACTTTCTGAGAAGCGCTATCACATGTTCAATTCATCAATGTCATCAATTCGAAACGTATGTAAAGGGGTAGAAGAAAGGATTGATACAGTATTGGCCGTCGAAATTAATAAAAAAAACGAAGTATAGGTAGAACACGCGAAACTAACAACGATGATGACAGATAATTTTAGACTTTGATCATCTAGTTCCATTATTTTAATTCTCCATGTGGATCTTACAGATGGAGTGACATAGGTTTCAGACAAAACTATTATTATTGTCATTTTTATAAGATTGAAGGTTATTAATGATGCGAATTATTGCGGTGAAACATTCGTTGATGTTCCGAGTTCATTTTTATTGCATCTTTTTAAATAAATGGACATCATTGCAGTTTGCTGCAGACTAATTTTTGCAACTAGTAATTTTATTCTATATGAAGCATTCTTAAGCACCAGTTGTAAATGCAGGTAAGTATTGACAAGAGTGAAAACGTTTCCAATTCCATTCTACCCTTTGGCGTCGGTCTGCCGACGGCTTCGGCACATTCCGTTTCTAATTTTACTTGGAGGCGTCGTGAATGCGTGGGGAAAGTGGGTTTTTGGATCTGATACGCACCCGCACGGGTAACTGCTCCGTCCCACCCCTCCCCGCCCCTCCCCGCCCCGCCCCGCCCCGCCCCACCTCCCTCCACCATCTCCGCCCGGCGCCGGAGCCGCGCGCGCAGCCGCTGCCGTGTTGCGGCGCGCTCGCCCAAGCACGCCACGCCACGCCACGCCACGCTCCACGCGGCGACTGCATAAGTAATAATTGGGAAAGCTAGGTCACGAAGGCGCGGCCATTAGCTCGGCTCACGGACCTCGCTCGGCAGAAAGAAGCCAATGCGTGAACGAGAGCTCCTCTAATGATTTCCATGCCTGACAACCGACTCGCGTCATTAGCAATTTGCTCGGCTTTGCCATTGATTGAAGCGTGGTATCTTTAAAAATCTAATTTGAAGCAAAGATGACCTAAAAGTACTTTATTCTAAAAGTAGAATTAATTCAATTTTCGCCATGTGAAATCTGAAGACAATATTAATGTTAAGTGTCACGTATATTCCAGTGTTCTTTGAGTCTTTCTGCATGTTCCGTAACCATCAAGATTCGCTGATTTTCTTACTAAATATTCACATGCAAACTCTAGTGGCAGTTCGAAGCGCTTTCTGCAAATGCTTCTGAAACAACTCACCGAAGAGGCTCCACTTGATGTTTCTGAGTAGACTAATATGAGCTTCTGGGTGGACTCTGTAAATCGTATTTACGTTGATTAACCGGACGCGAAATACTAAACGACTAATACAAAATAACGGTGTTGCAATTACCATTTCACTCATGTTTGCCCAAGTCGTAACTAATGCTAAGAAATAATACATTCAACTTGAACCAATCCCAGATATCTATCGCCACATGATCATCAATTTTCACTTCGCTATAATCAATTTGTTAGCCTTTTTGTTGTTACAAAATCAATTGTTTTATGACCGTAATTGCTTGTATCATAATATTAAAATGAGTTGTTTTGTTAATACTTCAAGATCTCAAATTCAAACTATGATTAGAGACAATTCCTAGAAACAGTAAAAGATACAGAGAAAGTTGTGGAAGCAGTTTGAAGAATTTTGTGAGGAAAGAAAATAAAAAGTGACAGAACTAACTTCAAATGAAGAAATTGCAAACATTTTGAAAGATTAAAGGTAATAGCAAAGAGCCAGTAATATGCAACGATTAGGTGGTGACGAATACAAAATATATATAGTCAAAACTATGTGAAACGTTATCGCCAAAATTATTCAAGAAAAATACGTCAATGAGTACAAACGTGTGTTCAATCCTTTCGTAGACGTTTAGTTCGAAAGTGCCAGGGATGCAAGAAACGCAAAAAGGAAAGAACTTTAAAGAAAACCGGACAAGAGAAGTGTAAATTAAGTTGTTTTGAATACAACAGAATGTAATGAAATTATTGATTTTTGTGATAAAACTACTTCTGCAGGTTTGCAATAAAGTTTTCTTCACATTACATCTCTTGAATTATAATGCGTGGGGGAGAGAATGTGAAGTGATTATTACATTATTTTTAAGAAGAAATTAGAAACGATGGGACCCCGTCGCGAAGAATAACATATTACTCCATTTTCTCAACAACAACAACAACAACAACAAAACAAAAAAAAGCCAAAATGGCGATAAAAAATTATCTGGTTCAAAATGGTTTACACCAAACTTCACAAATCCTACCAGATGCCCTGTACAATTATATAAATTGCTTATAACCAAAGGAACCTCACAAATTCAAACTCACAGATTTTTCTTGACACCTAATACTTTCTACATCAAAAGTGGGTGCTGGTAAAAAACTTCATCTTTAGGAATAAATAAATACTGAAAATGGATGAAAATATATGCTCACAAAGCTCGGATGGATATTAAATGAGAGAAAATAAGCAATTCCAGCCGATCAAAAATTACATCGCATGTGATAGAAGAAGGAATTCAAGAACAGGAGATACTCAAGATAACGGGTCGTTCGACTACAACGGCACTGAAGTCACATATGCAAATTAATGAAAAACATCATTCCAGCATACCGACGAAATTGAGGAATACCGCTGCTAATTCACCTACATCTTCCGTTTAAAATACTTCCGTGAAATCTCAAGACAAGGAAAACTCAACAAACTACAACTTTGTTATAATACTTTTTAAGTTTTGTTAACATTAAATTGAAACATAATTGAAATCATTTTCTGCAATAAACTGTTATTCATATTTTCATTGGCTATGATATTCCAGAACGCAGTGATAACTCGGAACCAAATGGATGTTTCACGTAATTCCATAGCAGGTTTGAGTAATATTTCCCTATTTCTTAGTTCCTGTAATTTTAATTTTCTGGTTATGGATACTAACAAAAAGGGGCTTTAACAGCAAACATTTTTTAGTATTATTTGCAAGGGTTATACAAAACAATATTTTGATATTACTCTATGACCATTTTAACCGTCTGGCAAATAAATTATTTCTTAGTTGTCTTATTGGCAAGGAGCTAGATGAGTGTTAATCATACAAAAGTAGATAAAAAACTAACTTTGAATTAAAATAATATTCGATATTTCCTGTAAACTAAGAATAAAACCAACTATTAAAAATTATTTGCAAGATTATTTAGAACCGAATTAAAATAAGCAAAGCTTTATAGATAACACTCTTTTAGCACACTTAAATTTTGTGAGGTAACTCTATTTTATAGTGGGAAAACATTTTCAGAGTTGCCTTATTTTATGAATGCACGTAAAACTGTAAAGCATACAAAAAATTGTAATTTAAGCAACTGAAGTGTATACGACAAGATTTTCAACAGCGTATAAAAACATAGAAAATCCAGAGAAAGATCATGGAACACGTTCACACCAAAGGAAGACACAAATTTACTTGCCTGCACAAAAATATGAATATAGGTTTCTCTGAACTTGGAAAATCCTTGGAAATACATGTTAGGAGCGCGGAGTTTAGTTCCAGTACAAAGTATTTATAGAGGCAGTTTGCTGCTCCCCTCCACGCTCGCCAGGTCGTAAAGACGAAGTAACTCGCTTTTACGAGTTCTCTTTATACACCTGGATTCGCGTCTACAGCAAGCAACAGTTTCCCCTACTTTTCCGTGACGAGAGTCACTCATTAATTCCCATTCTCTTATTCAGCTGTTGGTCTGATTTCTGGTTGTGAGCCTCGGCAGGTAACAATTCTACGTTTCAAGTCGTAATGTACGTATCCTGTTTCATTTCGTACACACGCTATATTTTGCAGCATTTTCTCTGCATTTTGATAAAGCCCTAGGACAATTGCCATCTTTTCAAAGTTCTTACGAAGACTGAGCACGGTGAAAAAAAACGCGTGATTTTAAAGTTATAGATTGCTAGGAAGAAAAGGGCTGTGGGAAATGTCAAAGAAGATAGATTTCTAGAACTTGGGCAGATGAAAAAGTACTGATTAGTTGCGCGCATTACATAGATGACGAAATTTTAAATATTTTTCCTTAAGTGTTGTTTTCGGTTCCTAGAATGTTGGTAATCACTATAGAGACTTCAGCAAATCTTGAGGTCGTTCACTCAAGCCAAATCTCGTCCATTCCTTGATTATGACTAGCTGGCAACCATCATTTGGGACTTCATACATCTTTCCTAGGACGTTGAGAAACCTTACACATACTACAAACAATTATGAGGTATCAATAAATTCTTCAAATAACTTTTTGATTATTTTGCAGTTCGATTGTTTGGCTATTGTGAAATGTATTACGCATGTGCACGTATTTAGAGCATTCTATGAGATTCAGACTTGAACAAATTAATCATATGAAATCAAATACTTTTTAAAGAATGGAGCCTTCGCAAAACACCGCTCTTTGCAATTTTGCGTTGTATACTTTGATTAGTAGATGTTTAAATTCAGTTTCTGGACTTTGGCTGAGCCCACTCGTCAGCTTGCAACACCTGTCACTGCGATAGAAGCGAAGACTTGTAAGCAAACGGCCTGGAGCATAACAAAAGCAACGTTCTATCGATCGGAACAGAAAACGAAAGCCTTGTCGGTGTTTACAGGCGCATCGAGTAAACATTGCCCCCTCTATGTACAAGAGAGGAGGCAGTGATACAGGCAGCACAGGAGTTTTTATCACAACAATTTAAAGTTGTAACAATTTCATAAATTGAAATTTATATCACAATCACACATTTCACAATCGAAATTTATATTTACAATATTAATATTTAAGATTAAGAAATCTTTATTAATTTTTAAAAAGAATATAAAAATATTTAATATTACTTCAGATTCGATCTTTCTGAATGTTAAATGCCATTTTATAGTTTGAATAAAAGGTTACAAGCTAACATTTTTACTGAATTTGAGACCATACCTTTACACGTATAGGAGATAACAATAATGTCCCATGATTTAACGAATGAAATACCATGGTTTGTAGCATTATCTTTCACACCGCTGTCAAATATAAATGTTTCTCCCAGTCAAAAATACGAGAATAGGATATTCACTTTCCGTTCCATTGAAATTGTAAAAATATTTTGGATCATTAGTTCAATATTGGTAAAGTAGGATTTGACAACTACAGACAGCGTGCGTCTTCACTGTCCTAGATGGTTGAGTCGCGGATCCGCCCGTGGTTTTGTAGCGAACAGCAAGAGCAAGAGCTTCTTCCATGATGCAATGTATCCTTATTGCCACTACGATCCGTCGGAGTGAACAATTTAAGACGATGTGGCGTGGATATTGGAAGAAGGTGATTCGGCATTGTTTTTCATGCTAACAACGGATGTATCAACCAATCACTAACCTGGAGTTCTCCTGATTCCTGAGCGGTGCTCAAAGGAAGTTTGCCAGAGAACAGCTAAAGGCTGTTTTCAACGATGAGTTGTTTTCAATTTCATGTTCAGCATGCTTTAGATATTAAATATTATTCAAAAGATTACTGGTAATGCTTTCACTAAGAATTCTTTATTAGTGCTAATGGGTTCACGAACGAACGTATTGCCAAGAGACTTGCTACATTCTTATCGGGGAATACGGTAGGGTATACGAGTACTGAAAAGTCGAATACGTCACATCCCACCAAGACATGAACCAGTCACGTTCTTTGAAAAAAACAGACCATCATGCGAAAATCGCTTTGAATTCACAGCGGGCGGCCATGAAGCAAGCGTCTGACAAAGACGGCAACGCTGCCTCTACGGAAGCACACTTGTCGTACACTTGGTGTAGTAAAAAGTCGTGCTCGTTGGTCAGGCTATTTCGCCCACGAAACGAGCTGCGTACCGTTCTCCCTGGGCGTGTTTGGGGAGTAGGCCAAGAGTGGCGCTCTGCGTGTCGCCTCGCGCGGAGGTTCCGCTGGCGCCGCGAGGCCCAGTCGGGGCCTCTATTTGTCTTCGATCTCCGTTTGCAGCGACGTCGTCGGCGGCGGCCGGCGGGGCCGCCTCCACGCAGCGACTTTTGCCGCCGCCCGCGCGCCCATTCACCGCGCAGCGCGGCGCGGGAGGGCGGGGGCGGGGGCGGGGCCGGATCGAAGGAGCGCGCGCCCCGTGCACGCGCCCGTGCCTAGCACGGCCGGCGGCAGGTCAAGGCGGCGGGGGCGGTCGCAGGGCCGGAAGTCAAGGGGCGGGGCGCGCCGCCGAGTCCTCCTCTGCTCAGCAGCTCCGTGACGGGCGGGTGCGCGCGTGCGCCCACGTGGCTCGCCCCCGCAGATCACGCGTGAAGCGTGAAGCACGAGCACCAGCTAGGAAGGGGCGTTCTCCGTTAACACACCTGCCCATTTTCATTTAACAATTTAATATTACATAAAATTAGAATTTACTATCCTTTTCATCGGCGCTGTTATCTGATTAACAGGAATCAAAGGTTCCCAAGTTTCCACATGGATCGGAAGCCCCCCAGGAGGAAAACCCTTACATGCAAGCTCTTTCTGGCCCTAACTCGTGTGTAATGCTGTACGTCATACTTGCACGAACACTTCGTGAGTTTATCTCCCTCGGTTCTTTATCGCTCTCTCCTGTGCTGCCCTCTCGTCTATCCCTCGGATGTTCTCCGAACCCCCTGCAGGCTGCTTGCACGTACCAGCCCGAACACCTTCTGACCTTACGGAGCAATTTCGTGTCCGGAGATTACGGCCCCATCTAACCAATCTCAGTGCATCACCAGTTGTCGCTCAAGCGCCTCTGACCGAAGGGATCTTTGGGTTGTGTCCAGGTGGTGGCAGATTTTCTATACCACTTGTAGAGATAGGTCAAACACAACTAGTGTCTGGAGGAGAATTCTAGCACCCGGCTGCTGTAATCAGTACTTTCCAGCGGTTCCTCCCATCAAAATCTGGGGGAACCAGGAGAAGTTCCCGTACACATATACAAAAGTCAACAAGCAGACGTGTACGTGGATATCACGTCCTAGCGCGGGAGGAACGTTCCCGGCTATAACATGCATTACACTCACGGGACGAATGACCTAAGTGGTGAGGCACTCGGAAACTCGAAATAGTCACGCACACTAACCATGCTTCCGGCCGAATCCCTGACCTTCCGCATCTAGGTCATGGCACCTATCTTGTCGTCCGCTCGATGTGCTCCGTACCCAAACAATACGTTCTCAATTTTACCACACATCTCCTTTCACTTATAATTTCACATATTCGTCTACGAAGTTGTTTGTATCTTCTGTTAGGTCTCCTGAACGCAACGACTTACATACTATGTGAAAGCGCAGGAAAAAGTGTGTAGCTGAAATTCAGAACACACGCAACACACAGGTTTTTTGCACGTCAGAGCAAAGAGATGAGTGTGTCAAGTTCTTTTCCTCTCCTCCTTTGCCAAGCATTAATTAGGATCAAGATATACCAGGCTAATTTCCATATTCTATTTCCTAATAATTATTTATTAACACCCTTGATAATGGTTCTTCTCCGAAATGCGACCGGCATAAGGATGGCCGAAATGATGACCTTCTCCATTTTACGAGTTACTTCCCAATAAAATATTTTTTCTATTGAATAGTTGATTTTTTTAAATTTTGGGTAGACATGCTTATCCGGTTATGTAATAATTGCAAGGTCAGTACGTTTGAGTTGTACTCAAGTAAGTATTGCAATTTCAATCTATTTTTGACGACACGTTTTAGAATTTTTTTCGTAATTACTTGCTATTTCATATTTTGAAATAATAGTGTTCATGTTGTTCATATGTTATTGAAACAAGAAATAATTTTTTGTATTCAAAGGGTACACAGGAGGTTAGGCGTTTATAACTCATAAGTGGAATGAACACTTTATTACTCTTCCACCGACGCGGAAGGTGGTCTTCAATTTACGAGAACGTTTTGAAGCAAACGAATCAGTGATGGACTGTCATAGGTCGGGTTGGCCACCATTAAGTGAGGAGACAAACTTTAAAGCATTACAAGCTATTGAGCAGAGTCCTAAAAAGTCTACTCACAGGATTAGAGATGTGCCGATGCAGAGGGAAAATAATTAGAAACAATGTACTATACATGGTGGAAATTAATAACTAGAATAAATAACGCACATTAATCTGTAGTGACTTTTGACCCACCTGTGTTTTGAAAGTATCATAATTTATTAGTTTTGTCAATGTGTACTAAACACGTAAATTTGATTTTCTTTCGCGTTTAGAATGTAAAAATTTATGAGTTAATAGTGTTTCTGTTTTTTTGTTACTATAAACTCTTGTTATTTCGTCAGCCATTTGGTTCCTCATGTAACAAAGAGTTAATCTAACGACGAGGATACAGTTATAGAAGACTGGACATTGGGATCAAGTATTGAAAATCAAAGATAGGGGAGGCTTTTGCCAAACGATTGTAGCGCGGAAATAACCATGTCGATGGAAGAACCACTATTTCGTCATCATTCACGATAGGACACCAATTTCAAGCATTTTATATCTCATCTCTCAATTTTCTTTTTTATTTCATTTGGTGACATATTTGACAGGGCGCAGGCGCAGTTTGAATCTTTCTGACTTCCGGATCGAATAAAGGTATGGAAAACAAGATGCATGGGGGTTTCATTTTGTTATTTCCCCGGATTTACGCATCAAGAGCATTCATCATTTACATGGAATCCGAACTCGCAGACTATCCGACGGGGCGTAACACAGACATGTCTAAGGGTTGCTAGGGAAGTGTTTCACGGGCACTTTTGCGGAGTGGAATTCGCAGCACCACGAGAGCCACCTGCCGCTAGGCGGCGTCGCCGTCGTCGCCTGCAAGGCCTTGAACCGCGACCTTTCGTGCCGCTGCACCCGCCCCACCCCCTCCACCCCCTGCGCCGCGCGAAACGTTGACGGGCCAGCGCGCCCTGGCGTCGCTGCAGGACGTCTTCGGCCAGGAGACGCGGCACTCCAAGGGAACGTACCGCATCTTATCCTTATCCCTCCCACGGCTCGCGCACCCTCAGAGAACGCCTTTGTTCATTTTGCGACCGAGCACCGGTTTGTGCCCTAGGCCCTGACAGAGGTGTAATGAACGGAGTACAATCGTATGGTCAGCTGAGGGTACGAACGATATCGTAAGCCGATTGACTTCTGAAATGGGGACGAATACTAGGCGGATGCTGGAATAGTCTCCGAATAATCTACTAATGAATATATCTAATAATAAACAAATTTTAAAAGTACGAATTCCGCGATCTCAGGAGTCACAGAGGGACGAAGCTGTGCGGATATGCAACCCGCTCGAATGATGTGTATTGCAGGTTGCTTCACATTTTACACGCGCTACAAAAGGCGCCTCGCATGCGAAATTTCGAGTCGAAGGCAACGTTTAATGATTATTGAAGTTAAAGCATGTTAAATCATGGATATCATTAGTGATATTTTCATCTTAGTTATACATTTCAATAATATGTTTAGGAGAATATTCTTCCATCGGTTGGTTAGGGATTCCGCGCCTAATGATACTCCAAAGACCAGTACTTGTCAAGGTACAGCTCTTTAACGAACGGTTCAAAGATTGTAATAGTACTACTGCTATCAATACACAAATTGTTTATTCATGAGTTCATTATTTTTCCATTTACCCTAATTGAAAAAAGATGCTAACGATATAGACAGCATGCCGTTAGTAGTGTAAGAGTTAATACCAAAACAGATTTTTTGTATTAGTTGGCCACTTACTGAGATCAAAAACTTTCGCACTTAATGAATTATTTCCTTTCGTGACGGAGAACCAAGGCGAAGTCTTGACAACATAAATAACTTAAAAACTAAATATATGATTATTGTCAATTAACCTTTCTCAAGAAATAGTGAGCATGTGTGTCGTGTACGAAAAGGAAGAGCTACTTGGGGAAAATAGTATTTGTTTGGAGACATTTATTCCGTGCGCCGCCACAAGACCGGAAGAGAAACGCCGCACACCGCTTATTGTTTAATCGTGATCTAATAGACTTCCTTGCAATCATCCGAATACTCAAAATAATTAAGTTAATGACATATTTACCTCCTGGAAAGATCTGCATGCACCTGATTTATGCATGATCGGCACACATTTTTTTGGTTTTGTAGTAAATGTAATGTGATGAATATACTGAGTAGGCGAGGAAGCTATCTCTGGAGTGAGACTAACTGCTTACGAGTTTAGATACTATTTATTTTGACGAGGCACTTCCAGCTATCGGTCTAACGCATACTTCTCAATCAATGCATTACAACATTTTTCTCTTCACTCTCCGATGCCTTTCCAAGGTAGTAATGGATAATTATTCAATTTCTCTTTAGCTCTCATACGTAATCCCGAAAGCGGTCGATGTGCATTCAGAAAGGTCGTCAGAGAAACGACGGCGCCGGCATGATGTAAAGGTCCCGAAATGCTAGAGGTCAAGGGTCGAGACGGACAAAATTCTGACTTGTTTAAGATGGGTCGGTAAAATTCTCTCTTACTCTCTCTCTCTCTCTCTCTCTCTCTCTCTCTCTCTCTCTCTCTCTTTCTCTCCTCCTCCTCACTCTCAGACCCTCACATGCACTAATATCACAGTATTAACAAAAAACCGTAAGATAGGTTGACTGATATCGAGCTTATGCAAGTGTATGTAAATACGGTGCTACGGAATATCAGATTAGTTCACTTCCATTTTGTTTGTGAAGTAACTAGTGCATCTATGAGATTACTGGTTCCCTGAACTACACATCAATTCCTGCTACCTGAAATGTCTATACGTAACGCCACCAGCCAGTCTTGATGTGGTAACGTGAATATAACGCGCGATACGATTTTTGTTGACTTCAAGAGGATGAGTTGATCAAAATGATTTAAATGCATTTCACAATTTTTCATCCGAATACTAAATATGATATAATGCAAAAATATTTGCATATAATTTGATGTTTTACAATAAAATTATGATGATATATTACGAAGAATGTTGTCGAAAATCCTAAACTAGGGGTGCTAAAGAATAGCTCGTACCTTTCAATACTAGTTAATTTTTTTAAATTTCTTTGGTGTGGGATTACAATCTTGCCTCATCATCTTCCCAACAGCAATTTATCGCCACCCAAAGAACATTTTTTTCAAAATTTTCTCAACTATTCTGTTTACTAATGGTAGAACTGAAATATTAAGAAGAAGAATATTGAAGAAGAGTAAAATCTCGTCCTAAAGGAAATTATTTTTGAAACCTTTGGAGCCATTTTTAAGAAAATGGCGTTTAAGCGTTACTGTAAATGCGGAATTTGAAAAAAATTCACAAAAATCTTTTGAGTTTTCGAAAAACTTCATTTGAAGTCATTTGAAGCTCCTTCACGCACAAATGCAATAATGTTTACAAATTGCTGGAAATATGCATATTGAAGGCGTAAATGATATTTAAAAAATGCACATGATTAGTTACAGTTCCTCTGTTTGTTGGTCCTATGTACCTTTGTAAGCAGAAGTTTTCTGCATTGAACCTTAATGAAAACAGCTACAGTACGTGTAAAATTAGATCATATTCTTGCAGCAGCCAAAAACCAGAAACCACAGACTAATTTAAAGTACATCCGCCGTCATTAAAACATTGCACCCTTATCTTATATGTAAACCGTATACATAAATAAAATTGAAGTGCCTGTCTGTGATGTCCAAATCACCGCTTTTCTATAATCTCAAATGCTTATAAAAATTATATAAAATAATTTCAATCGTTTTACGAACTTTGTTGGATTTTTTTCAGGGTAATCTCTGGAATAGCTAAACCAATTTCGATTCTGGTTTCAATGAACGACAGCGTGATTTCGGTCACAACTTACACTATTTTTTCTCTTATATAAAGAAGAATGTTTGTTTGTTTTCATAGAAATCTATAGTATTATTTCTACCTTAAAGAAATATTGAACTTGTTACCTTCAAAATAAGAGAAAGGCTGATGTGTGTGTCAGATTTTGTAAAACTTACTCCCACCCCCTTTCGTACTCTTTAAAACAATAAGTGAACCCTTTCCTTTTTTCCCAAATGTCTGGATAACAGCGATCAAATTCACCAGAGTGAGTAAGAGGTTTGTAAAAAGACCATAAAATTCCCTACTCAATACACCGGTAGCGGTAGCTCAGTGCATCAACTGATGTCACAGCAGCGCCTCTAACCGGGAGGTCCTAGGTTTGAGTCCTGACGGCGGCGGGATTTTTGACACTAGCTTTTCAGCTAGGTCGAATTCAGCTGCTGTCTGGAGGAGAATTGTAGCGGCCGGCTGCTCTGATCGGTAGTTTTCCGTGGTTTCTCCGATCAACACCAGGCGAATGCCGGAGCAGTACCCTACCAAACGGGCCACGGACCGCGCGCGATCTGTCCTTCCTCTGCCTTGTCCTATCCTTTCCCCTTACACACACACACACTAACATGCACTACACTAGCACATATTCCGGGAGACCGGTCGGGAGCTTAGAGCTTGTCCCGACTGGGGCGGTGCCCCGTTGGTGGGAGAGTCCTGGTTAGGGGGAAACCCCACTAACCAACGGTAGGTCGGCGCCGGATCTCGCCATCCAGCGGGGGAAGATCACCGCCATCTCCCTAGAAAAAAAACATGCACTACACTCACGGGACTAATGACCTAAGTATTTGACGCGCCCGGAAACACGAAAAAATCAATCAATCAACCCTACTGAATACACCTAAGGTTTATTCCAATAGCGCAATTATATTCAGAATACTTGAAAGTCAAAATTGTCACTGGCCATTTTCCGAGAGTATGCAAGAATGCATCATTTTACAGCTGCCTACGAAGACCACAGCAACGATGATCGAAGACGATGACCACAGCAACGAAGCACGGCATGGTGGAGATGGGGCGGATGGGTCAGACGGGGCAGGGTTAGGAGGGAGAGCATAGAGCAGACCTCCATGGGTTGGGGCAGGTAAAGGAATGGTGAGGCGGGGATAGGTCGAACATAGAATTACTTCTTTTTTCAGTATTATACACGATTATGATTAACAAATGTCCAGACAACGCAAGATAATTGCATCATTTACAACTGTACCTAGAATGATAAGAACAGTATATCACGTCGTCTCCGATATTATTTCAGTAGTATACATTCCATATGCGGCTCTCACACGCAACCAATCTTTACAAATGAGGTGTCCAAAAAACGAAAATTTCACGGGGACGTGATGAATTGTTCTTTGACTTTAAAAATATGAAGAATTTGGTTAAAAACGCATTTAAATATTCATACCAAATGCAACCCTTGGTCGCAGTTTTGAATCTATATCGTTAAATAACTCCTAAACAAAGCGTTCTAGGGACTGAAAAACTACAATATTGACGCCAAAGCCCTCATAGAAAGGTTTCTCACACCGTTATCTACAGATGTGAACAAATTATTAGCAAAATGGTATTAATAGAAAAATCTCTTTATTGTCTCGAAACTTTAGAACTAAACTACAGAATTGAAGAAGCAACAAACTTATTAATACTTTGTGTGAGCATCTTTAGCATTAATTCGACTGGGCATGTCTTGAAATAATGTTTTGCATAATTCCTCATCATCATTCAAAATGCTAATGACTACACGAGTTGTTTCCTTATTGTAGGATGTTTTGCCTTCACTTTCGTTTTAAGAACACTCTATAGTGATTTTATTGGATTAGTATCCGGGCTATTTCCTGGCCTGTTGATCACACAAATATCGGTGGAATCCAATTCACTCTTCACAGTTTTTGAGCGGCTGCAAGGAGCACCATCGTGCATGAATATTCCATATCCAGTTGGAAACTGTCACTCATTGCTGAAACAAGGCATCTCTGGTGACCTCATTATGTTGTACGCTATTCCTATTGCCTTTAATAAGGTGGATTTTGCCGGGATCATATACTAAAATAACCCTACAAATCATCACATTAATGGGACGTCACTAGTTGCACCGTACTTTCTTTCTTGATGGCTTGTCCTGGACGTCTTCTAACATGTTAGGGGCTGTCATTTATAGAACAGGTGATGGTTTCATCCCTGAATACAATCTGAAAAAATTTTGTACAAAACATTTTATTTAACAAAACATGAAAACAGTAGACGTACTTCTTTATTTCCGTCACAAATGTTCTAAAAATGGACAAAAATGGAATTTTATTCAATTTAAGAAAATGACCTACATATTTTTTTTTTTTATTTATTTACGTCAAAAAACAGTTAAAAACTGCGTATGACGGGCTATGGGGAAAAGTGAATTGTGTGCACATTTTCAAAATTCTGTAGCTTCTACCACTGCTGTGTTGTTCATCTTTGGTGTAATTTGGCCCATTGAAGTCGTTTATTGATCACAGAAGTGATCAGTATTTGTTTATTGGAGAGTCGACCTATTTTCAAGCCACCTTCAAACAGACTCCTTACAGTTCTTGAGAAATTTGTGCTCCATTCTCTTGGACAACCCTTCGGGGTTGAGACGATATTAAATGTTTATTAATGGACGGTTTTCTTCGCCAATGACGGAACGAAACATTTTTTGTAATCCTCTTTCGTACACTTTTGCCCTTCCTCTGAGGAGTGGTCCTCTCCTAAAACTCCTACAATACGGATAATTTCGTTCATGGTATTATTACTGGACAGTAATAACACTTCAACTCTGGCACATTTTCGTGTAGACATGTCTGTTTGCTCGCCCATCTTCGCGCTTTCACGGACTCGTTTACTGTGAGCAACTCCCGATACCTACAAACCATTCTAGCCCCCCACCCCGTCCCTCTTTCACAGTTGGGGGCGGGTTTGGAATGGGTCTGTAATGTGGGTTGACGAACTGCATTTCAAAGATTCAAGCGCTGAGAAAAAAGCTACGACTCTCAACGACGCCTTCACGAAAACATAAAAATACTGTTCAAATTTCATGGATATCATTGCAGTGGATATATGTGTATATAAAATACACATATTTGCTTAGATGAACATTTCAAACCAGGGCTGCACTTCCAAATATGCACACAACACTTACAGAAATATAACGATTTCTGGGCCGTCGAACTAGTTCGTTTTTACCTTTAAAGGTATAAGTTAGAGTATAAGGAATGATTTTGCTAATAATTTGTCCTCGTCTATATAAGGAGATATTTTTTAACATTCTATGCCGGTTCGACGCTTCTGACATTATTGTCATTTATGACATTTTTGCCGGTTCGACGTTTCTCGATTCTATCCCACCTGTTCAGAGCCTGTAGAATCTGCAACTATATGTGAAATTAAACTAATTACTTGATATTCTACGCAATTGAATTAAACGGGTGTACCTCTCCTCCGTAATAACGTTAAATAAGAATAGTTCGTATGGAAAAGGTGTATTGTATTGTTATCAATTACAAGGAGACAAAGAACAAGCGACGGAGGATAAGAAGATCTTGAAGAAAAATATATATTAAAGGATTAATATGGAAATGGAAAAATAAGGAAGAGGGTGGCGTTTAACATGCGGAACTTCTCGCACGGGTACGCTAGTTTACCTTAAAAGGGAACAAGATATAAAAGTTTGTTCCCTAAAATGAAAAGAACATTGTTACTTATTCGTTCAGTGTCAATATATTCACTCTTTTGTGATATCTCAAACTTGCGAAATAGTAAACGGAAGCGAAAGCTGCGCCAGCTCGCTTTCCTTCAACGGCGCAGAGAGGAGGGCGTTCTCCCAGCTTTTCACGAAATCAATCATCCGACTTGGGAATCAGTTGATTCTGACCCAGGCCGCGGAAGCATACGCTCTCCAAAACGGTCATGTTTTTATGGGTATTATTAGCTTCGTTAATCTCCTTCGGACGAAGTTGAAAATAACTCCAGCTCGAGCAACGGAATCGGACGACGTGTTAAAACCGGGCCCTTTGGGTGCGGGGCGAGAGCCGAAGAGCAAGGCCCGTGCGCAGGGCGGGGCCGTGAGCGGCGCCGGCAAGGTCGCGTGCGCTGGCGTGCGCTGGCGTGAGCGCGGGGCCCGCCAAGACGCGCACGCGCACGCGACCGCCGCCGCTCGATACCTCCCGCTCTGCCCCGCCCCCACGGCCGCACGGCCCGCACGCCGCGCCCTCTGCGCACACGGGATTCCGTCGGCGGCGATTCATTCACTTCCACGGACAGGGACCGGCGAAGGTGGCTCATCAAGGGATGTCACCGCAGGTCTTCCTAGGGTTCAAGTCCCGACGGTGGCAGGGTTTGCGGCACTAGGACGCTACATGGGAAGATCGATTTCAGCCGCTGCCTCGAGGAGAAGTGAAGTGACCGGTTGATCTGATTGAAAGTTTTCAGCGGTGTCTTCCATCAGCTGCAGGCGGATCCCGGATCAGTACCGTAACAAACGGACCACGGACCGCGCGCCACCTTTCCTTCCTTATCCGTGTTTTATCATCATTCCTTACTTACACATTTACACTTACATGCACTACACTACTACACGTGTCGGAGACTAGTCGAGAGCTTAGAGATTGTCTCGGCTAAGGCGGTGCCCTACTGGTGGGAGATACCTGGTAGGGGAAAATCCCTGCAAGCCGACGTAGGTCAGCGTCGGATCTCGCCAGCCAGCGGGGGAAGATCATGAAAACACAGAGTTAGGAGAGAAATGGCCTTAGCAGTTGACGCGCCCGGAATCACTCATCAATCAATCATTTTCTTCCTCTCCTCTGGCTTTTTCGATCCTGATTTGCCTGCTCCTCGCTCTCCTTCCACTGAGCCTACTCCTTCCCTTTCCGATTCCCCCCCCCCCTCTGCTCGCCGTATCGGCCCCGCCCCGCTCCGCGTCACCCGGCAACAATGCCGTCTGGAGGCATTTGGGCTAGCATTGAACTAAGTGAAAAACACTTCTTGGGGTAACCTTTTGACTGGCAACTACTCTATTTATATTTCTTGACCAATCAAAAGTATTCGTGCCAAATTTGGACGGAATCATTTCAGTAGCTCTAACATTTTGTGGCATGTACAAATATACAAACTTTCACTTAAAGAGCGTATACTAGCTCAAGTACGTTGCAGGGTATTTATTACAATAATTTATTAGACACGAAGAAAAATTTCATCTCTTCTCGCCCTGCGGCGGGGCCCACTTCGATCTATTCTGTTTTAACTCTGTCCCGCATGCACTGCTCCGCCCCGCCCCTCTCTGCCCTGCCCTGCTCTATCCTGCCCTACTCTCCCCTGTCCTGCTCTGCTCTGCCATGCCCTGCCCTACCCCACCCTGCCTTATCTTGTTCCCATCTGGAAATATCCGGTCTATCTGACTTTCTTCTTCAATAAAAATGTTTACAGTGTACATTATTGGGAGTTCCCGCTCCCAAACTTCACTCACTTTATAACTAAAACTTTTAAACAAATCAAATTATTGTACTGACATATATTCTTTTTGTGATTTTTTAGTTATACCAATATTTTCCTTGAATTACCACATAATAAAAAAATATTTTTTTATATTTTCGCCTCACGTATTCGTAAAGAAAGATTTGAAATTGATCCTTAAAGTCATGCCGAGGAAATTGTCGTTTGATTATTCTTACAGTCCCTTTAATTCTATTCGAGTGCGCGATTTAGCGTTCTTGAAAATAGTGGTTGACAGAAAAGTGCCAATTACCTTTTAGGCAATAATAATATCTCCAGAAACGTCAGAGGACACGGTGGATCCCGACTTGACAAAGGTTTTTCTACTATCTAAATCGACCTTTCTGCATCTACTTTCAACAACCTTTGACAACAGCGTTGATACACGTTCAACTCCTCCAAATACAAATTTCACATTACTGGATTACTTTTATATATTTTCTCTTGCCAAACTTACACTCAAAATCACTCCTTCATTTCCCATAGATACAAGTTCAATCCACAGTATCATAAAATACTTCCCTACAAAAACTCATTAAATTTGACGCAGTTTTCGCATTAACAAGTAAATCATACACATGATTCACTTTCGCTTCCCCCAAAGTCATCTCCTATCCTATACATATACAATTCTGAGTATTGATGAGCTCAACTGTACATCATAGTTGTTGTCAAAATTTTATGGTGCGCAATGAAACTATTGTATGCTGAATTCCTGAATCTGTGATGTGATTCTAGGCAACAAAAGCTACAAAAAGTTTATTTTCTAAATATTATGGCAATGGTAAAACGTGTATGGCTGCAAATCATAGCGCAAGGACCTTTAAATAAAGTTAGCATAAAAGCTACATTGATTTTGGTTCAGTACTTCTAGAGATTATTGCGTTATAACTCAACGTCCTTGTCTCATATATTAGAAAAGAAAGATTACAATATATTACATTACATTACATTTATTTGAACTGCAATTGGGTATGACCCGGTGGCAGTTAATTAACAATAATTACAATAATAATAACACTTAACATTAATAATAACAACAATATGAATAATAATAACAATATCAATAATAATAACAATATCAATAATAATAACAATATTAATAATAATAACAATAATAATAAAGGAGTACAATACAAGCCGAGCATGCAATAATCCTACTATCACTAATATTAAGTATTATAACAAATATTTCAACTCGTATGATATATAATAATTATAATTATATATCGGTGATGCTAAAACTTAATACAAGCTACATAAATATTGGCTAAATTTATTGTTTTTAATTCATTGATCGCGTTCACTACAATTAACTGCACGACACTGCACTGCACAACACTACACTACACTACACTACACTACACTACACTGTTTTTGCTTTGAGTTACACTGACCAGCACTTCACCGCACTTCACCGCACTTCACAGCACTTCACAGCACTTACTCATTTAATGTCTATTACTATCATATTGTTCTAACTTATTTCTAAAACTTCGAACACTTAGAGGAAAAGCTTTGAAAATTGTTGCGGGTAAACTGTTCCAATCTTTAATTGTTCTGTTACAAAAGGAAAATTTCCCAAGATCTGAATTTTGTTTCCTTGTTCGAATTTTGTGAGTGTGATCGCTTCTGCCGAAATAATTTGGTTTTTCTAGTTTAACCTGAATTTCCTTCCAAGCTGTTTGACCTACGTACGATTTATAAAGAGCGCAAAGCCTCGCCCTTGTTCTTCTCATTTCTAGAGGTTCCCATGCCTTTTTTATCGCGTTAGTTCTACAGGTAAACTTATTCGCTTTTCTCTGTATTCTATCTAGATTTTTCCCTGATATGTCTATAACTTTCTCAATAAAATAAATAATTTAATTATATTCCCAGCAGGATGAATATCAACATGTACTACCAATCTTGAATATTATACTACTTAATCTGGTTAAGCTATTGGCAGAAAATTACTCAATGAATTGGGCCAAAACCTGAAAGTGACGGTAAACGTTAGCAAATTTGCAACAGTGCTGAAACAAATTTCACATAATTAATTTGGTTCTTTTTGAGTAATTATAAAGGGTCTTCAGCTTCAGAATTTCAATTCACTGTATTATTTAAGGTATATGGAAGAAAGTAGGAAATTATTTTTGTTCGAATTAACTACAGTACATATTCAGAATCTTGATTCCTTCTTCGGAAACAAATGCCATGCGGGTTTCCTCATGGAACCCAATGCATCAAGCCACGCTTGATCCTAAGCGGTTTGCAAATTATTTCGCTGCCTTGGACACGCAACACGTCAATTATTGCCCCAAGTAGGCTTGTTTCCTCTTGCAGGACCTCCCCAGTATGTTCCAGATGGAGCCGATTTCTTGTTACGTTTATTTTAAGGACTTGACATTTTCAACTACTGCATTGGAGCGTTGCCAATATCTCGAGAACATAGACCATTTCTTAATACAGCTTGAAAAAGTCCACTTTACTGTAACTGGGACTGGCAAATGGTCTGACAATTAAAACCTCGCTTTTACCCGGTTTTTCTAATGATAAAACACAGATAAAATGCAACTCATTCAGGGGCCTTGTGCTTTTCTTGTGTCAAATAACGATCCTCACCGCTGCACGCGTCATTCACTTCGCAGCGACACATAACAGTCACTCCCACATCCCCCGCCTCTCTAATTGAAACTTCCACTTCTCTCCTCAATCCCATCTGGAGAGTAGGAGCACAGGAGATGGCACAATGTAGTCTCACGAGTCAAGACAGAACAACAAATAAAGAGGTTCGCGAAAGAATGAGTATCTACAATAGGAGTACAACAATGTTTATTTATTTATTTATATTCGACAAAAACAATTAAAAACTGTGTATGACGTGCTATGGGGAGAAGTGAAGAAGTAATGAAGTGTATATGCTTGTAAGCCAGAGAACCAACTTATTGGGAGGTAGCCGAGGAAAAAATTAAATCCAAGCCTTACAAAAAGAGAAAGAAAAAGATCCAGAGCAATGAGATCATGAAGAGATGTAAATGAAGCTACGACTGAATGACACCTATATTATGATCACTGGAAAGAGAGAGTGAAATGGAAGATGCAGTGCTATAAATGACTAATGTTGCATTAGAAACGCAAAGATATTATTGTAAATAAAAACATGTTGTTTCTGATATGGAGTATAGGCGACTATGTCCCATGATCCTGGTACTCTGCTATTAATGAATGACGGATGAATGGATGAAGGAACCCTGCATAATAGTGTAATTGTACCCCTCCGAGATCAATCCTTTTTATGAAACAGATGACCGGCTCATTTGTTTGGAAGAACGTGAGTGCCATCTGTATATATAACGTCTTTGCTCTTTTTCAAATCGCAATAAAAACTACATTTACTCAATAGAGCAAAATTGAACATATTTCATTAAGGGAAAAATCTTTATCTTTAATGTTTTAGTTGTAGGAAAACTCCGAAACAATTTTAAACTTTTGCAATTTTCGAAAAATCAGGGTTTTTAACGAACATGAGACCTGCACCATTCTCTTAAACGTTCTTTACACTATCCAACAACCAAATCCAATAAAAAATGATTTAGCCATTTTTTTGAAAGTTTTGAATGTGTCCCAGGGGCTTCATGAAAAGTACCTTTCAAAACATAAATTTCAGTTTCAAAGTCAAAGCTCACGTCCTCTACCAGATAGACCGAGAACTTCAATTTTGGAGAAAATCGGCTGAACGTTTAGGCTATTAACGTTGTTCACAGACAGACGGGCGGACAGTCAGACAGACGGACGGACAGACGTTTCGCCGTCATTTGATTTTTCGGTATCAAGGACTCACAAAGCACGGATTCTGGTGACACCACGAGTTAGAGGATTTCTCCTCTTATATTTAGCAACTGATTTTATCCATTGTTTATAATAGTTTTTCTGCCAAAATTTCTACGTTTTTCGCCTAGCATTACATAAATTTCACTCATCTCTGTAGCGAGAAAGTAAAAGGGTAGTTTTTGAGCTGAGTCATTTTGCTTGTGCAGGACACGCACGTAGCAAAGAATTTCCGAGTGGCGGATGCGGCGCAGTCCTGAGCGCTGGGCGCTGAAAATGCGACGCGCAGTTTCCAGGCGCCTAGGCAACGGGTCGACGCGCTTCGGCCCGATCCAGATAGGCGTAGGTGGCCCAGGACATCAAGGAATGTCACTGCAGTGCCTCGCGCGGAGGTCCTAGGGTTCCACTCCCCATGCTGCACGATTTTCGACACTAGCTTGTCAGCTGGCCACTATCTGGAGGAAACTTCAGCCACTATCTGGAGGAAACTTCTATGGGGTCAGGGCCCCGGTTCATAGTTTTCTGTGGTTTCTCCTATCAACATCAGGCGAATGGCGGAGCCGTACCCTAACACCCGGGCCACAGACCGTGGAAGATTATTCCTTCTCCTTCCTTGACCTTTCCTCCCTTACTTATTTTTACTTACACATATTCACACCTGAAATACACTACCACGCTTTTGGGAGACCGGTCGGGAGGTTACAGCTTGTCTCGGCTGGGGCGGTGTTCCACTGGTGGGAGATACCTTCTTGGGGAAAACCCCGGAAGCCGACTTGTAGCTCTGATCTGTCGGATCTCGCCTTAACGTGGGAAGGGGTGATCACCGCCGCATTCAGCGAGAAAACATGCACAACACTTATGAGACTAATGACTTTTGGTGGTTGACGCGCCCGGAACCACCTCTCCGTCCGGCCTGGCCGAGCCCTGGCCTGCGCGGGAAGAGTGGCGGGCGCTGCGTGTCCGAGGTCGGCGAAGTGGGTCAGAGGTCGAACGGCCACGACTCGGACGCCCCCTCCCCGCGCCCCGCGTGGCCACGTGGTCGTCAAGGGCACGCCGTCGCCCTTCCTCCCCCCTCCCGGGCGCCACGCGACCGGGCAAGGGCGCCGTTAAACGCACCACCTTACCCCCAGCGCCCGCGGAATACGTTATTCGGATTTATTGTTCTTGGCTTCTATCTGACCTCAATCTCGAATGTGTCGGGCCGGTACCTTTCTGTCAACTTTGTGCCTTTGCGGGGAGGCTGCGTGGATTTATTCAACCGAGTATTTACTTTCTCCTGTTGAGAGAACGGAAACCAGAAAGGTGACTACCTGCAAGTACTTTGACTTCTTTTTCACTCCCAGTATATCCAGACAACCGAAAAGGCAGGGAGCAGACAGACGGACAGACCGACAGGCAGAAAGACGGACTGACAGACTGGCGGAAGGACGGACACACGACGGACGGACAGATAGACGGTCGGAGAAACGGACGGAGGAGGAGACGGACGGAGAGATGGACTGAGGGACGGATGAACAGACAGACGGACAGCAAACAGACGGTCACGGACAGAGACAGACGGATAGACAGACGTACGGACACATAGACATACGGATGGACGGTCGTTTTGAAAGAAAACGTTTTTTGTAATTAAGGAATCACAAATTTTGGAATCTGACTATGTTACTTATTACAGGAAGCCAGGCCTGTGTTTGCAACTCTCTTTCAAGGTTTTGGGCGTCATAACGAGTTTTTCACGTTCAGTATCATTGTATAAGAATCAGCTCTCTGAATGACACCATATACTTTCCAAGACGTAATATGTTCTGGTATGAAATACATTATTGTTACCCCGAAACGATCAGTTTTCAAAGAATTCTGTTTCCGAATAGCGGTAACATTATCCTGTGAGAGAGTAAGAGAGCGGATGGAAATATTGAGAGGATATTAGTAGAATGGGTGAGAAAGAGAGAGAAGAGATATGACAGGGAGAGGTGTGAATGACAGATCACACTATTATGCCAGCTACTGCACTGCTGTCGCTTTCGCTACCTTTTCGAATGTCACAGCTTTTCCGCTGCCATTCCGAGCTGGAGAATGAAATGTGGAGAATCCGGAAGGAAGCAATTGGGAAACCATTAGTGCGTGTAGCCTCCTCACCTGCGCTCCGCGCGCGTCCTCTCTCCAGCCTCGGCCGCCCTAATCGATGGCTCGCAAATAGAATCAACGAGCGCTGGCCTTTCTGTGTCCCTTCCGACCTGCGCCCATTGCGAGTGGAACTGATTTGCGGGTGACGAGAGAGAAGCCTGGATAACGAGGGAGGCACGTGGCGGCCGTTAGCCTGACGAGGCGCTGCTGGTGGCTCGTCTGGCTTGCGTGACCCGTTCGGCGGATCGCGCTCCAGCGCGGCGAAAGATAAAGAGCTGGATCGGAGGCCCAGCTCGGGCAGCAAGCGTGTGGCCACCCCCTCGCGCGCATGGCCTCCCCCTTACCTGTCAACTGCTAAGATCGTTAGACCCATTATTACAATGCATTTTTTCCTCGCGATGTGGCGGTGATCATCCCCCGCTGGATGGCGAGATCCGGCATGCACCTCGGATTTCGGAGTTTTCCCATCTAGGATTCTCCCACCAGAGGGGCACCGCCCCAGCCACAACAAGCTCTAAGCTCTAGACTGGTCTCCCGACTCATGTGGTAGTGTAGTGCATGTAAGTGTAAGTAAAACTGAGGATATAAGGAAGAGGAAGGAATGATAGCAGAGGTCCGTGACCCATAGGGTACTACTCGAGAATTTTCCTGATGTTGATCAGCGGAATCACGGAAAAATACTGATCAGAGCAGCCGACCGCTAGAATTCTGATCTAGACAGCGGTTGAATTTGACCTAGCTTTGTAGCTAGTGTCGAAAATCCTGCGACCATGGGAACTCGAACTCTAGAACCCTAGGTCAGAAGTATTGTAGTGTCATCAACTGACATCCTGGGTCATCTATGCCGGTGGAAGATTCATGGAAAATTATGCGGCTATCTCAACATTTTATTCTAAACAATATTATTTCATTGCGGGAAAAGAACACTCCAAGATAGCCAGCTCAATATAGCAAAATAGTCTTCACGAAGGACTATTTGAGAATAGATACATTGCTCATATCCTTATATAGGAACTAACTGAGTTGACAAAGTTTAGTGTTTGCTATGTGGATGCTAATGATAGTACTTCAAAGTCAGATCTGCATGATTTCGTTTTACATTTCATTTCGGGTCAAAGAGTCTGGACATGTTTCTGCACAATACAACGTTTCTGCAAAATGTTAGAGGTATGGTGATTGCAATTTCTAAATAGCTAATCTAGAATTCCAGCATCGTGGATATCGTTGATCTGAAATAGTGATGACCATTATTGACTTCTTATATTGCACTTGAGTGGAAGCCGTAAAACAGTGCTCGTTTTGCCGATGTTTCAGGAACGTTTTTATGCCTCCGCTAGCGGAGCACGCGAAGACCTGAGAGCTAAGCCGTTGGCGTCGCGAAGCGCAAGCAGATAATGCACCCTCGTAAACAGCAAGCGGTAATTGAATTCAGGAACAACTAGAACCACTTTGCGAACGAAATGTACGGCAATCGTCTGGCACATGTGTTTCATTACGGAATATTTTCAGTGATCTTAATTTGAAATAAACCGTTTGTGTTATTTCGTGGCACGAATTTATTGACATGTTTAAGATACGAACAATACAGCAATCATTGTGTTGACTTTGTGTGCCGCGAGTGGTGAAAAATAAAATAAAAACATTCTTGGGAAACTGAAGTGGCTAGAATCGTCAATTTTTTAAAAAAAGGACCTGATAAAGCTGTTGTGAATATAAGAATGATTAGTTGTTAATTAAATTACTCTACAAGTGAACTTTCTTGAACTAATTTCTTTTTAAATGAAATGTGTTTGAGTAAAAAATAGCTGACAGTGGAGTGCAGCGATTTTCTTTGGAGAAATGATTGTTGTGAAAAGGAGTGACGGGAAGAGACTGGCTATTGACACTGAAATATGTACAATGAAGTTTTAAATATTTAATGGTGGAACAAAATTTGATACGCACGTATCTTGCAAGAAATCTTGCCTGAAATTAAGAGATCTAATTGGTGGGAAGCACTAAATAAGTGGTTTAAATTATTAAAATTTTTTATAAGATGTATACCTACTATACTCGCAATTTTACAGGTAACACGTCCCTGTCACACTGTTTATATTTTATAACTATTAACATTCGTGTGATGTATTATGTAATAGATTATTGTAACTAATTGGTTGATAATTGACCTTTGAGACATTGAAGAGAACCTCACAATGGTCGAAGTGTCTGCAAATATATATTTTAATTTGACTGGAATAATCGTTTGTTTGTAATGTTTGGTTAATCCAGTGAATCCTGATTAATTTAAAAATTTCTTATTTCAATATTGTCAACGGGGCCATTGCTCTCTCGCAAAATAAGCGAAGCGATAAGCAAACGTCGTGAATTAGGGCGTGTCAGTGGGTCACAAATTATATGTCATGCATGATTTTTTGAAGTTATGGGGGATTGCAAGATAGCCTACTATAGTCCTCAACACATATGGACAAACAGCGGTAAATGTGGTAAATATGAAACATTGCAACATTATTTTCATAAACATACTTAACCGTACGTTCTCAATAAATAGTGTTTGTATTGTTTCAGAATTTGTAAATCTCCATTATTTTAGTGTTAGAGAATAAATTCTGAAAGACATGAATTAACATTTTTGGGGATTTTGGTATTCCTTATGGAGCGTATATAGTAATTTTCTGTTGTAATTTTTCCTGTTCTAAGATCTTACTTTTATGTGATTAATAATCGCAGGGGATCAGCTAGTTGAATTAATTTTTATAATTTTGTAAAGTATGTAGCGATAGGTCTCCATCAACACGACCATGCCACTTCCACATTCGGAAGCTACCTGTGCATTGAGTGGATTTTCCCCTGCAGTTTGTGGGTTGCGACCCCTCGTAACCCCTTCTGTTATGATGTAGATAAAAGAGGCAAAGGTGTCGCTCAAGTCACGCCAGAGGGTTTCGTGCTTTCCTTTAGACAACTCATTGGACAAATCCTTCGCTTTCGATACTTCGTTATTATTGAAACTTCTTTTGTCATCTAACAGACTACGTTGTTCCGTCACCCTCGTAACATGACTTCCCGCTCTTCCAAAATGTAAGATTTGTGAACTCCATTTTCATCATTCTATCTTCATTGTATATCCCTAGCAACACAAACTCCATTTTTATTGCGACTGACAATTAATTGATTTATTAGTGTTTCCTGGCGCGTCAACTACTAAGATCATTAGTACCGTTAGTATAGTGCATGTATTTAGTGCGGGAGGTGGCGATGACCTCCCCAATGGATGGCGAGATCCGGAACCGACGTACCCTCTCCCTCAGAAAAATTGTCGTTCAAAATTCTATCTTCCACACCGCGCCGACAAACTTGGACACCCCTCGGCCTGGGGGAGGGCAGGGGGAGGGACGCGTTGACCAATCGCTAGCAGGTAGAACCACAGTTGTCTGTGATTGGTGCAACATCCCAAGGGGCAGAAAGATCGCTGTCTCAGGGGGAGGGGGCTAGTTCGTTTACGTACGAGACGGAAATATCGTCATATTTCCCTGCCGAAGGAGATATTTTGCTGCGTGTACGCCACGACGAAAAAAAATATTTCTAAGCGGGGTTTTCCGTCCAGAATGATTGTCTATAGACCAGTAAATATTTATCATTTTAGCAACAATTATTCTAACTTTTAGTAATCGATTTGTCACTCCTGACAAACTGCTATTTTGAGATATTCATTTCAGGCACAATTTGCTGAGCTTTCCCGGCCGTTCTAACGCATATTTCGAATTTGTTTATAAAATTATAAATTGTTGCAAAATTGTTAATTCGCTGTTTCTGGTTCTGGGACATCGGGAGCCTCTCCCCCCTTTAGATTTGCAAAATTTGGAAATTGTTTATAAATTTGCAATTGTTGCAAATTTTTTTATTGTCCAATCTGAATGGCGTTTAAATGTGATGCAAAATTCCGGAATCCGTTCGGTGCTATTATATCTCGTTCTCGAGATATATGTAATTGTTTATAAGAAATTAATATCTTAGTAGACCCCATTTGTTTGCGCTTAATTCATTCGCGCTAGCAGAATAGCGTGGGAAGGGCATACTGAAAAAACAGTTCTCCAATGCCGCGCTTTTGCCTACCACATACGCTTAAAATGCACTTGCTTGTAAACAAATTCTGTGGCCAATTTCATTATGCTAAATTCGTATTTTTACGGCGAGTATGAGCATAACTTTTATTTGGTTTTTATATTCTCTTTTACGTCCTACAATTTGCAAGTCGATATATTTATCAAATAGGAAAGAAATTTATTATAAAAAAATATTTTTCAAGGTGCAATGCGCCCAAACAATTGTTTCTGTTTTTCTATCAAAGGGATGTTGAGCAACCGAATAACTGTATTATTAATTTTTTTTAAGTCCCCTGTTAACACCGAGAGTCAGAAACTATTTGTTCCTCTTGTTTAACCATTACCATTACAAAATAGGGAAACATATTGCTTAGCTGTTTGCTATAAACTGCACTGGATTGGATGATTGTAGTGTTAAGGTTTTCAAATACAGAAATATTCAATTTTGTGTTTTGAAAGATCACATGAGTAGAATCACACATGGCAATACTTACACAAGTATAGAAATTTCTACATAAACGTATATAAACTTTAAGTTAATATTTTCAATTCAATTTATCATTCCTTTCTAAAACTGTTAATTTGATGATTTCATTGTATAATATTCAAATCAGAGCTTTATTGCTAAATCTACGCATTGTTAATACATATTTTTAAACAACATTAATATATTTAATATACATTTGAAACGTTTTTAGATTGGCGAACTTTTCAATGAAATTTCATGAATTCTTAAATGCTTGAAAATAAATACTTGTAAAATTAAATAATTGTAGCGTGTAAAAATATAACAAAATCACGTATTTGGTAAAACGAGTTGATATCACTAAAAGAAAGCAAAACAGATATTATAACAATTCAAAGAGATTTAGCGTTTGTTTACAGTGGTGGTCAAGTGATATGACCTTCCCAACACAGACTACATTTCAGTATCGTCAGAGTTCGAAGGTGGTTTGTTGGCCGCCATTCTACGAATCTATCAAAACCTTGAATTTTGCACGACCATCTGTACAGGGAGAACGTAGCGGTTTATTAAACGGAAACGGGCTATTCGAGGTATCTATTGTGCACTCTTTGAAAACGTTTAACCATTATAAACTATCCCTAAGAAAAATATCAAATAAACAATGTTAAAGGTCACCAGCTTAACATTGCCTTTACTATTTGAATGTTTTCAACATCCCCAAAACCAACAGAAAATCCGTGTTTTTACAGGTTATTATAAAACCAATTCAATAAATATAAGCATTTATTCACGTTATTATTTTTAAAACACTCAAATATCTACGATGTTATTTGATTCATGTCTTCATCGAAGATCTGAGATTAAAAAACTGATAAGCAGAGAAAATTAAAGTAATTTTGAGTGATTGATGAAGTTGAATGATCAAATGAAAAACAATGTTTCTTGCTTCATATAATGCTATCGTGTTTAACAGACATGTAATTACACATGATACCTATATTTAAACATCCAAACTAATGAAAATTTTCAAAATTAAAATCATCAATATAACGTTGATTCCTCAGCAAGGATTATATTATTAAATACTTTTTTGAGATTCATGTGCTCCTCTGTGAATAACGTAGTAAACGTGATTCGGATGATCCAGTTTCTCAGAATAATACGAAACCTGCTAGACACATACACTAAACATAATAGTTGTCAAATAGTTATTTACGACATTAGTATCATAAGATATCTTATTACAATACGAAATTGGAGAATTATCAAACAAGACTCTTTAGCCGAAATTGTTAACTAATTGAATATTGTAATATAATGTTACTATTTAAATACCATAGAAAGTAAGACGTAATTTGTCAAAACTCATGTGAACTATAATTTTTCTTTAAATTTTACTCCTTATCCTGCGAAAGATGTGTTACAGTACTTATGTTAACAGTTCTACTGCCATGAGTTTAATTAATTAGTTAACAGTACGCAAATTATTGTTTTTGGTTTTAAAGAAGCATGGATATACAGAGTATCGGGGAAGGAAACGTCGAAAGTTTGAAAAAAGCTGTTCAAACAATTTTAATCATACTTTGTCTAATAAACTACATAGATATTTTGAACGGCTGAGCTGCAATAAACACGCAAATTTTGGTTTGAAAATATGATTTCTACGCAAAACTTTGCATTCTAGAATCATGTAAACAGACCGGAAACATGTAACATGTTTATTATTAACAATATAAATTAATATATTAGTTCAGAAAAAAAAATTAACCGAGGAATAAAAAAGCAGTCGAACTGTGAAAATTGGGTGCTTTTTTATTTCTAGGTTAATTTTTCTTTCTGATCAAATGTATTCATTTATTTTGTTAATCATAAACAATTTAGATATTAATGAAGTGTTTATATGCTTCTACAACGCAAATAGTTGCCTAGAAAACATATTTCCAAACCAACTTTTGAATGTTTATTGCGGATTAGCCATTTGGAATATCCGCGTAGTTTATTAGACAAAATAAGCTTAAAAATGTCTAAACAGCTATTTTTCGAAGATTCGACATTTCTTCCCCGAATATCCTGTATATAAAAGGCTTGATTTCTGTTGGTACGCGACGGAACGGCGTTCCGGTTCTTGGAAATAATTATGAAATTATATTATATATAAGTAGCTATTGCTATTATATTAATAATTAATTTGAGGCGCGTTTCGGGGCCTAAGATTCTAAAAATAAAGGATATATGTATCATAGTAACTCTTATGACGACACTGTTCTCAGTTACGTCAAGTTTTAATTTAGAGAATCAAAGTGAATGGTCTAAGTTTACTCACCTAAATAAAGTTTATCTTACTATGCATACTATTTAGAAAGTGTTTTATGTTCAAAACAAGTGTTGCCTCAACAGCATATATTTTCACGTATTGTTCCTAATTGCTATGCAATATTCAATACGGACTATGTGAACCTGCAAAAAGAGGGGAAAAGCACCTACTGCTCCAGAAAATATTTTCTACTCGTCGGGATTCGAACTCGGGTCTTTAAAGTTAACTCACCTCACACGGTTCCCCCTCACCACCAGGTACACGACAAGACTACCTCCTTTCCGATGCGAAAAGAAAGGGAAGCATTTGCAGTTTTTAAAAAAGAAAACAGGGTGTTCAATTTATCTTAATACAAGATCTATTTTTAAAAAGAGATTTCATTAAACAAAAATCTCTAGCGTTCATATTGTTTTTCGACAATGTTATAAAGATCAGTCAGGGCTAATATTATACAGTAGAAAATTGGAGTTAATGTATTACACTTTAAGAGTTGTTATTTATTTATGTCCAAAATTAACAAGAAAATGTCAAATGATAGGAAATATATTCTATTATAATGACCATATAGCAAACACTCAGAATGTAACAATATTTGGGAGGAAAAAATCAAAACTAAAATGCCTAATTTTTCCAGTCAAAAACTTTACCTCCGTGATATAAATCTTTTGATGTTACTTCGTTATTTTTTATGACACGATATTTTTGAAAATAGGTTATCATTAAGAAATAATTCATATTCTTTTCTGCGTTAAAATAATGCAATAATATTAATCGTGTCATGATATATACAGCCTCAAATTTGTGGGGCTAATATGATACAACTTTAGAGGCTAATGTAATACGGGTGTCAGGGCTATTTTGATACACTAAAAATTAACACGCAGACAACTGGAAGGGATTTTTTTATGTTTAATATTACATCAAAGGCGCTAAAATTCCGATTTGATGTTGATAAACTATCCAAGTGTTTATCTGAGAAAGAAAGACCAGGCGACAATTCATATAGATTTCCTCGTTCTCCTCCCTACCCAGTACATGGTGATTCACTTATGATTATCAGTTGGCGGAAGCTTCTGCTGTTTCAGTGCAGTTACTGATTTTTCACTGGAATCACAAGGAACCAGGCCTACAATAGGAGCTAACACCATCCCTTCAACTCCAGATATCAACTGTTCTCATCCAGTGCTTTTGAGATAATGCTGTTGGAAAAAAATTTAAAAAAACAGTAGCCCTCCAA